>CM061552.1:300435457-300820825 GCA_030864225.1 Capsicum baccatum var. pendulum
GAGAGGGTGTTATACGAATCTATTAGTGAAAACTAGTGAGACGATAAATTAGATAACACAAATCTAAACTATAAAACATATATTACTTATGATTTGTCCAATTGACCTACATATAAAACATAATATTAAAAAGCATAAAAAACAAACCGAGTATAAACAAGATTCTCCATAATGCTACTGTGAGTCACGATTTTCATAGCTTTAGTGAGAAATAAAACTATTTGCCTATAGTTATTTGTCATCATTACCTCAGGATTGTTTTTTCTTTCAATTAACATCAAAGCTTGCACCCAAAACATTCAAAAAGATTGATTACTAAGGCACTTTTTACCTTATCCTAAAAAACACCAAACATGCACAACATTACTATCTATATATATCTTTGACACATGCATATTGCTTACTTAATTAGACGTTATCCAAAGTTCGAGTCCTCGACGCTGCAACGGTTTCCGCCTCCCTTTTTTCTGAACTTTCTCGATTAAAGGTTAACTATTATCGGGTTTAACTTCTTTTCAAACTCAATAACCCCTATAATGACATAAATTACCTCCGAATACTCAAAGAATATCGATACTAATAACCACCGTAAGTCATAAATCATGTATACAAACTATGGAGAGCACTAAAATAAGGAAGATGAGAAAATTTCACAAACGACCGGGAGGGTCGTTACCTCAGATACCAATTAAACAACCGTTCGTCCCCGAATGGGCAAAGAAAAGACAAGAAAGGAAAACAAGGAATTACCTAAATCAACAAAAAACTATAGATACTTGCTACGCATTTTAGCTTTGGTCTCCCAAGTGGCCTCCTATTCTTTCAATGGACCTTCGTAGACGTAATCTCCGTAGTACTCAATTTACGGACAACCAAATACCTACCTGAGCCAATACGTACCCCTACTACCCCAGACTCAGGAAGTTCAATCAGCAAATAACAACACAAGGCATATTCTTTACCCATATATATGCAACCTTCCTATACCGGCTGATAAATATAGGTGTGTACTGGTGATAGGCAATGTGCATGCAGGAATTAATGCAAAGTACACAATCAATATCACAACTCATCATAATTGTCCTCATCAGGATCATCATCATCTTAATCAACCTCTGGCCATGTCGAATATCAACACACTAGCAATAGTATCCTCCGGCCTTGTCGGGTATCAATATATCATAAATATATCCTCCGGCCTCGTCGGGTAACAACATCTTCACAACGGTATCCTCCGGCCTTGCTGGATATAAATCATCACAATAGTCAGATAACATACACTAAAATACTTATAAAAATGGTCATATCACCATAGAATATCTATCTAGTAAATACTTTTCAACTACTCGTTATTAGCTAACAAACACTTATTATAATAGGATCACTAGTTTGCTAGCCATCACATAACCTCTAGTTATTAGCCTAAACATTATCCTTTACATAATCCTTATCCATGGTATATCAACTAACCACTATTTATTGAATAGCCAACATTTGACATCTAGTCAAGGTTCATTACTAGACCAAAACCGCCATTTATCCACCACCATTCATTATTATCAACTAATCATCCTATATCCGTTAATCATTACTAGACAACACATTACTACTTATCACCTAATCATCTTTTATTAACTGACACCATTCGTTATCTAACCATCGTTTACCAACTAATCCTTGCTTAACAATTCATTAGTTAACCATTTAGCAACTATTCAAAGTTATTAACTAGTCATCTCTTATTACCAAATCTCTTATTATCTAGCCTTATTAACACACAACTTCTCGTTTATCAACTAATCAACATCACTAACTTAGCTATCAATACAAACTGGTCTTCACCTATGCACGACCCAACCTTACCATAAGTCACGTATTAACAATCGCTAGCTACCATGTTTCAACTAAGCAAGATTCATTAACTAATACATTAGATTCCTAGCCATCACCCATATCCAATTAATAAAGTTGTAAGCAATATACCGCATCTTCCTCCGTCCTATACCAGAGATATATATATACAAACTTATATGTATTCATAAACTGTAATCATATCCTTTACACTGATAAACACTCCCCAAATATTCAATCATATCATAACACCGCCCTTGACCTATTAATTTATCAAGAATAGTCACAACATCATAGTGACGGCCTTAGGTCCATATACATATCTGAAACTCATATTGATAATCATATTTATAAGTCATAGCATATATCTAATCATCTCACATATAAGAGGTATCTCACATATTGGAGGCATACTATAGATGGACATGTAATCGTCTATAGATCTTCTTATATTGATAGATCATACATCATGACTATGAGGAATATCACCTCTCCAGGCCAATTTGCCTTTCTAAGAGGAAATTGCATCTCTCTTGGTCAATCATCAAGTTTAAAAGTAAATAGCATCTCTATAGACCAAATAACGTATCTAGGAGGAATATCATCTCTAAATGTCCAATATCACTTCCACAGGAAGTATCATAACCATAACTCAAAATCCACAATCCAGGAACATCAATACAAGCTACCAAGTTACAAAATAACCTTATTCTAAGGTTTACTAGCCGCATCTACATCTAATATCCACAACTTATTCCACAAGACTTAACATAAGTTTAGGCCTAAGTAAGCAAGACGATCCCACTTCTAATCCTCAATTTTCATAAATAAGCACACTATGCCCCAAACCAAGCTAAGATATCTAGTTCATCTTCTAAATGTCAAGTAAACCATATTCAAGCCTAAGGTAGCAACTTCGACTAGAACCAAGGTACTCAAGTCAACTCTACACACCTTACAATTTTAAGACTACCACATTATCCCAATAAGGCTAAATATACAAACATGCCTCAAATACTAAAATCACATCCCAAACATAGGTTACATCATAGCCACGCTACAACTAATCTAAACTAGAGAGGTAAAGAAATAGGATTCAAAAGGGATATAAACATGCCATTTTACGGGTCCTACATAATTAGAGCCTACAACAAATTATCCTTCACAATATTGTTAATATCCATCTAATCATCATATCTTAACCACCCAACAAGAAATATCCACCAAGTATCACTCAAGGTAAGATCAATAATGCCATTTAATAATTCATTTATTCTCTCATTCAGGATCATCCTTAATTATTTTATGAATGTAACTAAGTCATTTGATTTTGGATTGCCATTATCATGGAAATTACTATCCTCTAAAAGTGTCATCTATCAGCCAACTTTATGGGACATTCAAATGTATAATTCAGCCACAAGGTCAAATCAATAATAATTTATCTCCTTAAAAATTTTCCTAATGCATAAATCCACAGCTATAACTAATGTCCTGACAATTACTAACTCAATATTTTTCAATGACAAACACTTCATGGTCAAGACAAACCTCTCTTATATTACTAACACCAATTTAAGATATACAGAGTCATTCTTATTTCTACCCAACAATATTTTTATTACAAGCTTTACTTAACTTTTAATCACCTCAAGAGTGGTCCCCATACCACTAGCACATAAGGAAGGCCAAACAAAATATCAATTATAGGTCATTAACAGACTCATCAACAATATCACATTTCAGACAAGTCATTATTCAAATTCTGTAAGTATCAACAACCTCTACTAGTTTTTATCACTTGTTATTTAAAACATGTTATTTTTCCAAGCATTAAGAATTCATTCACATAAGGAACTCAAAGATAATGTCACTTAGCCAGTCCTCACAAGGAACAATAATAGAACTGCACAAAAGAAAAATCTAAATACAGTCTCAATAGCCGGACTACACAGGATCCCCAAATAATATCAAATAAGCGAACTACACAATAGTCCATCCACAACATCATTAACAAGAACCTCTCATTATGAAAAACACATATCACCTCAGCCTTTTTTTATGTCACTTTTTCACCATCTTTTCTCGACATCACATTGTCATATCATCCTCCCAATTGTCATACCATCAATATCATCAGTATAAGAGTACCAAAAATAAGTAAGAACCATAGAATTTCTAGCTTCACAATAACAAAAAATCAAATAATCCCATCACATTTATTAACAGAACCCACTTAGCCAATTTTCATCACTTAACAAAAACAATTCACAACAATGACAAAAATCTAGCAACCCAAGTTTAGCTAAATATCAAACACAGGCAATCAATAAGTTCACAACTTTCACAAGTCTTTAACTATTAACAATAACTTTTAAACCTTATTAACAGATACCAATTGAAATCTGCTAGATTTTATTCAAAATTATTAAGATACCAATTGAAATTGTCTAGATACCAATTGGATTCAATCCAGTAGTCCAAGATTAGGATGGTACAATAGAGAGAAAGAAAGGAAAATAAATTCTACATGCCTCATAGCCTTACGAAGATTAGGTGTGGGGACCTACACTCCAATCTATGAAACTTTATTTGACATTACTCTTATTAACAAATACTAATCGGAATCGCCAGAAACCAATTAAAATCAAGTAATATAACATAGGAAAGAAGAATTTGAATTTTCCTAGTGTACTATAGCCTCTCGAAGAAAAGTACAGACGTCTCTATACCGTTCTATAATACTTTAGTAGACATGTTCTTGGTCGATGAACCTAGGGCTCTGATACAAACTTTGTCACGACCCAAATGACCATGAGTAACACCCACACTAATCTTCCTGTGGAAGAACCATCTAAATCAAACCATTACCCAATCACTTAGTCACTATTAAAATGATATTCTCATAAAATTATCTTAACAATAATAAACTGGAGTTAATCATTAGTAACGTGGAAATCAAACAATCTACTTACTAAAATTTCCAAGACCCGAAAGTCATCGTACAAGAACTACAACATAGATAATGTCTAAAGAGATATCCAAAAATAAAGTAAATAAAGAATGTTTCATTGCCCGAAAGATGGAAAAGAACAAATAAGATGACCCATGGTAGCCTGGGACGGAGTGCTCACTCTTGGATCAAGATCTTCTATCAAACTCTAGAGGTGAGATCATGTATGAGCCTCTAGAACAATTTCTACACTCAACAAAAGAAGAGTATAGGGTAGTATCAGTACAAACCGCTATGTACTTATAGGTATCATAGGCCAACTCAACTTAATAACAAGTACGCAACATAAATCAAATAACAAGTAGATAGGCATAATCACATAACAAATTCCCAATGAATCAACAACACAACAATAGCAGGTCAACAGCGTTCACAAACAAGCCAAATAACTATCAAGAGTATCCATCTATTGTAAACATCCACCAACTCAACACAAGTATGTACACATATGCTATGGGACTTATATTTACCTAAATAGTCATTATCTGCAGGGAATAATCTATGTTCATGTACCGTACTGGCGTGGTACCCAATGCAACATAAATATAAACGTACTGGCATGGTACCCGATCCAACATAAATATAAGCATACTGGCATGGTACCCGATCCAACATAAATATAAATGTACCGGCATGGTACCCGATCAAACATAAATATAAACGTACCAACATGGTACTCGATCCAACGTAAATATAAACAAGTATTATCAATATCAATTTACACAACCTCACAGCATACAACACAATGTACCAAGTCTACAAGTATACTTAAAGTCATAAGACAATTCCATCAAGTCAATTTTTAATAAACATTTATACACGAATCAACAATCCAAACATCAACAATTTCAAGCATGTCCGAATACCAATCAACAAGTATCCAATTTAGGAGCATACACATAATTAAGTTGAGTCTAAACTCCAATTAAACTGTAACCTACCTCAACCAAAGAATCTGAATGTCACTTGTCCACAGTGACTTGTCTTTTCTCAAAATTTTGAAACATTCATAATCTGTTCAAATATATAATCCTTATAAGAATATGAATATAGTAAGAACCCTTCTATTATGATTATTTTTAATTTAATTAGGGTTCACTTCAAAACTGAAGTGATCAATCGAAATAATGGCTGCCCAAATCAAGAATTACGTAAATATTTCTGGGCCTAACTTAAACCTCACATTATTATATTTTATATTTCCCAAGACAATTTATTAATGAGAACAAAAACCAAAATTCCTTAACTTATTTCAAATTGTAGTATAAACAAGATTCTCCATAATGCTACTGTGAGTCACGATTTTCATAGCTTTAGTGGAAATAAAACTATTTGCCTATATTAATTGTCATCATTACCCCATTATTGGTTTTTCTTTCAATTCACATCAAAACTTGCACCCAAAACATTCAAAAAGATTGATTAATAAGGCACTGTTTACCTTATCCTAAAAAACACCAAACATGCACAACATTACTATCTATATATATCTTTGACGCATGCATATTGCTTACATAATTAGATCTTACCTGAAGTTCGTGTCCTCGGATGCTGCAACGATTTTCGCCTCCCTTTTTCTTAACTTTCTGACTCCATTATTATTATAAATGATAAACCCTAACTACTTAATTAGTTTTTGTAAAGACCATTTAAGTAAATAAATTATAGTTTGATCCTCTAAATCACTAATTAAAATAATTATTTAAAAATACCCAAAACTTTTAATATATCCCCAAAATTTATTTGAAACCCCATGAAAATAAATTAAATATATATGTAAATTGACTAAAAAGTACATTCTGGGCCGATTGAAAATATTACGACACTAATCCGAGGCCGTCTCGATTTAAGGTTGACTATTATCGGGTTTAACTTTTTTTCAAACTCAATAACCCCGTTAATGACTTAAATTACCTCTGAATACTCAAAGAATATCGATAATACTCACCACCGTATGTCATAAATCATGTATACAAACTATGGAGAACGCTAAAATAAGAAAGATGAGAAAATTTCACAAACGGCCGGGAGGGTTATTATAGGATCAATACAGAAAGAGAATTATACTAATATGTTCCTTGAGTGCTTGTTTTGGACTGATTTTGCTGGCTTTAGTGCTTGATGTGGCTTGACTGGTTATAGATGATTTTTCCTTTGATCTTTCGTAACTCTGTTCTTGTATCTATCTTTGAGTTACTGTAGTTCCACATCTCCACCCTAGTCCATTTTGTTTGAAACCCAAGTCAATATTGGTTGGAACGAAACTAATAAATATTGGACAATGTAACACTCTATCTGCATTTCCAGACTTTAAAAATAAAAAAAAATCAGTTATAGATGCACTAATTAATACCAATTAAATATAAATTACATTATAGGAAACTTACCCTCTCTACCACACTACCACTTGGTCCCAAAAACACACCAAAACCATCTTCTTTTGCCTTCTTTTGACTTGGTCTTTTATATGCATGATTTGTACCACCTCTTAAAGTTGTAGTAGTCTTCCTCTTTTGGGTACCAACACCACTAGTAGACATCTGAGTTGTAGATTGTGTAGCATTATCACCTACTGTTGGAGTGGTAGTGGGCATCACAAGAATTGCAGGCCTTATATCAGCTGTTGAGGCACTTACAGGCCTTACACCACCAATTGATGCAGTATTTGCAGGCCTTCCTGCAGCTCTGGTGCACTGTGAGCATTTGTAGGCCTTCTTGCACCTCTTGGTGCATTGTGAGCATTTGCAGGCCTTCTGTTGCTTGATTACGTATTTGCAGGCATCTCTTCAGCTGTTGAAGCATTTGCAACTCTCTAAGCAACAACTGCAGCTATAGTACTAGTGCTGGCTTGCACACTTGGTTGATTTCCAAAACTACTACTGAAATCTTTTTTCTACAAAAAAATATGTAAAGGTAAAAAACACATTTAAAAAGAGTAAAATTCATCAATAAGAAAAGATTTGGCTTACCAAAGTTGGACATCCTTTCTTGTTGTATCCAATAGAATTGCACATAGAACGTGTCATTTTTCTTTCCTTTTTGTAGCCTTTCCAAACCTTTTCTTAACAGGTTCACCCTTAGCTTTCTTCCTATTTTTACCTGGCCTTCCTGGCATGGGAGTAATCTCAAGTGGCTCAATTGGTGGTCTTGTGCTTCTTGGCCACATCTTAATATTTGTCATTGGTTGAATATACTTATCATATGCCTTCAGGTATGTTTCCCTTTGATACCAGTGATCAACAAATGACTTGACATTCCATCCCTTGTAATGTATTGCAGCAATTGCATGTGTACAAGGAATTTCCTTTAGTTGCCATGACCTATAAATACATTGCTTCCTCTTCATATTAACAACATGTGTATAAGGTGGATCACCAATCTTAAAGCCCATATCACTATTAAACCTCACCTCACACTTGGCTGCATATTCACCATTCTCTCTGTAAGAACGTCCATAGCCATTGGTGATACATCACTATCTATTTTTCAGAAAAATCTCTCATTTGCTTTCCATTACTTTGCATCTTATTTCCTCCAACATAGTGATAATTGTTTTGAACCTAGTAGCTAAAATACAACTATTGAAAGTCTCACACATGTTTTTCTCAACCATATCACACCTGCTATGTTCCTTAAAAGGGGCCCTACACCATGCCTCTTTGTTGTACTTGAGCAAATCTTTCATAATTCCAACACCCAACTCACTCATTCCATTAAGTTTTTGTTGCAAATAAAATTCAAATGGGGCCCTTGCAACTTACCAAAAAAATTTTCTCCTTTCTTCACCACTCCAAACCTAATTCTAGTTGGCCTATATATGTCTAGCACACCATCTATGCTCAACATTTTGGCGGTAGATTAGTAAGTGCCAAATGAAGATCCTATCAAAACATGTAAAACAGTAGTCAAACATTAATGACATCACTACAGCAAACAAAAAAAAATAACTGAAAAATATGAAATTTCATACCTTTTTCATATCAGACATTACTGTCAAGCCTTCACCCCTATTTTCTTGAAGTTCAAAATCATAGCTGATGAATCTATGAAACTAAGACCATGTGTCCTTGGTATCTTTATCAACCACAGCCCATGCTACAGGGTACATTTGATTATTTCTATCTTTGGAAATGCAAGACAACAAGATACATTTACATACACCCTTGAGAAAGGCACCATCTGAACTAATTATTCTTCTGCAGCCCTCTTTCCATCCATTTTTAAGGCCTCAAGACAAATGTAAATGTCCATTAACACCTCTTTTCCTGGAATTGCATTCTTGTATGTCCTAATAGATACAGTGGTACCAGGATTGGTGGTCTTCAACTGTTCCTCATAGTCATACAACCTAGCAAACTCTTCAACAAAATCACTAAAATATTCATTCATAATTTTGATTTTTGCCTTTCTACAGGTTGTTTTACTAACATTTAACCCACAGTCCTTTCTTAAAAGTGCTTGAATCTGATATAATTTTATTGATAGATCACTTATAATCCTATCCTTGTAATGCTTACTAATCCACAAAGGGTTACACATCTTATTTCTTATCCTTTTAGAACACTTGTGTACAGGAAAGTAAGTTTTCACTCTAAAATTTCCTGTGTTATCAACACTTCAAAGAATAACCCAAGGACAACCCTTATGCTTACACTTTGCCCTTACCCTTTCCTTCTCATTAGGTTTCATCTTAAGGTTCACAACTTTTTGAATAGAGTAACTCTGCAGTGCCTCTCTAAACCCAATAACATTAAAAAACACATATACAACTTAAAACATACCTTCTTTATAGTTTTATCAAAGTAGATCTTGCTAAATGAAGTTCTAGGTAATGGATCTACAACTTCATCATCATCAATAGGATCTCCTTCATCTTCATCACTAATTTCACTACCTGAATCTGAACTATCAAAATAAGGGTCATCCCTACCTAGTTTACCTTCATACTAACCCCCTTGTTCTTACAAATATCCTCAAAACCAGCATCTATACCTACTGGTCCAGATGGTATCTCATCTAGATTCACCCTATCAACCTTTTCTTTTGCTTGATTTTCAAATTTATACTTCCTAGATTGAAGCAACTCTTCATCAAAATCACTTAACTCTTCAATGTTTTCATCAGGATCATAAAGTGAATCACCATCAGAATCAGTGATATCAAAATCTAATTCAGAATCATATGTTTGAAGATGATATGTGGAGAAATCATTAACTTGACCTTCACCTAAGTCTTCTAAAGAAACCTTAGCTTTTTATTTGTCTGCCCTTGGAGGCTGATTTTCATTTATATATTCATCTGCATTTATCCAATGGATGAGATGAAGACACGTCAGCCCTATCAGTTTGAAAAGGGGCTGCCACATCACCATTACTAAGTAGTAATAATGGTGGAGTGGCTGCCACATCATCATTAACAACTATAGGTTCACTAATTTGGTGAACAACATATACATCAACAAAATCTCCATGTTTTAAACTATTGAAAAATCTTAAAACATCACCATCACTATCTAACCTGTAATAATAGCCTTTTTTGTTTACTCTACACCAAAAGGTTTCAACTTTTTCCACATTAAAATCTGCTGCTAAGTTATGAAACAACATAGTATGAAGCTCATAAACATCTACTCTAATTTTATCAGGAATACGAACTCCATTTGCATACCTTAGATCAGGGTTTTACAAAAAGACCTCCCCCCCCATAGGTGAATTGAAGAGTTACAATTATGTCCATTTATTTAGAAAACTTGTACAATGAGAACATAACATATACATTAGTCAATTATCCACAAAGCCCTAATTTTTAAAGAAAAAATAAAGGAATAAAAAAATCAATTATGATTTTACAAAAAAAATCCTAAAAATGTAATCGAAATAACAAAACATGCCATTGAAGGAACAAAACTGCTATACACACGTTTAATAAGAGCATTAAACAACGAAAAAATTAAAAGCCCAAAAATTTTTGGACCCAATTTTGAATTTACCAGAAAAAAACCTAAATCAAAATAACAAAACATGTCATTGAAGGCACGAAACTGCAATATATAGGCATAATAGGAGCATTAGACAAAAAATAAACTAAAAGATCCAAAATTTTCGGACCAAATTATCATTTTACAAAAAAAACCCTAAATTCTAATCAAAATTCCAATATATGTCATTGAAGGCATATCACCACCACAAATACTACCTACAACTACACTACATACAAAAAAGAGAAAAACCACCCAAAAAATTAAAGAAAAAAGTTCATAATCGTGAAAACCCTAAAACCACTAAAACGAACTCCAGTAAATCAACAAGAAGCTTCAAAATAAACTACAAAATACTACAACTACCCCAAAATATTAAATACTTACACGGATTGCAAAAACCATCAACAACAATTGGCCTAAATTAAGTTAAATCGGGGTAATTTTGAATTAGAGATGATAGAGAGGAAGGACGAAGAAGAAGGGTTTCAAATGACCCAATTTTTTGGTCCAACTTTACTATTTATACTCTACACTTCATGTCCTACGTGGAAATAATTTTACAAATATTTGATGATGTGTTCTCGGTTGTGCAACACTTTCAACTAAGTAGACCGACAAAGGGTTTAAAATGTTGCTTTTTAGTGGGCTCAGGGGTCCAGACGACAAACATGTAAGTAGAAGTGTTCACATTACAAAACGGACATAGTACAAGGGTCCATTGAACCATTTTGCCTTTTTTTCTTTTCACTTTATTTTCACTCTTCTATTTCTCTTCTCTTTTATCCCTTTTCATTTTCTTTCTTTAATTTTCTTTTCCTTTCTCATATTTTTCTTTTTCTTTTCTTATTTTCGTTTTCTTCTTCTTTTTTCTATTTTTATTTTTTATTTCTTTTATATTTAAGTAAAATGTTGTTATATAAATACATATACAAATTGAATAGTTGTTCCTATTTTAACTCTTATCAGTTAGAGTTAAATAAGGTAAGTAACCGTCCCTTAACTCATGCTACTTTTAATTATAAAGATTCCTTTTCTATATATGACTTTTCTATTTCTTTTTTTTTTCATATTTTTTCTTTTTTTTATTTTTTCTTTTCTTATTTTTTTCCTTTCTCATATTTTTCTTTTTCATTTCCTATTTTCGTTTCTTTTTTTATTATTTTATTTTTTTATTTTGATTTATTTTTCATTTCCTTTTTTTTATTTCCACTTTATTTTCACTCTTCTATTTCTCTTCTTTTTTATCCTTTTACGATTTTTTTCTTTTTTTTTCTTTCTCATATTTTTCTTTTTTGTTTCCTATTTTCGTTTTGTTCTTCTTTTTTTGTATTTTTTTAATTTTATTTTTAAACTTATATTTCTAGCTTTTATTTCTCTTTCTTCTTTTTTTCATTTTTCACTTCTTTTTCTTTGAATTTTTCTTTTTTATTTTTTTTGTTCTTTTATCTCTTGCTTTTATGTTTAAAGACACATATCTATATCACATATACATATTCTAAAAATATACAAAATACATGGACATACAGATCTGCGTATGTATAATGTATTTTTTGATTAGCTATATGTATATCCTTTTTGTTATAGATATTTTGTGTCATATATGTTTATAAATACATATAAGTGAGATATGTATTTTTGTAAATACATATGCAGATACATATGTATATTTTATACTGTAAATACATATCCAGATCTGTATGGCTATGTATTTTGTATATTTTTTAAATATGTGTATGTGATATACATATTTTTCTTTTAAAAATAAAATTTAGAGATAGAAAAGTAAAAAATGAGAAAAAAAACAAAAATAGAAAAAGAAAAAAATGAAAAAAAAAGAGAGAGAGAGAAATAGAAGCGAGAAATAGAAGTGTAAACACAAAACAAACAAAAAAATAGAAGAAAGAATAAGAAAACGAAAATAGGAAAAGAAAAAAGATATGAGAAAGAAAAAAAAAAGAAAACGAAAAAGAAAAAACAAAATATATAAAAAAAAAAAAAGAGAAATGGAAGGGAGAAAATAAAGTGGAAAGAAAAAAAATTGAAAAAGAAATCAAACTAAAAAAATAAAATGATAAAAAAATAAGATTAAAAAAACTAACAAGAAAAAAAGTTAGAGATATAAGAGATTGAAAGAGAGGAAAAAACAGTAATGATTTTTTATTTCAAAATTTTGAATTATGAAGATAATTATCTTCAACTATGAGAAAGTAAAAAAATGAAAAAGAAAAAAAATAAAGAAAAAAATGAAAAATGAAAAAAGAAGAGAAATAGAAGAGACAAAATAAAGTGGAAAGAAAAATATGAAAAAAAGAAAATTAAAAGAAAAAATAAGATTAAAAAAAAAAAGGATAAATGATAGGCTATATTAGGGGGAAGTGAAATAGTGGAGGAAAAATAGAAAAAGTTAAAGTAGTGGAAGTAAAATATGTGCTTGACTAGCTAATAGGCAAAATAATGTTACTCTTGCTATGAACTGTAATTTTGCAAAAGTGTTGTTATTTATTGTAATTATAGTATTCAGTATGCTACTTTCTGTAATTTTCAATTTCAATGTTACTAATCTCATGTACACCCGATGTATACATAAAATGCGGTAAAAGTAACTCTAGTAACAATATTGTCACAAATAAATTTGAGTTCCCATCGAAATCTATCCTATTATGATCGTAGCCAAATTAATTCAATAGGAGATAAATGAAAGAATTCATGTTTTATTTTGAATAATCAATATTCCAATAAGTCATAGATTGTTGGAGAAATGATCCATTTACTTAGTAGGCATTTCACCATGAGAATTCTTACACTTTCTTTTCAAGAAATTATTTGACTTTAGTGAAAAAAGTGAAACTAATTGCGTTTGACTATAAGAATTATTTCACTCTTCCATAAACAAGATTTACACGTAAGAAGGAATATAAATAAACATAAATTGAGTTGTGCTTAAGAAATATAAATTGGGTTGTGCTTCATCTATATGTGCCTAACCATAATAAGCTCAAAAAGGAAATCTTTGTTTAGATTTGGTTCACTGTATTGGAGGACAAGTGCACAAATAACCAATTTTGGATTATCATTTAAATCATAGCCATTATACATACAAAAAAATGTAAATATAACCGCTTCAAAACCAAATTAAGGCATATGTGATCGAAGTTGCAAAAATTAGAGTTTGAACTAACATCAAAGTTCTAACATTTTTACTTAAAATTTGGCTTGTCTTAATCAAACTCTTGATATTTTTCCCCCATGTTTGGTTGGTAAAGGCCCAACTACCAACATTTATGTCTGAAGTTTGGTTGGTCAAGATAGTTGGTGTTGTAGTGGCTAACACAATAATGATGATGATGATTGTGATAATGAATTTGATTTCAAGTTAGTAGTTGATGATTTGGTGGTGGATGTCGCTGAAAAATGTGTGGTGGTTTACGATGAGTGTTGGTGGATGCTGTAGGTATTAGGAATTGGTCTTAGTGACGATAGTAACTGATTGAAATAGCAAAGGTGGCGATAGAAAGTGTGATAGCATAAATAATTATAATAATTGATATGTAGACATGATAGCACTAAGGGATCGTTTGGTTGGGAAAGAGCTATCTCGGGATAATTAATCTTGGGATTAGTTATCCCACCACGTATATAGGATAACATATCCTATCACTATGATATAATTGGTGGGATAAATAATCCGAGACTAACTAATACCTCCAACAAAATACAGGATAAAACAATCCTGCATTTTATCCCGGGACAATTATACCTTATACCTCACACCAAGCGATCCCTAAAAATAGTAATTGATAATGATTATGATTATTAATGATAGTTGTGATGACATAGATGATTGACACTAATGGTAGTAATTGCAATGGTAGACGTGGTTAGAGATGGAGACCGATAGATATGGATATACTAGTTGTAGAAATTATTTATAGAAAAATATATTCTAGTAATATGAAAACTTAGGGGTCGGTTGGTTGGAAACAAGTTATCCCAAGATTACTTATTCCGATCGTGTATATACAACAACAAAAACATACCCAGTATATTCCCATCAAATGGGATATGGGGAAGGTAAGTGTACGCAGTCTATACCACTACCTTAGAGGTAAGATAGAGAGGTTGTTTCTAATAGACCCCACTCTTATCCCATCGTGTATATGAGATACCTAATGATATAAATGGTGCGATTATTACAAAACTAAATAATATCTTCAACCAAATGCAACATAAAATAATCTTGCATTTTATCTCGGGACCTAACCAAGCAAGGCCAAAGTTAAAGATTCAAATTTAGAGGCTTATTTATTCAAAGTAGAAAATTAGGAGCAATTAAATCAAACAATTTACAAATTTTATGAAAAAAAAAAAGCAAATTAAAGGTAAAAAAAAGAACAACTTCGAGTTTTTAATCTCCAGGTCTTCATTTTCCTTCTAGAGATTCAGGTACCACCAAACATGTCCTAATTTTTCTTCTTTTTTTCATGTCTTTTTTTGGAAAATATGAAAATAAATTTGTTTATTCTTTCTTTGTTAAATTTTTCCATACTAGTATTATTTTTGTTTGAGATATTTTTTTGAGGACTTTTGAGTAAGGTTAGCTATTGATTTACTGTAATCGCCATATTGTGTACAACTCGACTAATTCCAAGGGATATTTGCCAACTTGCACCACCACCAATAGGTAACCAGGTAACTTTGTCCATCAAGGCTAAGTGTTTTTGTCTTTGTGGGAATTTGAACGTGAGACCTCATGGTTCTAAACTACTTTATTACCACTAGGCTACCATAAGCTAGTTATAGTGTCTTTGGATGGATGGTTGAGTATCCTTTTGGTTTTAGTAGATTTTAGCTCAAGAATTTTTTTTTATAATCATGATATCCGGTACAGTATGTGCACACCTTGATGAATCCACGGGAAATTTACCGACTTCTAGTAGAAGTAGCAGTTAACTCTGTCTATCAAGGCTAGAACAAATAGAAAGAAATCACCCTAGTGTTTGTCTCTTTTGAGAATTGAACCCGAGACCCGATGGTGCTAAATCCAATTTTATTGAACCACTAAGCCACATGCTTGGGTGCTCAAGAATCTTTTATGCAAGTGTAGTTTTTCTTCAAGCAATCTTTTATGAAAAATCGTACATTGTTCAAGCATAGACATATCAGAGCTCTCCCTCAACGCCCCTAAGACCCTAACCACATTAGACCCCAAACCACTCCTTCTCTCAACAAAACACAACAAAGCATCAATATTCTTTCCATTCCTCACAAACCTAACAATCATCGATGAAAAACAAATCTCATCTCTCACAAACATTTTATTTTAAAAATACAATGACACTCAAAATAGGCTCTTTGATACATGCAAATACTTGTGAAAGGCATGCCAATAAAAACTATATCAAAGTTAAAAGTAGAGCTGTCAATACAGGTCGGCTCAGTCCATTCGGGCTAGCCCATACAGACTTTTGAGTTTGACAGGTCAGGCAGAGCTGGCCCATCAACATGACAAGCCAGATAACAAGCCCAACCCTTTTTGTAGGATGCGGGCCTCCACGGGTTTGCCCAGTTTTTAAAAATATCTTATTTTTATAATTTAAATTTTAAATTATTAATTACATAAATTTTAACAATAAAATATTACAAGAAGTTACTACTTGTTAATATAGTCTCAAATTTAAAAAAAAAATCCTAATAATCTATGAAATTAAATAACTTGTGACACCACATTCAAACCAAATAGAGATGTTAAAAAACAAATGAAACTATTGTTGACACTCAATATTTGCTCTCCGTGCTTAAAATTAATGTCTTCAGGCTTCCTGACTGTTAAAGGACACAAAATACAATTTTCACATATTTTTTACAATTGTTAATAAATTATTGATATTCATTCTTACTTTAGGATTTTATCAATTTATTTTTATATTTTTACTTTTTATAATTTATTAATAATTCTCTGTACATTGGGATTTTTATCAATTCATTATCGTTTTAATAGTTTACAATTATATGCACACGTGCACGACATGATGTCATATTTTTTACAGTATTTTCAATAATTTTAATATTCTTTATATTTTTCTGTAATTACATATCAATACTTTCATTTTTGTACATTTTATAACAATCTGCAAAAGTTGAATCGAGTCAACTATTTTAATAAATAGAGCAACAAATCAGTCAAGTCAAAGTCTCGTCATTATTATTACACTTACTTTTCCTTCACCTACTATCCATAATTTAAGGGATATGTTGGGAAGAAAGTACATTTGATGTTTATTTTTTATTATTATTTTTACTTTTTAATACTCATTCACATCACACACATTCACAAAAACACACACATTTTTATTCATCTCTCTCAAAAAATCCACACATATTTTTCTCCTCTCCCTGAAACACAAAAATTTTAGTCATCTTTTTCCTTCCTCTCACACACACCCATTTTTATTACCATATACACATTTCATTCTTCTTCCTCCCCTCTCTTAAAATATAAATTTCTTTTTATATATTTTATTTTATTTCCAAAAATACAATACACACATATTTTTTCTATTTTCACATACAAATACATAAATAAAATACACATTCACAAATGCATATACACAATTTTTGTCCTCACATATTATTGTTTCTCTCTCAACACACATTTCTTCACCACACATATTTTTATCATACACAAATTTTGTTCATCTTTTTTTTTCTCTAAAACACATACATATACTCAAAATAAACACATGGCCGATGAAATTATCTCTCCGTCGGATATTTGAGGTCACCCCATTATAAAAGACAGATTTTACTTTCTCAAATTTACTATTTTATATCAAAGATCAACACTTAGCCAATGAAGAAATGCCCGTAAGTTTTTGAGGCTTTCACAAATAAAAAAACGGATTTTACATATACAAATACGTAAAAAAAATATCTTCGGGCCATGACGAAACACATATAGGCCCAGAAGAACAAAAACAAAAAATGACTTCAAAGAAAAGAAGGAGCAGAAACCCCCACCAAAAAAGAGATAACTCCGACAAAGGTGAAGAATCATCATCACCCAAAATAAAATATATCCAAAAAAAGGGAAAAACTCTGGTACAAGATTCAAATGAAGTCGAATCAATTACCAAACAAGGGGCAAAAAGCACAACAAAGAAAGTCAAATGTCAAAATGCAGCAAATATCAAAAGCACAAATACAGTGTAACACTCATTGATAAATTAGTCTCTTTCAACTCAAATATCATCCTACCCATCCCCAAGCCTACATTACAATCCAATAACAAGTCCTACAAGATCCCACTCTAAGTATTCTCATATTAGTGGATACTTACATGAAGGCCAAGCATATGGTATCACAATTGCATTCATTGAATTTTTTTCTGAGTGTGAGTCTATGTCTCTAGACGTCTCCAAATTTAAAAGAAAAATAGTATTCAAATTGAGAATGAGACATTCTTTCTGGAGAGCACACTTGAAACATGAGAACAGACACAACCCAAAATCTTTACTGGGAGCAAGATGAATGAGTCTTGTTGATACTTAGGTATGTCTGAGGTACAATTTGAAGCTATAGGAGTTATCCTGAAGTCAATCTCAGTTAGCTGGACGAGATGGGGAAATTCTTATACACACTACTAATTGTTGGTACCAACTACATTCAAGGCACAATTATTCTTTTTTCCAACTTTCAACATTTCTTACAAAAGAAAATACAAAACAATTTTGTTTCACTGATCGACACTTTTTACAAGGAAAACATGAAATAATTTTCTAGAATTTTCACCATTCAACATTCCTCACAAAGAATAACACAAAACAATTTTCTACATTTTTCCACTTTCAACATTTCTCACATGGAAAATACAAGACAATCTTCTGCATTTTCACCTTTTAACATTTTCCACTAAGAAAACACAAAGCAATCTCCCACATTTTTCATCTTTCAACACATTTTTTACAACAAAAATGCAAAAAATAAGTTTCTTTCCTTTCAAACATATGTCATCACATACCTACATTACACTTTACATGCAAAACACCCACTTCCAAATACAGACAATTAACATTTCTTTTCAAGTTCTCACATTCAAACACAAACATTTTATTTTTCTATTTGGTATTTTCCTTTCAATATTGCTTCTTCCTTTTCATAGCCCCGCCATTAGAGAGGCTATTACCTTTTAATTACTCCGCCAGTTGAGAGCTTCTTTATTTCAGTTGCCCCACTAGTAGAGAGGTTATTATATTTTACTCTATTAGTTTCAACAACCTCAATAATCGAGAGGCTATTACTTTCCAGTTGTTTCACCAACTGAGAGGCCATTAGAATTTGATTTCCTTACCGGTTGATGACCTTAGTCTTCATAGATAATTGAGGACGACCATTAACATTAGTCTCCATAGAAAATTGGAGATGTCATCCAGTCTTCGTAGATAATTGAAGACATCATCATTCAACATTCATCTTCATAGACAATTGGACATGTCGTCAAGTCTTCGTAGACAATCGAAGACATCATCATTCAATATCCATATCCATAGACAATTGGAGATGTCATCAAGTGTTCATAGACAATCGAAGACACCATTCATCACATTAGCCTACATAGACAATGGAGGTGTCATGCATCTGTCTTCGTAATTAATTGAAGATGTCACATAATCTCCATAGACAATCGGAGATGACAATCCACTGGCCTTCATAGACAATTGGAGGTATTATACATCAAGTCTTCATATACAATCGAAGACATGATCATTCAACATCCATCTCCGTAGACAATTGGAGATGTCATCAAGTCTTCGTAGACAATCTAAGACACCATTCATCACATTAAACTCCACAAACAATTGGAGGTATCATGCATCTGTCTTCGTAAATAATCAAAAACATCATATCAGTCTCCATAGACAATCAAAGATGACAATCAACACCAACCTCTATAGACAATTAGAGGTGTCATGCATCAAGTCTTCGTATACAATTGAAGACATCATCATTCATCACATCAATCTTCGTAGACAATCGGAGACAACAAATCCACACCAGCCTCCATAGACAATTGGAGGTGTCATTTATCAAAGTCTTCGTATACAATTGAAGACATTCTCGTTCAACATCAGTCTCCGTAGATAATCCAAGACAACAATCCACACCATCCTCCATAGAAAATTGGAGATGTTATGCATCAAAGTCTTTATATACAATCGAAGACATTCTCATTCAACATCAGTCTCTGTAGATAATCAGAGAAGATAATCAACACCAGCCTCCATAGACGATTGGAGGTGTCATGCATCAAATCTTAGTAGATAATCAAAGACAACATTACTCATCACGTTAGTCTCCACAGATAATTGGAGATATCATCAAGTCTTCGTATACAATCAAAGACATCATCATTTGACATCAATATCCATAGATAATTAGTGATGAAAATCAACATCAGTCTCTATAGATAATTGGAGATGCCATGCATCAAGTTTTTGTAGATAATCGAAGAAATCTTTCATTCATCACATAAATCTCCGTAAAAAATTGGAGGTGATATTCATCCCAGGTCTCCGTAAACAATCAGAGATGTCATTCATCCTCAATTCTCCATAGATAATCGGAGAAATCATACGTCTTTTTAATAAAAAGTACAACTCGAAATACCAATACATTTTTTCAAGTCCCATACATCATACACTGGGGAAAATTTTGAGAACCGCCCTAAAATTTTCTACTTTCTCATTCTCGAAGTACATTGACCTGATTCTCGCGACACTCGAGATATGTAGGAAGCTCTATGTAGAGTTCGGTCATCACAATCCCCTAATCATTCCTTCTCCCCAGCAATACACAATCCTGTATCCCCAGCATCTCACAGCTCGATACTGGGGCAATTTTTAAAGGAACATCGAAAATAGATGAACACTTTCGTTCCCAAATAGTTCATCTCTCAATAATCATTCTAGATGGTCATCCACCCCTAATAACAAGGCAGGAGGCAATTGCTTATTCTTTTGAATTACACCCGACCTGATCCTCATACAACTCGAGGTATGTAGGCAACTCTAAATTGGAGTTCGGTTGAATTTTCATCAAAATTATTTTTTGTCGAGCAAAACTGGCTACGCGTCAACGTTTTTGTTTGAAGACTTCTACATTACCTTCAAACAAAAAGGAGCAACTATTGACACTCAATTTTTGCTCTCCGTGCTTAAAATTAACATCTTCAGACTTCCTGATCGTTAAAAAATAAAAAATATAATTTTCACATATTTTTTATAATTGTTATTAAATTATTGATATTTATCCCTACTTTAGGATTATCAATTTATTTTTATATTTTACTTTTTATAATTTATTAATAATTCTCTGTACATTGGGATTTTTATCAATTCATTATCATTTTAATAATTTACAATAATCTACACACATACACGACATGACATCACATTTTTACAGTATTTTCAATAATTTCAATATCCTTTACATTTTTTCTGTAATTACATACCAATACCTGTATTTTTGTATATTTTATTACAATCCGCAAAAGTTGAGTCGAGTCAACTATTTTAATTCATAGAGCAACAAATCAGTTCAGTCAAGGCCTCGTCATCATTATGACACTTACTTTTCTTTCACCTACTATTCATAATTTAAGGGATATGTTGGGAAGAAAGTAGATTTGATATTTATTTTTTATTATTATTTTTACTTTTTAATACTCATTCACACCACACACACTCACAAAAACACACACATTTTTATTCTTCCTCTCTCTCAAAAAATGCACACATATTTTCTCCCTCTTTTTTCTCTCCCTCAAACACAAAAATTTTAGTCATCTTTTTTCTTTCTCTCTCACACACATTTTTTCACCATATACACATTTCATTCTTCTTCCTCCCCTCTCTCATAATATAAATTTCTTTTTATATATTTTATTTTATTTCCAAAAATACAATACACAAATATTTTTTCTCTTCTCACATACAAATACATAAATAAAATACATGATTCACAAATACATATACACATTTTTTGCCCTCACATATTTTTTCTTTCTCTCTCAACATACATTTCTTGACTACACGCATATTCTTCTCCACACATATATTTTTATCATACACAAATTTTGTTCATCATTTTTTTCTCAAAAACACATACATATACTCAAAATAAACACATGGCTGGTGAAATTATCTCTCCGTCGGATATTTGAGGCCACCCTATTATAAAAGACAGATTTTACTTTCTCAAATTTACTATTTTATATCAAAGATTAACACTTGACCAATGAAGAAATGCCCGTAAGTTTTTGAGGCCTTCACAAATAAAAAGACAGATTTTACGTATACAAATAAGTAAAAAAAAATATTTTTGGGCAATGACTAAATCTTTATAATATTTCAAAACTTTATCTGAGCCCACTTTTTTACAAAAACTATATTTTAAAATATGTATATGTACACATATTTTGATTATTATTTCTTTATTACTAACATTTTTATTACAAGTGTTTATACAGGTTATTGGGAATCATTATTGGAAATAACAGTCAAAGAAGACTTTAAATTATGTGATTATATTTTTTATATTCTTGCACTTGTACAAATGCTAATCATAGTGAAAGCTTATTTTTGGGGTGTTGGGCGGGATATTTTTTATTTAATCTTCACCACGTGTTTAGGCTATTTTAGGCCGTTAATATTTATATAAAAATATTAGATTGACTTAGATTATTTAATCAAACAATTTATACCTTTTACACTAAAAAATATTGCATAGTCTTTTTCTTTAGAACAAGTTTTTATTTACATACATATACTAATGTACTTTTGTTTATATTTTTTATGACAAAACATATATATTATTTTGATACACTTATATAAAAGAATCAACTAAATCAAGTAATTCATATATTATGTAGTTTTCTCTTCTTAATAATTTTGACTTTTCTCCATAATTTTAATCAGATAAAAAATATTACTGATAAATATTTTTCCTTTTATGGAACATCAAAAATATTTTTTTTCATACATCATAAAATACTATAACTCTTCACATGCATTTATACATTTTTATACATGTCTTTTACATATTTTTATAACAATATATTTTATTTATATATTTAATATACATATGCCTTTTCATGGTCTTGAAACATTTATATTTTTCCGAAAGAATTATTTTATACTTGATACATACACTTTTTACATTATTTTAAATATACCTCCTTCTCTTTGATAAATTTAGTCTAGCCGGGTACCACATTTGTGGATCCGGAAGGGTGCTTAACCTCTTTCCTTTAAAATAATTTGAACCCTTACCTAGAATCTTAATTAATTTTTTGCAGATTCAAAAATAAATAACACGTGTAAATAATTCAAAAGTTTTTCTTATTTTTCTTAAAAATTAGGTGGTGACTCCGTACAAATTTTAATTCTTTTTAGAGTCCACAAGTCGTGCTTATTTAACAATTGCTAAAATAGGGCATGACAACTGTTAATAAGTAATAATATACTAGCTAAATAACAATATTAACCTAATTTTATTTTAATTGATCGTGGATTTTTGGAAGTTCGTTGGAGAGGCTGGTGTAAGGTGGTTGACTGGTTTGTTCAACGAAATCTTCAAGACGGCAAAGATGCCCGAGGCTTGGAGGTGGAGTACCATGATCCCTCTCTATAAGAATAAGGGGGACATCCAGAGCAATTAAGGACATGTATGAGGGAGCAAAAACTCAGGTGAGGATGGCGGGAGGAGACTCAGATCATTTCTCTGTCTTGACAGGATTGCATCAGGGATCTACTCTTAGTCCCTTTTTTGTTTGATATGGTGATGGATGTGTTGACGCGGCGTATTCAAGGGGAGGTGTCGTGGTGTATGCTTTTTGCGGATGATATAGTTCTGATTGACTAGACTCGAGGGGGTGTGAATGATAAATTAGAGGTGTGGAGACAAATCCTTGAGTCTAAAGGGTTCAGGTTGAGCAGAAGCAAGACTGAGTATTTGGAATGCAAATTTAATGACGTAAGGCTGGAGGATGAGGTGGTAGTGAAGCTGGATTCACAGGTGGTATGTAAGAGGGATAGTTTCAAGTATCTCGGGTCCGTGATCCAGGGTAATGGGGAGATTGACGAGGATGTCTCGCACCGTATTGGGGAGGGTTGGATGAACTGGAAGCTCGCGTCGGGGGTGTTATGTGATAAGAAGGTGCCGCCCAAGCTTAAAGGCAAATTCTACAGGGTGGTAGTCCGTCCGGCCATGTTGTATGAAGCGAAATATTGGCCAGTTAAAAATTCCCACATCCAAAAAATGAAGGTGGCAGAGATGCGGATGTTGCGCTGGATGTGAGGGCTGACTAGGGGGGATAGAGTTCGAAATGAGATTATCAGGGAGAAGGTTGGTGTGACTCCAGTGGAGTGCAAGATGCGGGAAGTCCGATTGAGCTGGTTCGGACACGTGAAGAGGAGGGGCATGGATGCCCCAGTTCGTAGGTGTGAGAGGCTAGCATTTGATGGTTTTAGGCGGGGTAGGGGTAGGCCGAAGAAGTACTGGGGTGAGTTTATTAGGCGGGACATGGAGCAGTTACAGCTCACCGAGGACATGACTCTAGATAGGAAGGTCTGGAGAATGCGAATTAGGGCAGAGGACTAGGGCCAGTTCGGGTCGCTAGTGTAGGGAATTACTTGCTGGGGGCACGAATATGGGTGCTTTCCTCTGTTTTTCTTCTGTTTTCTGTTTTCTGTTTTTTTTTCTTCTACGTATGGCTGCCGTATCTATGTTATGGATGTTATGTTATGTACTCATGTACTCTTGTAACATTGTTCGGTTCTTCACTTTGTATTTGTATTTGTGTGGTATCTGGTGTTTTGTGTCTTCAGCCGGGGGTCTATCAGAACTAGCCTTTCTACTTCTTTAGAGGTAGAGCTATGGACTGCGTACATCTTACCCCCCCCAGACCCCACCAGGTGGGAATACACTGGGTTTATTGTTGTTGTTGTAATAAAAAATAAAGAAATGTCAATATTTAGTTCATTAAAAGTGAAATGAACTCCTCAAAAACTAAAAAATGGCCCAAATAGACATTGAATTTTTTTATTCTTTGTACTCTATTTTATTTTTTAATATTTTTTGTTGACCCATGGGTCAATTCAGCCCATATTGCTCAAGATCCACGGGCCAACGTGCTTATACGGGCCAGGTTAAAAGTTCTGTTCTCAAACAAGCTGTAAAAATTATAGCCCAGCTCTATCAAATTATAGGTTGGGTCGGACCAACCCAATGGGTCTGCCCATATTGACGGCTCTAATTAAAAGAATGAAATTCTAGGTTTTACTCAATTTATTCTAACTACTTACATGATTATTCTTTCTTAACATTTTCATATATTTGCAACATGTACTTTGAAGTTCACATAAATATTGGGTCGTGACTTTGTATCTTTCATAAAATAGTCAAGTTATGAAATATTTTTAATTGAGTTTTAAAATGAATTGTAACAAGATAGAATAAAATTAATAGAAATTAATAAGCATAAAGATCATTAATAGAAATTATTGCAAAGTACATATAATATGTACCATTATTGAAAAAAATAACAGAAATGAAAAATGAAAGCATACTTAAATAGAGTGAATCTATATATAGATTCACTTCCTGTATAGAACTTTGATAAATAATATTATATGAAGATAATTTATTTAAGAAACAACAAACTAGATATCTGCATCTTCTGATGGAGACTCTGAGGAGGACGAATCTTCAGGTAATTGATCCTTCAACATAATTTCTCCAACATCTAATCAAGCTTGAAACTTCATTACATCATCTGCATTTAACTGATCGATGGACTCCCACCGATCTTTATCTCTATTCTTATTCCTTTGAGATAAGGAAAGGAATTTATCTTTTGTAACTTCTTCTTTTTTATCAAGTTCATTTAGCCTATTATTGAGTTGATTCACTTTATTAAATGATCTTTCAGTAACAATCTGTTCACCTAAATATGATTTCAAGTTCATAAAATGATCAATGACTGTATTATGAGTTGGGTGGACAAAAGCATATGCATTATCAGCTGGTGAAGGTAGAACAATTCCAAGATCGACATCATTTTCTCTAACGAGTTTTCTAGCTTTTTTATATAAGCCAGAACATCGTTTAGAGAGTGTAGAATATTGATCAACATCTTTTTTTATCTTCACTAATGGAATGCTTCGACGTCCCATTGTTTTCTTACCCTTCATGCAAGAAATATGACTTACAAAAAAAATGAATATGATGAATATTTATATACATATTATTGACAATGGTCATTAAATTTCTATCCAAATATCACAATGGAAAGTAGTCTTTTCTTTATATTGAAAATTATAGTAGAAAATTTGTATTCAATTTCATACTCATAATCTTAGTTATATAGTAACATCAATGAATATGATACTTTAAATAAAAATAGGTAAATAATGTAATATACATGAAATTTATCAACTATATAATTTGATGAAACATTAGTTACTTACCAAAATCATTAGTTATTTATTTCTACTTTCTATTATATATAAGTGAAGAGTTGGTTACTACTATTTTGTCTTACGTAATGACTACTTTGGTAAATAACACTTTCAATCAAGAAGAGAATATGAGGTAGTCTATTTCCACATGTCCTACATCATTCTCGTACATAACTCTAAGAAAAACATATTAGCAATAGATCATGGCTGGTATATATGGCTACAATGATAGGCAATCCACTCCACCACCTACTAACGGTGGTTCCAACGGCGATAGATGCAGTAGCTCATCCACAGGTGGTAGTGGTGGATATGGTGGTTCAGGAGGCGATGGAGGATATGGCGGTTTATATGGTGGTTATGGCGATGGATGATCAGCTCCGCTACCTGCTGATGGAGGATACACAAGCTCTGGCGGCGATAGATACAATGGCTCATCCAGCGGTGTCAGGGGTGGATACGGTGGTTCCGGTGGTTGTGGTGGATACAGTTGCGGTTAATATAGTGGATAATGTAGTTCTGGAAGCGTTGGTGGTGGATATGGTGATACGGGAGGCACCGATGGTAGATACGGTGGTACAGGCGACACCGGTGGTGGATACAGTGGTTCTGGTAGCGGCGGTGGAGGTGGCTTAGCATAAATTGTGGATAGTTGTGGTATCATGAATACTAACTATTTATTTGAAATAATATAGTTGTGATTTCATAAATGATGTTGTAACCATGCTTTAAACTTCTGTTATATATTAATTTGGCCAAACCCATCGATAGCCCTTCTAACTTATTCCTAAAATTCACTTAGGCCCCTAAACTAAGTGTCTGTACCTATTAAACTCCTAAACCCCCCCTCCTCCAATTTGATTTCAGTTGGGTATTTTTTGCCCAATCAGCTAAGAGCTCAAAGTGTGTGTTGCACACATGCGCTGATGTGGCATAAAGGACTAATTAAAAGCTGCCATATGGCATTGTAGGTCTGATAATTATTAAAAATTAATAATATAATTATTTAAAAAATAAAAAACTAATTATTAAAAATAAATTAAAAATTTTTAAAAAAAACAAATTATTAAAAATAATTATAAAAAAATTTAAAAATAAAAAATTGATTGTTAAAAAAAAATTCATTGAAGATCTAAATTATTAAAAAATATTTATAAAATTATTTTAAAAAAAATTATTAAAAAAATTATAAAATTTAAAAAAAAAAAAATAGCATTGAGGATCCAAATTAATCAAAAATAAATATAAAATTATTTAAAAAATAAAAATAAAAATAAAAAATTGCATTAAGGATTCCAACTATTAAAAAATAATTATAAAATCATTTAAAAAATAAAAATAAAAAATTAATTAATAAAAAAACTGATTAAAAAAATAAAAATAAAAAATTGCATTGAAGATTCCAATTTTTAACAAATAATTATAAAATTATTTTAAAAATAAAAATAAAAATATTGTTATTAAAAATAGATTATAAAATTATTTAAAAAATAAAAATAAAAAACTGATTATTCAAAATATATTATAATTTTTTTAAAAAAATGAAAATAAAAAATGGCATTGAGGATCTAAATTATTAAAAAGTAATTATAAAATTATTTATAAAATAAAAATTAAAAACTAATTATTAAAAAGAAATTATCAAATCTTTTAGAAACCCCCACTTTCCCTAGCCCAGCCCCATTCCCCAGCCTCCACCTTCCCCAGCGTTAATCACCCCCCCCCCCCCTCTTCCTCTTCTTCTCCATTAAAGTGAATGTTGCTTCTCCATGATCCTAAAAAATACACACACAAATTTTTTGTTTAAATCTACTTCAAGAATTCAAAATGGGTCAATAAAAAGTCATTTTTATTGAAACTTTTCATAAAATGGTGATATTAATGGAAAAAAAGTGATCTTTTGTGGAGGAAAAAAAAAGAAATGGTGATAAAAGTGATCTTTTTTGGAGAAAAAAGTAATCTTTATTGAATTTTTCAAGAAATGGTGATACTAATGGAGGATACTAATAAAAGTGATCTTTAATGAAATTTTTCAAGATATGGAAATAATTATGATGGATTAAAAATAATTTGTTCATGTGAAGATGTGGGGTGGGGGGGGGGGAGGGGTGTGACAGCAAAGATGCGGGGGTGGGGTAAGGTTTAAAAGATCAAGACGCAGGGTGGGGTGGAGACGTAGGGTGTGGGGTGGGAGTGGGGAGCTATGAAGAAGATGACATAGGGGGGTGGGGTGCTTTTTATAAAAAAAGAATTAAGAAATTATAATACCTAAAAATTATATTAATAAAATAATTTAAATATAAATTTTTTAATTAATATTTTTGGGGCCCTCAGTGCCACACTTGGTACATTTTTATTGATAATTTAATTAAAAAAAAACACCTCACGCGCTTCCTGAAGTGCACTGCGCGCGCAGTGCTATGTGGGCAAAAAATGCTCAATTGGAACCAAATTGGGGGGGTTTAGGGGTTTAATAGGTACAAGCCTTAGTTTAGGGGACTAAGTGAATTTTAGAGACAAGTTTGATGGGCTATCGATGGGTTTGGCCTATTAATTTTATTATCTTAATCCAATATATGAGACCCTTCTCTAAGGGTGTGTTTGGTATGAAGGAAAATGTTTTCCTAGAAAATGTTTTCGTGCAAAACAAGTTGATTTCTTACTTGTTATCCTATGTTTGGTTGGTGGATAAAAAATATTTTCCGAAAAATATTTTGTAATGTTTGGTTGGAAAATGAAAAAATAATTTTCAAAAAATACATTTTAATCTTTAGCTAAAGCATAAAAATACATTTTAGAAAAATATTTTTTGATCTCAAAAAATATTTTTTGGGGTGTGTTCGATATGAAGGAGTAGAAATATTTTCTTAAAAAATAAGTTGTTTCTTACTTATATTTAGGGGTGAGCATTTAGTTTGTTCGGTTTGATTGTTGAATATTGGTACGGTTTTTTGGTTTTCGGATTGACGAAAATAACAATCATAACCAAACCAAAATTATTTCGGTTTGGTTCGAATTTTATAGATTCGGTTCGGTTATTTCGTATTTTTATTTTGATTTTGAAGATTAAAGTAGTGACCATTTAAAATTGGTGATTTTTCTAGAAAAATAATCTCTTTTCAAACTTATTTTCATTTTTCAAACTTATTTTATTTTGACTGCAACTGTCGTTGGCGATGTTGAAATTTCAAATGAACTGAGGATGGATGAGCGTCATTGCAGCCTTCACGTTACTACTACGGTCAAAAGCAAAACAACATATTAGGATTTAGGTTTACTATGATTATAATTTATATATTTATATGTTATATTAGATTATATTATAGTTTTAGTAAATTTACATATAATATGAAATATGTATATATATAAAAATTATAATATATTATTTATATAATTTTGATTTTTCGGTTTTTCCGATTTTTTTTTGAAATTTCAAAAACCAAACCGTTTAACCAAATTTCTAAAATTTGAAACCAAAACCAATCCGAAAAATCAAAAAACCAAACCAAAATTAAATTTCGATTCAGTTTTTTGATTTTTTCTATTTAAATCAAAATATGCCCAGCCCTACTTATATTTGTGTGTTCGTTATGCAAATTGGATAAGTATATATTTTCTAAAAGTATTTGTATATATTTAGCAAAAAGACTGAGAACGAATATGATAAAAAGGGTGGGATAAGAAAAAAGTTTTGAATGGTATGGGGTTGGGGTGGGGGTGGGGGTGGGGTGGGAGATTGAGGGTAGGAGTAGGGATGGGTGATTTTGAGAGTTGTATGAATATTTCAATTTAATAGTGATGTTGAAAGAGAGTTTTGGAAAATGTCTTCCTTACTTTTTGAAGGAAAGTCATTTTCCTTAGTTTTAAGGAAAATGAGTTGATTTGGAAAATATTTTCCAAAACTTGTAAGCCAACCAAACAAGACAAAACTGGAAACCAGAAAATGTTTTCCTTCATACCAAACACACCCTAAATGTAGTTCTAGCCTCCAGTTTGACTCAACTTTCTCTTGACTTGCATAGGTTATTTCGTCTGATCGGCTCCATGTGACCGAGACTGAATGACATGAGTGGCGGCGAATTGATAATCAGGTACTAATATTGATATTACCATTGCAGTACGTTGGTCAAAAATAACTAGCAGCGAATCATCAGGTCGTGCTACTACTGCTGCTTCAACTATTTTAAATACTTTTGAGTTTTGTTGGAAAGAGCCTCGAACAAAGTGGAAAATTTGGAAATGATTCATACGGCTAACCCAACGAGCGTTTGATTGAACGAATAGTTGGTTGGTTGATTGATTGCATTTACTTATTGATTGTATCCCAAACGGAGTTATGGTGAACACCCAATTCCACCCCTGATTTGGGGGTCGGGTATCAATTGATACCTTTTGGATAAGGTGTCACTCCTCCCCTGCGTATATACATAGCATAATTTTTGGGTGAATTTGGGGGTCGAGCCTCAATTAATACCTTTTAGTTAAGGGTGTGGATCCTCCCTTGATTCTCTATCACACAAATTATCTTAGATATAATAATCTAAAAACAATATAATGATATATGTTTCCTCTATTAATACTTCCTTATGACAAGCTTATTTTCACATCAACCAAAAAACAAGAACAACAATATCTATAGTGCAAATTAATTCTCTCTTAATCGCAATGAAAGTTATTGTAGTGTTGTTCATTGCAATGCTTGTGTTCACAAAGCATAATGTTATGACTGGTACATTAACATGTCTGATAGGATGTTCAGTTAAGGGACGATCTCCAAAAAAGTTACTTAAGTGTCTCGTTTGTTATGGTACACCATGTTTGATACAATGATACACCATGTTCAATTTCTTCAGCAAAATGAAGCTCGTCAGATTTTTTATAAAGCTAATTATGTTATGTAGAAGATTTTAGAACCTAGAAGCCTTTGCTTTGAGGTTATTTATTGTTCTCGTTAGCTGTGCCATAGGATATTTATCGAACTCACTAGAAATTGTGTGTGGCAGATAGTAAGCCCTGAAAAGATCCTCAGATTAAGAGTCCGTGATACCAAGAGAGCTCTGACCCAAGATGCATCATCAGAAGAGGTCTGTGTTATTATGTGAGGTGTTATTGCTCGTTTTGATGGATCAGACATTCAGGTACTCAATCATTCTCACAGTTACAAGTAACATTATTTTTTCTTCATCAACTATGCTATGAGTTATGAGAACATTTATTTTTAATTTTTACATCTCCATTTAGATCTCGAACCATGAAGTTTAAGTTGTCATATGCCATATTGCTAATGTTGGTATTAAATGCAGAATATACTGTAGAGATGGTTTCAATAAAGATACTCCAAGTTCTGGGATGAGAAAGAATCTGAAAATTCTAGACAAACTTTCGGTAGGCTTCCGTACCAGCTATGGAATATTACTAAGTATGGTTCGTATGTTGATGCTGCTATCACTTGTCTGATGCCCCCTCCCCCGCCTCTGTTGTTTGGTTTCAGAACAATATAACTATTAATATAACAACTTGAGGGAAGATGGCAATGAAAAGCAAGTAGGTCGAATCAGGCATAAGAATTGATTTCAAGCCAAACTAGCCACAAGATGGATGAATTGGTGTAGTACAGATGGCTTGGAGTTAGAATCATTGGGACTTAAGGCTCCAATATGAATTTGAATGAAGGTGCTCAAAATACAATACATAATGTCATCATATCTAGAAAGTATAACAACTTTCTTTGATGAAATTCACAACTTAACTTAATAGACGAGGTAAACAATTACTGCAGATTCTGAAATATTAAAAATGCAGAAGTTCTCATTGACTAATGAATTTGTTGACAGGAAATAGTCAAGTGCATTTTCCTCTTACTATGGATGTTGCATTACTTACCAGCAAGATCAGTTATAAGTCGTACATGTCCAACTGTTTGTTTCTCATAAGTTTTAATCTTTTGATTTCATATACTGTATTATCATTATCATGATTTACTTACTACATTTGAAGTTATCTTGCCAACAATTTCTGACGGAAGTGATTATATTGATGATTATGAAGTTCTTGAGTTTAGTTACATTGCCTGAGGGTTTAAAATTTTGTAATTGTAGTTAACAGGTGTGTAACCATAGAGGTTAAGTCTTGATTTTTTTACTTTCCTTGTGGCAATTAAAGTTACACAAAAAGATAAGACAGAAACATAAAATTCTCATATTAATAGGCTAGGATTGCCTTATGCATCTTTAAATCAGTCTGGATGAAATGATTAATATGTGATGGTATTAAGTCATGCGTGCATTTGTAATTATGATCAGTGATGGATTGCTTCAGTTTATTATTATTATTATTATTATTATTATTATTATTATTATTATTGTTGTTGTTGTTGTTGTTGTTATTACTTTATTACTACTATCAAGGGTATTTTGATAATTTTAGTCATCCCAACCTTCACTTATATATAATAGTAAATAAAATGATCACACATGCATATGGACATATATCGATTTCGAAATACTTATTGCACCATAAAATTATCAAAATACCCTTGGTAGTCATTTAATAAGGAATAAAAAAATATTTATAAAAAATTACTATCATGTATGATTCAATTACAAAGGTCTAAATAAAATATTATTAAAATAATACATGAGGACAAAACTAATAAATATAACAAAAAAGCACTATGCATGTCTAGCTATTTTATTGCTCCATCAAAATGACGACAAAACTAATAAATATAAGGAAAAAGCAAAATGCACGTGTAACCATTAATTGCATCATAAAATTACCGAAATACCCTTGAGGTACAAAAAATAGGTAATTTAATAAGGAACAAAAAGATATTTATAAGAAATTACTACCATGTATATTTCAATTACAAAGGTCTAAATAAAAATACTATTAGAATAATATATGAGGGCAAAACTAATAAATATAAGAAAAAAGCAATATGCATGTACAACCATTTTATTGAACCATAAAAATGACAAAAAAACTAATAAATATAAGAAAAATTCAATATGCATATGTAACCATTTCATTGCACCATAAAATTATCGAAATATCTTTGGGGTATAAAAAATATGTAATTTAATAAGGAACAAAAATATATTTATAAAAAATTACTACCATGTATAATTCAATTACAAAGGTCTAAATAAAAATATTATTAAAATAATACATGAACACAAAACTAATAAATATAACAAAAAAATTATGCATGTCTAATTATTTTATTACACCATAAAAATGAGGACAAAACTAATAAATATAAGGAAAAACAATATGCATGTGTAACCATTTTATTGCATCATAAAATTACGAAATATCCTTGATAATCATTTAATAAGAAAAAAAAAATATATTTATACAAAAATACTACCATTATAATTCAATTAGAAAGGTCTAAATAAAAATATTATTAAAATAATACCGGAGGACAAAACTAACAAATATAAGAAAAAACCAATATGCATGTGTAACCATTTTATTGCACCATGAAAATAGGGATAAAACTATTAAATTACTATTACTACTATATATAAGTGAAGGTTCGGGTGACTATCAAAGGTATTTCGGTAAGTTTAGTCATCCCAACATTTACTTACATATAGTAGTAAATAAAATAGTTACACATGCATATAGTTTTTCTCTTATATTTATTAGTTTAGTCCTTATTTTTATGGTGCAATAAAATGGTTTCACATGCATATTGCTTTTTACTTTACTACTATATATAAGTGAAGGTTGGAGTGACTACCAAGGATATTTCGGTAATTTTAGTCACCACAACTTCACTTATATATAGTAGTAAATCAAATGATTACTCTTTTCTTTTACTCCTATACTAAACAATTAAAACAAGTAGGAAGTAATCTTCCCAAAATTGGATCTCTTTTGCACATTAGTGTTACCAAAATGCCCGTGCCTTGCACGGACACGGGTATCTAGTATATTAACTAAATAAAATTTCACACTTGGTCAAATAAAATAAATCTACCATTCAATTTAAAATAAAATGTATTAATATACTTTTAAGTTTTAAAATTATATAAATCCTTCACTTGGGTTAACATCTAGATAATTTTAAATGACACTTAATATAATTATAAATTTATTTTAACTAGTAAATATTTAATGAATAACCATTATAAAAATCAAACTTTCAACATGTATTATAAGTAAATCAAATCTAAAATTTAACTTGAATTAAAAAAGATTTTTTGACTTGCTTACTGAAATAAGAGAAAAAAACATTCACATTATGATTAATTAGCTTTTGGACATACATTCAATTAAAAAGTTGAACCTTAACTTGATAGTCAAAATATTATTTTTAAGTGTAAAAATTGAAATTGTTAACTATAAGGACTTATATATGCCCTTTAGTTCTATATCAACAACGCAAAAAGTGTAGATAAAATTTTTGATATTTTTCATTTATAAAATATGATACGATAAACTAACATACCAAATTTATATTTCAAGCCCAACAGTACCATTCAATATCATAGGAAAAATAAATACATCTGAACTTATCATATTTACATAAATTTCCATCCTCACAAAGTAATTATAAAAATCTCAACTAATTTATGTATCTTTATTGAATGTATCGGGGAGTTAATTATGTATCTTAATAGATCCAAAATCTGAAAAAATATGTCTAGGGCTAATATGTATCCTCTTATTAGTAACATACATTATTATTTTTTTCCCTCGTGAATAATCAAGTGTGAGATTTTTGTAACATGGATTAATAATTTAATTTTGAATTAGCTCGACACATTTTTTTTCCCTGATACGTTTGGTATTCGTGAGTAACTGATTATTATCTTCTACTAAAAGCGAGAAGAGAACGATCATCGTATCTCATGTATAACAGTTTTAAGTATTTTTTAAAAACTTAGTGTACTAATGGGCCAAATTCTGCTATTGGGCTTTATATCATGTCAGGGCCCCTTTGATGATTCAAGAAGTTTTCAGCTTAGGAGAAGCCTAATAGCTACATATTGGACTCTTTAAGCCTATAAAATAAAGGAAAAAATGCATAAAGTATCAAACTTAAGCATGAATTAAAAAAAGTAACAACAATTTTATTAAATTACATTTTGTAACATCCATATTATTATTTTATGTGGTCCCTACTTTTTACCCACTTGAAGAAGTTACTGTCAGTTTCCCTATTTTCACGCCATTAGCCTTCTCTTTCATTATTTTGAAAGATTTTTTTTCATTTTTTTCTCCCTAAACGATATCTTCCAGCTCCAATTTTTTTTTCACTTTGCACGATTTTAGCATCATCAGTAAAGATTATCTTTATCTATTTTAGATAACTCTTAATTTAACTATTGCATGTTAGCATTTTTTTTCTTTTGGGTAAATTTCAGAATTAACATACTCTAATATATCTCAAAATTAGAATTTAAGATTTTTTATTTTAACACCAAAATCACGAACATATAATGGTATAAATAATTCAAATTTAGTCTATGATTGTGGACCATCTTTTAGTCTTGGATTAACTCAAGAAGATGTAGTTAAAGTTGTTTCAAATTCTTTACAGTCGAAGAAATCTGAGAAATCGGAGGAGATTAGGTCGAAGTTTCGCAATGATCCGCTGAAGATGAAAAAATTTTTGAATTTTTTTTTTTTGAAGAAATCGCCTTTTCAGAAGAAAAAAAAATAAAAAAAATCTAGAAGAAAAGGAAAGCAAAAGAAATTGAAGGTTTGACTAAGGTTGATGAGGATGTTCAAATCTCTTTTGATGATGATTCTGAAGATGTTAGCGAGGAAGAGGTATTTTTTTGTTCTAAATGTATTTTGGAGTAAAATGTATTTTTCCCTAAGTAAAGATATTGTTAAAGTTTAAAGTTATATGTATTTTTTTAGTGTAATTAATATGTATTTTGATGTTATGATGATATTTACTGATTAAATGATGATTTGTGAAGATGATATATGTATTGATGAGGATGTTCAAATATCTGTTGGATATATGTATTTTTAGTATATATGATATGTATTTTTCAGTGTTGGTTTCAGTTTTGATACTATAAAAATACATATGCATGTTAGTTTAAGCTTAAATACCAGAACAGTCTATTGACTATATGTATTTTTAGTATATTTGATATATATTTTTCAGTGTTTGTTGCAGTTTTGATATGATGAAAATACATATGCCTGTTATATGTTTTTTATTTTTATTGGATAATTGATTTGTTGGCTGCATGTTATATGATTCTTTTTATAGGTGATGCGGGATAAAATATTCATTGTCAGAAAAGTTCCTATATTTGCACCACACATGTGTTCTTCCAGTGACAAAGATATTTATGGAAGCATACGTGCAATTTTAAAAAAGGAACAGTTTTAAAACTTTTGCGTGAAAAATATTTTTGATTATTTTATGAAGAAGCAGCAATGTGTAGTGCAAGCACAATTGTGCAGATGCGTTATGACGCTTGACGTGAAGGGTAGTTCTTCTTCTAGGATTTTGATTTGTTCTAATGAGACCTTTCTTAATTTTACTCCCAGGGAATTTTCTATCATAACTAGATTGAATTGTGCGTCAAATAGGTATGACTTTATTTTTGACGAGGGTGTACCAAATAAGATGGTTGAGAAGTATTTTAATGGGGCAGAAATTATACAAAAAAGGGAACTATTTCTAGCATTCATGGAGAGAGTATGGGGGGAGAACAATGATGCGGATGCTGAGAAATTTGCAATCCTGTACTTCCTGCATTCATTTGTCTTATCTAATGTTGAAACTGTGGTAATATCTTGTCTTTATTTTGATTTGATCAATAATGGAAGATATAAGGATTTTCCATGGGGTTCTTTGTCATTTGAAGATTTGGCCAGAAGTTTGAACAACCGGTTGAAAGTTGGTGGTCAATTTTATTTGATTCAGGGAATGCCACTGGCTATTCAAGTGTGGCTTTACTAGTGTTGTTCAAATGTCCCACGAAAGATTGCATCGACGGTTGATAATCGGATTCCTCGATTATTAAAATGGAAAACGATTGTACCTCATCCGCACTTTGAGTTTTTAATGAATGCAATGTTTAATGACGATGGCAAGGTTTGTTCTTAATAAATACATATGTATTAATATCTATCTTACAGTATATATATGTATTTTCATTTACAATTGTTTAACTGATTCTTTAACATTTATTATTTACCTATTATTCTAGGTTGTCTTTAAGAACATAGAGCCAACGAAAAAGGAGCTGTCAAAATTGCAAATATCATAGAAGGATGCAACACAACATGAAAGTTCTGTTGATTCTGATGACGACTTCCAGGATCCACCACCAAGAAAGAGCAATGAACATTCAAAGAAGAAACAGAAGGTTGATATCTCAACACTAGTAGTGAAGAAACCTTTAAGGTAAAAGAAAGTAGATAGTTTTGAAGAGCATACCCAAACGAGGACATCAGCTCCTCGTGCTGCAAAGGCTGATGGAATGAAGACACTAATTTTCAAGCCAATTCCAACACGGCAGGCATCTTCTTCAAAAACGGCGAAAGGAAAGCAAACAGATCGGGTTATTTTTCCTCAAGTACACTCAAAGCCAGATATTCATGTAGAGGAAGTAACTATGTCAAAGCCTGAGAGTCTTGTTGACAAACAAGCCTTTATTTCTAAGAAAGATTTTGATGCATTCCGCGATGAGGTGCTTTTTTTTGGCAAATATTTTGTTTTTCATGAAAAAATTTTGTATATAGATTTTTATCAAAACAGGTTCGTCGTAAATTTAAAGGAATTCGTGGTCTAATGAGAAAAAAATTCAAAAGGTTGAAGAAAGCATTTTCTCAAAGTAAGGTAAATTTTTTCTTTGATAATCTTAGTTGATTATATATATATACTTATTGGACTGCCTTATACAAATACTACACATTTTGTAAAATAACTCGTTATGTTATTGAACACAATTTTTTCAGGAGCAGGTTGAAGATATTGAAGCTGATAAAGCAGCAAATGTTGATAAAGGAGGGTTAGAGCAATCTGGACAACATTTCAGTCCTGATGTTGTTCAATCTCCGGATAATATTTCTGACGGTACAAAGGTAAATATTAAAGTTCCAAATACATATTTATTGGTACTTTTGAATTTTATATTCAAAATATAGCTGAGGTTAATAGACTGTCAAATTTGCAATAGAATTGAAGATTGACTTAGTAACAGTAAATATTATTTGGTTCATTAAAAACACTATAACATGCGACACAATGTGTTTTTAGTTTTATTCATATGTATTTTTAACACTGCATATGTATTTTTTAAAACTACATATGTATTTTAAAAAACTTTATATGTATTTTTAGTTTTATTCATATGTATTTTTTAACAATGCATATGTATTTTAACAATGGATGATTATTTTGTTATGTTCTATAATATGTATTTTTGAGTTTGATGTTATATATAAATATGTATATTCAATTTCAAAAAAAAAAAAAACTTTGACTCAAGTATTAATAGGTTATTTTAATTTGTATATGTATTTGTAGCAACAACATGCAGATAAAGATCCTGAATTCCAGAATATGGATTATGTTGGTACTGAAAAATCACCACAACGATTAAGTTTGGAGGTTGATCGGGAATTGGAGGCAAATTTGCTTTGTAAAAAGGTAAATAATTAAGTTATATATATATATAATATGTATTGCAAATACGTTTGTATTTATTAAGTTTTTATATTCTACAAGTATATAGGGAGCTCAGCAGGGGTAATACGCATATTCCCCCAGAATCGGCGTTTCATGTGTTAATTTTGTCAATTCTATTCTTTATCGCTTTCTCCGTAGCAATAGTCGTTAGTCGTAATCCCGTTGAGGCTGGAAATTATTTGTTGAAGAAGGCTTTGAAGGCCATTAGATTTTCGTGCAATGTAGTATTCTGTCGAGTTAAGTGCTTTTACTCTAGTTATTTGATTCACTGTTCATCTTGTGTTAGTTTTTTAATCTATTGTTTCATCTCGTCGTTGCTCATTAATGTTGTTTCACTGTTCTATATCTGAATTGGCGTTTCATGTGTTAATTTTCTCATTTGTTTTAGTCCACTACCTTGACTATATGCTTTCTGGTTCAGTTTTTGGTCTACTAGTATTTGTTTGTTGTATTCATTTCTTCTTCTCACTTACCTCTACTTCCAAAAATTATCCCAATGTATCCTATCCTCTTCTCGTATCAACTAAAAAATAAATTATCTTAATTGTACACTTGTTTAAGGAGTGCTAATTTGCAATCATGAGTTGAAAGAATGAGTTTTTTAAGCTACGATTAGGATTCTTGATCATGTTTTCTTTATTTTACTAAGTCGAAAAAACTTATTTCTTTGAAATCCTCCTGTAAACTCTCTTGGAATAATCACATGTGCGATATGTTCTATGCATAATTGATGCTGATTTCATCATAAGATAATGTACAAACTCCGTTTATATATTAATATAGTTTCTTTTGAGTATACATACAGAAGGAGGTGGCAAAACTATGTTTTATTCCTAAATTAGAGGAGCATGGCCCATGTCAGCACGGACCTAACATTAAGATATTTATTTGTCTTTTAAATCTTGATATATTTAAATAAAAATTTTTAATAAAAGGATTGCATATGTTTTCTAGTATTCATCCAAAATCTAGAATAGGTTCAACCTATGTTATTTTAATATGTATTTAGATAATTTAAGTTGTTACTATTGTAATTTATAATATTTTTATGTAATTTTTAAATTAACATACATTGCTTTTCTTGTCTAAATTTTTGTGGCATTGATAGTCAATTATATTTTAAAAATAATTTAAGTTTTTAACTATTGTGATTTATAATACTTTTCGTCTACGATCGTAATTTATAATACTTTTTATGTAATTTTTGAATAATATATGCTACTTACCCTGTCCAGAGTTTTGTGTCGACGATAGCCAATTATATTTTTTAAATAATTTAAATTTTTTATCATTGTGATTTATAATATTTTTTCTATTTCAACTTATGTGGCACAATGTTTAAATGACCATAATAATTAATTAGGGGTGATATAGTAAAATCACGACTGAAGTAGAGAAGCATAAATGTCTTAAATGACTTACAACAACTAACTAAAAGAGACATCGCGAAATTACTATAAAAAATACTAGTGAAAAATTTAAGTGGACCTCATATAAGACGTCAAGTTAATTTGAAATATCAAGAGTTAATTTATCATTTTTATATCTATTTTATTTTTATTAAATATTATTAATTTTTTAATATTTAAATGACTTATAATAATAAATTAGGGATGCTATTTAGTAAAACTATGGTTGAAGCAGCTGAAGCAGATATGTCATAAACGTCTATTTTATTTTTTTTATTAAATATTATTAATTTTTAATATATAAATGACTTATAATAATTAATTAGGAGTGATATAGTAAAATCAAAATTGAAGCAACTTAATCAGACATGTAAAAAATGTTTATTTTATATTTTTAATTAAATATTATTTATTTTTTAATACATAAATAACTTATAATAATTAATTATAGGTGATATATTAAAATCATGAATTCATTATTATTAGTTTTTCAATACATAAGTAACTTATAACAATTAATTATGGGTGATACATTAATATCACAATTGAAGCAGCTAGAGTAGATATCAGTCAACTTTTTAATTTTTTTTTGTTAATTATTGTTATTTACAATACTTTTTATTTCATTTTCAAATAATATATGTTGCTTTATATCTTCTTCTGTTCCGTCCCAATTTATGTGGCACTAATATAATTCTGATAGTCAATCGAATATTTTATGTTGACATATCATTTTATTATTCTTAATTTTTTAATACATAAATAACTGGAAGACGACAATTTAATTTAAAACATCAAGAGTTAGTTTCGCATTTTATGTCTATTTTATTTTTTTATTAAATATTATTTATTTTCTTAATACCTAGATGACTCATAATAATTAATTAAGAGCGATTGATTATCTTACCGGAGTAGTATATTAATTAAATATGGAATGCTATATTTTGCATATCAAAATATGATATTATTAAACGTTAGTGAATAGTAAATTATATTTATATTTCAAAATAATAAAATTTTACTATATATTTTTTTATTTTTTTTTAACTTGATACATATTGACCCAACACAAATTCTAAGAAAATATTCATTAGAAATTTATTTTATTAAATTAAACTTATTAATTTTGTACTTTAAAAATCTAAAGTTAAGTTTAAATATTAGTATTTCTATATAAGAAAAAAATAATTATAAAATTTAAATTTACTAAAATAAATAAATAAAAAGCTTAATTTTCTATATAAAAGTCAATTAAAGTAATAACATTGATTTACATTAAATATTTAGTTTCAATTAATTAAGATAATTTTTTATTTTGTCATGATTTATGCTTCACCGATAAAATTTTTAGAGTTGAATAGAATTTTTATCTATTTTTCAAAAAGTATTTTAACTTGTTATTTATTTTGATTTATAATAATTTTTACATAATTATAGAACAATATATTTATTCCTTGTGTCCCAATTTATGTGGCTTTGATACAATTTTGAGAGTCAACTAAAATTTTTATATATCTTTTAAATATTTTAAGTTGTTAATTATTATGATTTATAATACTTTTGCTTTTGTCTCAATTTATGTGGCATTGCTAAAATAATGAGATAGAATAAAATTTCTATATGTCTTTTAAATATTTTAAGTTATTAATTATTGTGATTTGTGGTAACAAATTGGTTTCGAACATGATAGCCAATTAAATAAGTAATTATTTTTTTACTTCCAATATTTAGTTATAGTTAATTAATATAAATTAATAGAATATATTAAATATTTAAACCATTATGATGAAACAATGGAATCATTATATATTGGGGCATGGTATATAATTAAGTGGAAGTAGATGGGTTTTTTGGTAATTACATGATGGGACGAAACCACCTCTTCTATATAATAGAAATGATGTCAATTTTTTTTTATTTTCTCCTTTTGCTTAATTCTTAACTTGCTATAGTATTTTGATGGTGTGCTTTAGCCTTGTCTAGTTGAGGATGTGTATTGGTGATTACTGCTACAACCATATCCCTCTATCTAAAAACATTTGTATTTAGGCATAATTTTTGCTCTTTCCCTGTTATGATTAAGTTTCCTGGTTAGTCACTTGATTCGAGCATGTTTGTGTTTAGGCATGATGTTCTTCGAAACAGATCGCAACTTGCATTTCCTTGTCTATGGTAACATAAGAATTTCATATATAGTTTTAGTATTGCACGGTATATTAAAGTGTATGAGTTCACTTTAATTTTACTGTTAGAAGGAAATTAAAAGTGTCGTTGGGGTTAAGTGTGACCTCATTTGTCTTCTTTGGTTTGGTTGTTTTATTTCCTCTATAACATGAAAAATAAAATGAACGGGTCACCTGAATCTGATAATAAAGATAATAAAAGTAGAATAGCCTTACAGTAGTCTTACCGGTAATGTTTCCTAATCATTATCAACAGACTTTTTGTTTGCTATTCATAGTCATATTTTGACTGAAAAAGTGCTTCAGTAATATTCTTTTTCCTCTTAATAGATTTTTTGCACATGTGTTAATTCTCGTAACTTTTCTTTGCATGAACCCACCTTGGAGTCCAAATGGACTTGTTCTCCTTGCATTTCATAATGGGCCAACATGGCCCACTTTCTCGAGTCAAGTCCGAAAGGAAGTACAAAGTCGGTTACATAGCGCGTGGATACGAGAAGACGGAAGAAGGAAAATGGGTCAAAATCCCATCATTATAGTTTCCAAGAGGCTTGAAAGTCTCAATTTTATTAGTCTTTTTTTATATTTTATTTATTTATTTATTCATTTATTTGGGCCTCGAAGCCAAAGTTGTAAACGGATACAAGTGAGACATATTTTGGACCCAAAGGTCCAGAAAGATAGTTTAGGATAGGTTATATGCCAAAGACCAAATACTTAGATTAGGATAGGTGAAGATAAGTTGAAATCCTAATTAGATTAGGACATGGTTGATGGATTTGGGCTTAAGAGCCTAAAATCACTTATTTCTCCCCTTTTCCTTTTTCTATGTTTATTTGCTATATGCTTCTTCGAACTTAGTTAAATCCTCTACAAAGTCGTTTAAAAACTGATTTTGCATAAAACTAAAAAAATATTGTCTTAATCAATTTTCTTTTCAATAATCATTTTTAAAGTTAGTCAAAAGAATCATTTTCAAATATTCGGATAACCGCAAGTTAGCGGATACTCTTGGTGCCTTAATAACCTTCCAAGAGTATCATTAAGAACCGCTTACCTAGAATTTCAAAACTTAAATGATTTTTCTGTTTTGAATCATTTAAGTAATTTATAAAGGTTTTATTAATTTTCCTAAATAAATTAAGTGGATACTCTAAATAATCATTTCTCCACAAAACAAAAATGACGACTCTGTTGAGGATTTAACTAGGTTCTAACCAAATGTTTAAATTTATCTTTTGAGTGACTGTTTAAACTACGTGCTTACATGTTCTAATTCTGAGAAATTTAACTATTGCATTTCATGGCATAATCCTGCATGATTATTAAGCTATTTTAGGGTTTCATGGATGTCCCGATCCCTGTTGATCAACTCCCAATCAAATGTTGGGAATATGACAGTTTATCGACATGTTAGGCGGTCGGAGGCTATTCGTATCTCCAAACCCAAGTTGTTTATTTGAGAATGTGTGTCCAAATCCTCTCTAGACACCAAGTATAGAACTAAACCAAAATCCTATTTTAGGCATGAGCCTAGGACGACTCAATACCCAATGGGGTATTAGGCCAATTAGAAGACTTGCCATGCGTCTATTGACCCTGAGTTAATTAGAGATAAACCATATTTATGTGTTGAAGAAATATATGTTTGTTTAATATAATCTACTATCCTTTGGGGGTTGGGGGAAAGATTGATTTGATTACTTTCGTGTAAGGATGCCTGAATCATACATCAATTGAAAGAGTAATTAAAACGAGCCAGGCAAAAGGTTGATCGATTTGGACGATTGTATGATTTCCTAGACTAATGATCTATTGCAAAGTCATACGGGAATTGCTTGATCATCAATAAATATCTCCAATGACAAGAAGTGGATAAAGCTAAGATGTCGAAGGCCGATAGAAGAGCATCTCGAAACTAATATTTCCTATTCCCTGCGCGGGACGTTGTTCTTTTTCTCATGATATTTCCCTTTTCCCTAAAGATTGTATCCCTTTTATTCCATTTTTGTAAGAATTTATACCCTTTCTGTATATATATGTAGATTTGGGGGATAATAGATTGGTTTTAAGAAGCATATATTTCCTTCAAAATTCGCTAGACCAATCCTTGGCTCAAAAGGGTCACCCCAACTAGGATATGTGCTTATTATAATGTCATTATATGATATACTGCCTTATGTGTTTGTGTGCATTTGTTTGAATTAAAGACAAATTTATCCACTATGTCCCCATGGACCAGTTTGCCTATGAGGCAGACAACACTATGTGGTTACTTCTTGTCAAATATCTTGCATTATTTATCAGATATGGAAACTGACAAATCTGCCTTTAAGTTATTTTACTTTACAAATAACTGAAAACTACTCTGTGTTAAAACAAATAGAAAGAACATCCTTACTTCACTCTGTCAAAAGTTCAGAAAATCTCTGACCATCATTAAAAAATGACTGGAAGCTACAGAGAAAATACGTTGATAATCAGGGATAATGTAATAGTGGAACAAAGTAAGATGATTGCTGAACTCGCGAGAAAATTAGAAAATCTTCAGGAGGAGATGAATCGTACTCGAGATTTGGATAATCAGGACATCATTGTCAACACTCCCGCTCAAGGAAGACACGAGCCTCCACTCCAGATCCCTCCCCTCAGTATGTCTATTATCAGGGACCATCCAAATAACCTATTGTCTGCCTCTGCTCCTCAACTTGTCCAAAACACCAATTGAGAAACTAACTCAGATGCTTACCATCCATAAAATTCATCCCTAATCTCACAAAATCCGCCTCCAAACCTATAAAATTCATTCCCAAATCCATAAAACCTGCTCCCAAATCCATAAAATCCGTTCCCAAATCCATAAAATCCATTTCTAAATCCGCAAATTTTATTTTCAAATCCACAAAATCTCTCTCAGATTCCACCAAACTATTCTCAAACTCCATAAATCATTATCAATTTCCAAAATGTCCTCCCTCCCTACCGCCTAATCTCTTCTCATTCTCAAAATCAAGATATCTCCCCAAATCCTTCTTATGTCATCATACCCCCCAACATTTACAATCCCTTTCCTAATATTGAGGTAGATCACTAAAAGGAGAAGGAAAAAGAGTGGATCACTAAGCATGAAAAGAAGTTATTGTCCATGCATGAAGAGATTATGAGGATCAAAGAATCTCATGGGGCCGGTGATAATGATGATTTGGAGTACGATGTCATGTGTGTGCATCCCAAAGTAGATCTACCATAAGGGTACAAGGTTCTTAAATTTGATGTGTTCAATGGTATCGGAAATCCAATGACCTACCTAAGAATGTATTATGATCAAATGGTAGGGAGAGGAAGAAATGATGCATTATTAACGGCTTATTCAGCCGAAGCTTAAGCGGTGAAGCCTTAGATTGGTTCACGTCTCAAGAACTGAAAAGATGGTCACTAAAAATATTCAATACAGGGTCGCTTGTGGAGTGAGGAATCACAACCGTTGGATTGGCACTAAAAGCAGGAGCTTCAGACGACAGTGGGGCTGCAAAATCATGAATAGCAGATGGAGCGGAGCATGTGGTAATTTTGTATTGAGGAGTGAGGAAATGAATATTGGGAGTGGTTGGGTATTGTTGCCCCAGAGTCGATCCTGATGCATGTTGTGGCATATCAACAAAAATGGGAAATTGTGCATGTGACAGGAGAGGCAAGCTAGAAAGATATTCCAGATTATCAGTGGGAACCGGAGGAGGCGGCAACCCATTAGCCCAAGCTCGATGCATTTCTATTATTTGTTACCTTAATTTCCGAATCTCTTCATTATCTCCAACATTCTCATTACCCGAACTCCCTATATGATTAGTGACAACTAACTCTGTATCTTTGTTCGCCATAACTTCCTCTGTGACTTGGAGCAATATGGAGGACCAGCCAAAATGCCATAAACCAACCACCTTAAACTAACTGGACAAGAGATAGCAAATGGTTAGAGTTCAACAGTTTTTCAAAACCTCTCTATTTTTATTTTATTTTATTTTGAAAAGATCACCGAACCCAAGAAGAGCGCCTATGTATCTCACCCCCGAAAGGGGAGAATCAGGTGTGCGTAGTTTGTGAAGTCGTGCCAAAATGGCCAATTGAACTCTTTTTCTCTTTTTTTTTCTTTTTGAAACTTCAAGAAGAAAAGAAAATAACAAATTGTCAAAAGAACTGACGAAATTTTTTTTTTAGGCTAAACATCCTTATACAAAATCAAAATTATGATTAACAAAGAAAAATCTTTTGTTTTTTTTTTTTGATTTTGAATTTCATAGGAAAATGAAACTTGAAACTATTAAAAAAAAATCTTTTTGTGATTTTCTTTTAGAGATGTATATGAAACACCTATCCTAAATGAAGAGTGAAGAAAATCTTTTTGAATTTTCAGATTTCTGTACAAAATGAAATCTATGATTACAGAAAAATATTTTGGATTTTTTTTATTTTGAATTTCATGCGAAAAATTAAACCTGAACCTGTTAAAGGGAAATATTTTTTGTTGTTGTTTTCTTTTAAAGATGTACATGAAACACCTACTCTAAATGAAGAGTGAAGAAAATCTTTTTGAATTTTTGAAATAAGATCAACCAAAAATGAACCCTACGACCATTGAGGAAAATCTTTTTTTTTCTTCTTCTTTTTTTCTTTTCAAGATATGCATGAAACACCTACTCTAAATAAAGAGTGAAGAAATTTTTTTTTTTTTGAATTTTTTAAATAAGATCCCCGAACCAACAATAGGCTTCCTACGTATCTCACTCCCGAAAGAGGAGAATCAGGGGTGCATAGTTCGTCTAGATTGGGAAATTAATGATTAACTAATAAATTGACCCTAACTTAAGAGACACAACCAAAAACAAACGAAAAAAACTTTTTGGATTTTCAATTAGACACTTTAACTAAGACTGACACCATCAATTATGAAAAAATCTTTTCGGTATTTTTGCTTTTGACAAATAGGTAGAAAAGGCAAACAAAAATCTTTTTTTTTTTTTTGAATTTACGGTACTTTGAGAAGACGAATAAAAAAATGTAAAAAAAATCTTTTTGAATTTTTGGATCAGGAAGAACAAAACCCATAAAGAATTCTAAAATAAACTACGACATTCCTTTTGATTCATTCTTTTCGACTCGCTTTCTATATTTTTCTTTTTTTTTTTTTTATCAATCCGTCAAATGACCACGTTACCCTCAAATATGCAACAGTTAGCACGTAGGGATGCTTTAAAGGTGAGTCTCCTACAAAGGACCGTGTAGGCCCCGCTAGGTTTCAATATGATGCACATAAGAATGACCTAAAGGTTGACCTATGTTGTGGTTTACTAACAAGGCCATTCGGGGGAGCATATGGTCGATAGTGGCTGCTTTGCTTTCCACCTACTCCATACATCCAACGGCTCTCCCCCTAAAATAAGGGTGACTTAACTAGAGTTAATGCGCACGACGTGCGCTCCGAGACTTGTTGCAGAAAGAATGACTCAGGTTATGCACATGATGTCAGATATAAAAGCGGTAACACATATGATAAATACTGTAAACAGAGAGCACGAAAATACACAAAAGTAAAAACACAAACAAAAATTACGAACAAAAATTACAAACAACGCTTATACACTCGTAATGCCAAACAAAGCCAATACGACTCCAGAAAAAAAGCTCGAATTCTGAGAAATCCCCAGCAGAGTCGCCAGAAGATATCACACACCTTTTTTACGCGTACTCCAAAACATGGAGTATTTTTAAAGTTCGAAAGAGTTTTATTATTTTTAGTGACAAGAAATGAAAATTTGTTTCAAAAAAAGGATTATTTGCATTTTTATTCAGAGTCGCCACTTGGCATAATCCAGTGTGCCAAGTCACCTTTGAAAAATCCCTTTTTTGAAACCAATTGACTCTTAAACCGGTTTGCGTACAAAGATTCCAGCTAAGGAATTCTGTTGATCGAGGGGAAGGTGTTAGGCACCCCTCGATCTCGTGGTTCGACCACGGTCGCTTGGTGGAGTGTATCGACTATTTTGACATTATGAAGTGTATTGGATTTTTGTTTATGTTGATATTATGATTATGATGCTTGGTTGTTTGGTTTTGGTAGATTAAGGCATAAACTTGATCATGTTCTAATGGATGGATAGAAAGAAAGTCTGGGGATGGAATTGAAAAATTGACAAAAAGGATAGATTCGGTTTAATTTGATTTATTGTTGGTATGAATCAATGATGGAATTATATCTTTAGTTGAGAACGCATAGGCAAATGTAGGCCGGGTAGGCAAATTTAGGAATAACAATTTGTTGGAGTGTTTTGACTATGTGCTTGAATGATACTTTCTACTTTATTGCACGAAAAATTTAAATTGTACTCATTTGGTCGGGGAATGCCCCGAAGGATTTGTATTGATTTATCCGGGGAATGACCCGAAGTACCTTGTACCCGGAGGACGTCTTTGATGAAGGCCTGAGGCATCGGGTAAAGCATTAGTTTAGGATTAGCGTAGGTTTATTTTCAGTCCCTTTCTATTTCGGATTGTAATGACTGGACTGGACTTACATTTCGGTTTGTAACCATGATCACCACTCGCAATCGCAACTAATCAAAACAAACAACCACATATATATATATAAGATGACGAGTTAAGAAATGGACCTCGATAGAACGTTTTGTCGATAATAAGGAAATCCGAAGACCAAAACTCGACCGAAGAACCTCACGACGAACAAACCATACACGGTATTAGAATGATAGTCGGACAGCTCCAAAACCCGTGAATAACACCTTACTATATGAAACCCACTCGATAAAGTCGACCTGAAACTCACTATCGACGTCGAAACATGAAATAGACGAAACCAAAATCAACCAAAGATAACAGGAAACCAAAAACCAACGCAGATCCAGCTCCGGGGTGCTCTGGTGACGGAGAGAACGGCGGCGGTTGACCGGTTATGATGGGCTACCATTTGGGGTTTGACGTCAATGGTGTTATCGGATGGTGGCAGAGATCTGGCGAGTTTGGTCGTGACGGCGGAGGAGATCTGGGTGGTGAAGAGCTGGTCGAATCTGGCCGACGCGCTGCGGCCAGAGCTGGCCGATGCACCGCGGCTGTAGGAGCTGGTCGGATTCTTGGGTTGGGAGATCGAGTCGGTTTCGATCGGCGAACGGAGTTGGCCTGCGGCGACTGTTTCGCCGGCGAACGGAGGGAGGTTTGGCAGACGACAGCTTTGCCGGAGAGAGAAGAGAGATCGAGAGTAGGAGCGGTGTTATCATCACCGTCGTTGATCAGACGGTGGTGTCGCCGGCCAGCATCGAGGTGGCGACAAACGGATGTTAGAGAGAGGAAGAGAGAGAATAAAGTTTAGAGAGAGAGAGTGTTCATCTTTTTTCTTTGGATTTGTTACTTGCTCCTGTTTTTCTCTCTTTGTGTATGTGTAGGTATATATATTTTTTGAGGTTTTCTTTCTTGACAAGAAAAAGAGAGTGGGGGGTGGGGTAATGTGGGGTAGGGGTAGTGGTGAGGTGTTATGTTTTTATTGGGTAGGTGGTTAGGATAAGATAGAGTTAGTTATTTTATTATTTGTTTTATTATTTTTTTTGTATTTTGCGGGGTATAATGACACGGGTGAGGGTACACAGTATGCTATGGTGTAAATGAATAAAACGAACTTTTGAGGGGGGACAAAATTACGTGTCTACAATGGTATAGTTGGAGGTCGTTGGCTAAAACTTTTCTCTATAGATTTGCATTTAACAATGAGATAGTCCCTGATCGATACTCACTAGACCGGATCAATCAGAGGAATGGTGAATGTTTTTGAGACTATGCCTTTCGTTGGAGAAAAAAAGCTGCTAAAGTACAACCTCCCATGTCTGAGGAAGAAATGGTATCGATTTTCTTTCGTGCTCAGGAGGGAGAATTTTATATCAGAATTGTATCCTCAATCCGAGCAACTTTCACAGATTTGTTAAAAATTGGAGAATCGTTAGAGAAAGGCATCCAAATAGGAAAAATTATCAAAACCCCAACATCATCTGAACCTTCTGCTATCTCAAAAAATAAAAGAGAGGATATGACTGCAGTCTCTACTAATTCTGTTGATATATTGAAGAAGAAATTCAAGCCTAGTAATATTCTTTCCTTACCACCGTCACTAAGTTTTCAGCATGTATTTTACGCCCAATCCTAGTACCAAGCTCCAATTGTTTTATCCAACCCCAATACCAAGCTCCACTTTCAAATATTTTACCCCAGTACCAAGTTTTGCAACCAAATTATTAGTCTCATGTTAAAGCTACCCTTTCAAACAAAAAATTAAACATCCAACCGCCTCCAAACTATCATCAAGTACCTCCTCCCACTAATGAAAACCAGTATAACCTCCCACGTCTAAACCTCTAAAATAAACCTCCTAGAAAATTCACTTTATTGGCTGAAAGTCATACCCAACTCTTCAGAAGATTGATAAAAGTTGGTCATTTATAGTCTATTCCATCAAAACCTACCAATCTCAATTCCCGATTCTTGCAGGCTGATCAAGTCTGTGCTTATCATTCAGGAGCGGGCCAGGTATAATACTGAAGATTGGATCAACCGGAAATATAAGATCCAAGACTTGATTGATCAAAAGATCATCACTCTTCAGACGCCGACACCAAATGTCACCATTAATCCACTGCCTAATCATGGATGAGCCACGGTTAGCATGATCAAAATAAAAGATGAATGGGTATCTAATAAGCCTATTACTAAGGTAGATACAGAAAATTCCAAAAAGACAGAAGGAGTGGAGAAGATAGAGAAAGTAGTGGATGCCTGAAGTGTCTTGGGTAAGAACTTGAAAGAAATTATTGAGCCCATCATGGTCCCAGAAAAAGCATCCAAGTGTAGGATAGGATACTAACCAAGAAATAAAGATGAGATTGAAGATAAGTCAAAGATGAGTCTATCCAAACCATTGACATTCATGTACCAGTCATTTCTTGTGCGCGAGATGTCAAAATATAATGATCTTGGGGATTAGATAAGAAATCTGTTCGAGGGATGCAATGCCATACCAGAAGATTTTCCAAATTCTGATGGGGTGAGGAAGGTTTCACTTGGAGAGAGTTTGAAAACTAGACGTCCACTCCACTCAAAACTCGTCGCCTATCATGGTAGATGAAAGGTAATTACTAGTAGTTTTAAAAATTGGTGATTATCCGGAGGAGGCCCCGATCCACCATTTTATGTCTTGAATTTTCTTTCATGTTTTACTGCTTTCAAAAAGGTCATTTGCGTGAGTCATGAGCCATAGTTCATATTTATATTCCAAATTTCAATAAAAGACCTCGCTTTATTTAAGAAGTTATTTTGAAATATGATTATATTACTGTCTTGTATTATCTTGGTATCATATAACTTGGTAGAAGCAATTTAAAGTTTGCCAATGTCATTTCATGTCAAGGGTTAGATGAACAAAGCAAGGGAAATGATGATGAATAGAAACAAGGCGATGAAGAGTAGTTAGTGAAAGATATAGAGGAATTTTAAAAACTGAGAAAATTCCAACTTGGACGAAACTGGAATAGTCAACCTGGGCGATCATGATGAAATCAAAGAGACAAGTGTTAGTGTTCACTTAGACGAAGCACGCACCATTCTGATGCGATAAAGAGATACTATGTTTGAAAGATGTTCTAGTTTTTGTTTCCTTGGTTTATTTGTATTCGTATTCGTAATAAGATTTGTTTTCTAATTTGTAATTGCCTAGAACCCCTTTCCTTTTATGTACGAACTACGTTTGATCTGAATTCCCAAGAAAGGTATACGTAGGTGGCCTATGTTGGCTTTGGTCAATTCCTTAGGAGAATTTACTCTTTCCTTTTGGGTATGAACTACGTGATGACCTAAATTTCCAAGAATGGGATATGTAGGCGGCCTATGTCGGATTTGGTCAAGCCTTTAGATTTTTATATATACCCCTAGCATAGTCCTGAACTATATTTGAACTGATTCCTGCTTCAACGGGATATATAAGGGCACCAACGGCTCGGTCATACTACCCCAAAAATGGAAACTGGGCAGAATTTTTTAGAAGAAATCTCAAAAATTCACAAGAGGAAGATCATCATCAAATAAAGAGAACGAAGACCAACAAAGACTTCAGATCCTCTCGAGCTGAGATCATCTCAAATAACTTTAAACTGGGGCAAAAGTTTTGAGGAAGGTCTCAAAATTTCCATTAAACACTGGAATATATTTCAAATTCTCCAGTACTAGAGCTCAAAGTCAAGATTTAGAAGACACCAGCAGCGATAAAGTGTAGGTAGACTAAATCTCCGACTATGATGGAACTGTTGATAGAAACCCTCAGCGACGATGATGAATCCCTGGAATTCCTCCATCAAATGTTTGATGCTGTCACAACCAAGAGAAAGATGTTCGTTGAGATAGTAAATGACTTGAGTGGAAGGGATTTTCTAAATCTTTTATAGAAGTTTTGAAACTAGTTTTTAAAATTAAGACTACTTTCAAAAATCTATACAGTTTTTTTTACCTAGTGATTGTCTAGGCATCTATTGGAATTGGGTGTCAGGGTGGAGGTCCCAATATGATAGAGCGTCCGAAAGATGGTGCGGAGCAAACCAAGGATCAAAGGAGGTTAACATGGAGTAGTTTCATTCAAGACTAATCATTTTTCTGTGGATATAGGGATCAATACACAAAAATGGGAATTATTTTTTCAAAAAATCCCCAAGTGAATTCAAAGGAGTCGGCATAATAAATACGACAATCAAAATAATCTCTCGATAGGAGGAAGAGTAGAAAGTCATCCTCAAAATTCACCTTAAAGCAAAGTAAATGGTATTTGAGTAACCGCAAAACAAGGACTTTGCCCCATTTACTTGCATCCAATGGATTTGATATTCAATTATTTCTTCAAAAAGAGAAGATTAATAGAGGAATAAGTCATTCAAATCATGATTCTCAGTATTTGTCTTTTAACTATCATAAAGCTTGACTGTGGTAGTTAGTGAGAGCGATATTGTGTCTACTAACTATCTACCTTGAGTACAGGCGCATGTAGAAAGCAAACCGCAGACAAACGAACTTAGATGAAACTGTTTTCAAATCACTGAAAGAACCATTTCATACCATCTCATCACCGAGAGGGCCATTTTATGCCATTACCAAGAGGGTCATTTCATATCATCTCATTGCCAAGAGGGCCATTTCATATCATCTCATTATCGAGAGGGCCATTTCATGCCATTTTCAAGAGGGCCATTTTATATCATTGCCAAGAAGGCCATTTCATGCCATTGTCGAGAGGACCATTTCATATCACTGCCGAGAGGGCCATTTCATATCATTGCCGAGAGGGCCATTTCTGCCATCACCAAGAGGGCCATTTAATATTTATTGACATGCGAGGCACAAACTCTAGCGTCGAGGATATCATCAGCATTTAATATCTGTTGACACTTAAGACAGAAATATTGGCATCGAAGATATCATTAGCATTTAATATCTGTTGACATGCAAGAAATAAATGCTGGCTTGAGGATATCATCAACATTTAATATCTGTTGACACACGAGACACAAATACTGGCATCGAGGATATCATCAACACTTAATAGCTGGCATCGAGGATATCTCATCATTTTATGAATCAACATCTGAATGCATTAAGAGCACACAGTCTGAAAAGATGCCTTTAAGTCACTATCTGAAGATGGATGATATATGAGATTTCCTAGAAATTGACAATTTAAGGGTCATCTATAAGTCATATTATTTGAAATAGAATAGTGTGTAAGATTACTTATGAGTTGATAGCCCATAGGTCATCCGTAAGATGCAATGATATCCTAACCGGATAGTGTGAAGGTTACCCAAAAATTGATAGTCTGAAGATTATCCATAAGTCGCAACTAAATCCTTAACGGATAATATATGAGATTATCAAAGTGACACATCTAAAGATTCTCTATAATCTGTGTCATATCCAAGATCGATTATGTGTAGGATTACCCAAAGAATATTAATTTGAGAGATATCTATAAGTCATATTGTGTCCAAGATCGGATGATGTGCAGGAATACCAGAGAACTAGCGATTGGAGGGATATCTATAAGACATCTCTTATCCAAGGTTGGACAATGTGCAGGATTACTTAAAGGACAACAATTCAAAGGATATCTGTAAGTCACCTCGTATTCAATATCAAATAATACGCAAGATCATCCAAAGATTGAAAATTCAAGTGAAATCTATAAGTCAATCATTGGAAATAATCGGAGAGGTATCATTCGACTTACAACAAGTAATATAGGTAACCAAAAGGGTTGTCGCATCAGCACAAGATTACACGATTGCAGGGACCACTCTGCATAAAATGTCATCGGTGTCCGAAAGGGCCACTTTATTTTGAAGACATATTCACTCGACGATCAAACTACTTATGCAAAAACCAGGAAAACAGGTACCTAAAAGGATGACTTCGCTTTTTAGGCAAAAACTCAGGTGGAGATATAGTAAAAAACTATACACCTCTAATTGCTAAACTTATCATATAATTTCATATTATTCGTGAAAATAATATAGAAACTTATGTGTAAAAGGGATAAATAACTACCTCTTATAAATATAAATATGGTATGAAAATAGTGTAAAAATTGGTGTCTTGTAAAAGTTATTTAACTGCTTCTTAGAAACATGGTATGAAAATGGTATAGAAGTGGTGTCGTATAAAGGTTATTTAATTACCTTCTAGAAAGATGGTTTAAATATGATGTATAAATTGGTGCTCCTATAACCACCGTATGAAATTGTTATAGAAATTGATGTCTTGTAAAGAATATTTAACTACATTCTAAAAGTATGATATAAACATGGTATAGAAGCTAGTGTTCTATAAACATCATTCCATAAGAACTTATATATGACATCCATAAACGTTTGAATCTGAAAAAGAATACTTGATTTCTTACTATTGCTTTGAGTTAAGCATTTAGCCCAACAAGATTGATTTAGTAATAGTACAGCGAGATAATTGTATGTGAGACCTTTTCTATATACGATACCACAAGTTCACGGCTTGGGTGAATCAATATTTCTACTTGTTTAAACATTATTAACCTAAATTCTTTGATTGTTGTAGGATTATGATCACATCATTTTATATAACTTTGAGTGAAGAAAATGGTGAGGACCGTGATTGTACTTATGAAAAGAGACACAAGAGATTTAATGAAGATAAAGGAGTTTGGAGACCTTAAACGGACTTCTAAATTTTTAATGGTAATGGGTCGGAGTTGCAATCGAAATCGGGTTGGATTGGATTAATTGATTGGATATTTTTTATTGAATTTTTGGGTGATGTTGAAAGGGGAAGCTATAGAATTTTCTAATTTTTTGATGAGTGTTTTTTTTTCACTTCATTTTTAGTAGCCATGGGAAGTTAAAGGTGGGATTGAAAGAAAGAGAGGAGCGAAAAAAAGGAGAGGAGTAGTAGGATTTTTGGATTTGATTTTTTACAGAGAAAAAAAAAAGGGAACTGAATAGTTGATATATTTTGTAAATAAAAAATAATACTGCTATATTTTGTGATATTGATTCTTAAATTGTATATTTATGTGATTTTTCCATATAAATTGGGTTGTGCTTCATCTATATGGCCCTGATCTAATAAGCCAAAAAATGAATGGGACAAGTGCACAAATAACCAATTTGAACTAGCATTTAAATCATACCCATTGTACATTAAAAAATCTGTACATTTAGCCCCATCAAAACAAATAAGGCATATGTGATCGAAGTTGCGAAAATTCGAGTCTGAACGGACGACAAAGTTCTAATATTTTTAGTTAAAATTTGGCTTTTCACGATCAAACTCTTGATATTTTTTCCCGAAGTTATGCAAAGGCCCAACTACCAACATTTATGTTTGAAGTTTGGTTGGTCAAGACGGTTGGTGTTGTAGTGACTAACACAATAATGATGGTGGTAATTGTGGAAGTGAATTGATTTAATGTTAGTAGTTGATGGTTTGGTAGTGGATGTTGCTGAAAAATGTGTAGTGATTGACGATGAGTGTCAGTGGAGGTAGTATATATTGGGAAATGGCCTTAATGACGATAATGATTGATAGTAACAACGGAGGTGGTGACAGAAAGTGTGCTAACATAAATAATTATAATAATTGATATGTAAACATGATAGCTAAGGGGTCATTAGGGATGAAAAGAGTTATCTCGAGATTAGTTATCATACCATATATGGGATAACTATTCCATCATTATGATATAAATAGTGGAATAAATAATCCCGAGACTAACTAATACCTCCAGCCAAACACGGATAAAACAATCTTGCATTTTGTCCTTAGATTATTATACCTTACACCTACACTAAACAATCCCTAAGGTGGCAATCGATAGTGATTATGATTATTAATAATAGTTGTGATGACACAGATGATTGACGATGATGATAGTGATTGCGATTGTTGACATGGTTAGAGATGGAGACCAGTAGATATGAATATACTAGTTGTGAAAATTATTTACAGAAAATATATTTTAATAATAGTATTTTGTATCTTAATTATTTATATATTTTATAAGCATATTTAGTATTTAAATATATGTGATGGTCCAAATGGACTTTGAGTTTTTTATTCTTAGTACTCTATTATATTTCTTCATATTTTTTGTTTGGCTCAAGGGCCAGTCCAGTCCATACTGCTCAAGCCCCATGGACCATCGGGCATATACGGGCCAAGCTAAAATGCCATGTTCTCAAACGGACTGTAAAAAATCGTAGCCCAGCCCTAAAAAATTACAGGTTGGATTGGGCCTAACCTATATTGACGACTTTAGTAAGAAGAATGAAATTCTAGGTTTTACTCAATTCTTTCAAAGTACTTACATGATTACTCTTTCTCAACATGTTCATATATTAGCAACATGTAGTTTGAAATTCACATAAAAATTGAATTGTGACTTTGTATCTTTCATAAAATAGTAAAGTTATGACATGTTTTTAATTGAGTTTTAAAATGAATTGTAATAAGATAGAATGAAATTAATAGAAATTAATAAACATAAAGATCATTAATAAAAAAAAGTTCATTAATAGAAATTATTGCAAAGTACATATAATATGTACCATTATTGAAACAAAATAACAAAAATGAAAAATGAAAGCATACTTAAATAGACTGAATTTATATATAGACTCACTTTGTTATATAGAACTTCGATAAATAATATTATACGAAGATAATTTATTTAATTCATTTAAGAAGCAGTAAACTAGATATCTGCAACTTCTGATGGAGACTGAGGAGGACGAAGCTTTAGCTAATTGATCCTTCAACATAATTTCTACAACATCTAACCAAGCTTAAAACTTTATTACATCATCTGTATTTAAATGATCAATGGACTCCCACCGACCTTTATCTCTAGTCTTATTCCTTTGAGATAAGGAAAGAAATCTCTCTTTTGCAACTTCTTATCTTTTATCAAGTTTATTTAGCCTATCATTGAGTTGTTCACTTTATTACGTGAATTTTCAGCAACAATTTGTTCACCTAAATCTGTTTTCAAATTCATAAAACGATCAATGATTTCATTATGAGTTGGGTGGAAAAAAGCATATGCTTTATCAACTAGTGAGGATAGAAAGATTCCAAGATCGACATCATTTTCTCTAACGAGTTTGCTACCTTTTTTATATAAGCCAGAACGTCGTTTAGAGAATGTAGAGTATCGATTAACATATTTTTATATCCTCACCAATGAAATTTTTGGGCGTCCTGTTGTTTTCTTACGCTCCATGAAAGAAATGTGACTTATGGAAAAATGAAATATGACGAATATTTATATACATATTATTCATCATGATCATTAAATTTCTATCCAAATATCACAATGCTAAGTAATCTTTTCTTCTTGAAAATTATAGTAGAAATTTTTTATTCAATTTGATACTCATAATATGAGTTTTATAGTAACATCAATGTTAAATTCAAGGGGGTGAATTGAAATTTTTTGTGAGTCAACTACAGACTCCTCACAATTGACATACCTACCGACCTGTATACTTCACAAAACAGATTAGATTTAAAGCAAACATACAATTAAATAATTGACTTTAAAGAGAAGATACGAAGATTTATCCCAGGTTGGAATACCAATCCAGTCCTATTGAATTTCAATTTTTTCTTAGATCTTTCAATGTTGGGCTCGAGTACAATGATGAGAAACAAGTTTCGAAGACTTATTTTGTTCACAGATCTTGTGACACATCTAATGTAAACTAAGGATTACAAAGCTTTGTGAGACTAAGATAGAGGCACTTTGAGACTTTTCCTTGAAGTTGCGTAGTGTCTTCTTTCTTTCGTTTTGGCCTTTATAGTTTTCTGTTGTATATGCAACTTTATTTATAAGAAAACCCAAGAGATTTCTTCTCAATCTAGGATTTAAGTTGATTCCTTGATTAAGGAAATTTACATCTTTTGGTATGTCCATATCAGATATGTCCATACTTGGGGAGATTTTTCTTTCTCACATATATACATGTCCATATCAGATAAGTCTATAGGAGGTGAGATCTTGTTTCTTCTTTGGTTTTGCCGTGAGGTGAATTCAATTGCCTTGTTCACTGAGATCTTTAGTTGATATGATTTTTTTTTGTCTTATCAAATGATATACTACTTTGATGTGGCTCCATATTTAGCACGATCTTCTTTGAGGGAATATTCCTTGCCTTGTGCAAGATATCCTCCCATTATTTGAGATCTTCAATGTCCTTTGTGTGAGATTTCCTTCCATCATTAGGAATCTTCAATATCCTGCAAAGTTCACTTATTAGTTTATCATTATTAAAACATAAAACATAAATATAGGAGGCTAACAATCTCTCCCTTTTTGATAATGACAAACAATCATTTAAACATCAGTTAACTTCCCTGTTATAGTAGTCGACTTGCTCCTTTTGAGATTTCTTTGTATCATTTGAATCTTATCCCTTGATAGTCAACTTTCTCCCCTTGACTTTAAGCATTGATAGTCGAATTGCTCTCCCTGACTTTAAGCCCTTCTGATGTACCTTTCTTTCTCCACTTTTTGGCATAGTAAACAAAATAGGAAATGATACATCTAAAACAAAATATGCACATAGCAAAGAAATAAGCAGATTAATTACCAAGAACTCAGGCAAAAACAAGGAAGTGTGGTAGAAAGTGTGAGTAAAAAACATATCACAACCTAACAAAATAAGGGACAGTAGCCCCTTTTGAATAAATATTCATCATTCACTGCTTAGCCAGAAAATATGTTAGGTTATTGTGCATATTATGGCAGAATTTGTCATAGTATTTCTCAATATTTTTAAAGTAGGAGGAATAAGGGTTCTGAGTAGAATTAACAAGATCGTATTAAAGAAGGTGACTTGGGACTTAAGGGAGTCCATGTGAGTGAACATTCGTGTCAACAACTTGATGCCTTCCCGTTTGAACCCGTCGAGAGCCAGATGGACCACACCTATGTCAGTGCTGGTGCTTTTTCCAAGGTCCATAAGTTTTGAAGTCAACTCCTGGAGAAGCATTACACCTTCCTCAATGACTTTGAACCGATCTTTGTTTTTCTCCAGTTTCTTCATCACAACAATAAAGGGGTTAGAAATAGACTTACTTACCTTTGGGAGTTTAGATTTTGCATGGGCGGAATCCTTCTTGCACCATTCATCTTCAACCAAAACATAACCCATACTGTCAAAAGTTTTGGAGTCATAAGTAGCTGCAACTTCTACTGAAGGGTAAGCAGAAAAATCAATTGAGTAATACAGAAGAATCTGAGTAATGAGTAGGACATACGATAAACTGGTGAAAGCATAAACATCTGTTGCACTCTTAAGCATGTACTCATGAATCCAGGTTACCCAATTGATTTTGAGTTTCTTAATCAGACAATACAACACAAAGACATCACGACAGGTAATGTTGCTAAGGGATATTTTTTGAGGAATCAATGTGATAGAATTATTTGGGCCATGATGCAAAACTTGAAACACAAGGATAGGGGACCAAAATTGGTCAAAATAGAGTTAGGGTCAGATAGGACCCTTTAGGCTTCTTCAAGCTGACCTCAAAATCTTTGGGACAAGTAACATTCATAAAGGAGATTGCACTATAGAACTTTGTATCAAAAGCATTTTCAAACATAAAATCATTCATAACAATTTTTGTGCCAAGCATAAGAGTCTCAAGTTCACCACTATCAGGAAAGAGACGGAGATTCACATAAAACATACAGACTAGATCCTCATAAACCAAAAGTCCACAGAGACTAAAAACCAGGGACAAATCTTGAAACTTAAAGAAGTGACTGACATTACAGAAGACATCTTTCAATTGATGAATATTCATAATGCGACCGGGTACAATCGAGCGACTTTTAAAGGTAGAGAATTTATCTTTGTGAGAGTATGTCCAGAACAAGTGCATGTCTTCTGAAATGACGGAGTTTAGAGAGTTTGTATGAGGTTTCTTGGCAAAATGGACTAGGTTGAGAGTAGGGCGACGTCTCTTGATGAGATTTGATTGAGTGTCCGATGAGGATTCTTTAGAGGACTCGAAGAGAATAACAGTATTGTCGGAGATGGTTTTGGGAAGAAAAATTGGAAATATTTTCCATAGAACAAGTTCTGGTCATGAGAGAAAAGAGAAGATGAATTTTAAAGGGACAAGGAGGGATAATAGGGAAAGTTTAAGAGGACTAAGGAAGAGAGGGGGATGTAGGCAATTGTTGGAAAAAATAATAGAGGGGAAGACTAAGAGGTGTAAAGTGAAAAGGTGACTGATGGAAGTGAAAGAGTGACAGAAGGGGGGTTGGAAAGGTAAATCAGTGCAGAAGTGACATAGGTGGCATGAATATCGGTGAGAAATAATGATGACTTCTTTTTTGAAAACCAATTTTTGACTAAACACTAACGATAAAATTGGAACAAGTAAAAATGATTTTTTAATCGAAAAATAAAACTGATAAGTCATTAATATCGAGAATACCAAGTATATTTCAAAGGTGAAAAAATCTTTCTTCTAACAAGGGTTTTATAAAAATATCTGCCAGTTGATTTTTAGAGTCAACAAATGTTAATAAAAAATCATCATTTTCTAAATAATTTTGAATAAAATGATGTTTAATATTAATGTGTTTGACCCTAGAATGATGCACATTATATTTAGATAAACAAATAGCATTGGTATTATCACACATTGTGGGAACATATTCAAAAGACAAATTAAAATCAAGTAGTTGATGCATAATCCATAGAATTTGAGTACCACAACTCCTAATGTCAATGCATTCAACTTCGGTTATTGAAAGAGCAACATAAATTTGATTTTTGCTGTGCCATGAAATTAGGGCATCACCAAGAATTTGACACGTTTCACTAGTGCTTTTTCTATCACTTTATCACCTGCAAAGTCAACATCTGAATATCTAATTAAATTGAAATGGGAAGATAATGGATACCATAGTCCAATGTCTTGAGTTCCTATGAGGTATCGGATGATCCTTTTGACGACAGTCAGATGAGACTCTTTAGGAGTCAACTGGAACCTGGCACACTTACATACATTGAACAAAATGCCTGGTCGACTAGCGGTCAGATAGAGTAGTGATCCGATAATACTCCTGTACATCTTTTTATCAACAACCTTTCTAGATGAGTTTGAATCAATATTTGTGGATGGACTCATCGGAGTCCCTAGGCCTTTTCTTTTTTCATACCAAATTTTTTGATGAGTTCTTTTGTGTACTTAGCTTGACTGATGAATGTACCTTTGGGAGTTTGTTTGATTTGTAATCCCAAGAAGAATGTGATCTCTCCCATAAGGCTCATTTCAAATTCTTCTTTCATCAGATTTGCAAAATTCTTACACAGAGAGATATTAGGACTACCAAAAATGATATCATTAACATAAATTTGTACAATAAGAATATTTGAATTAATCTTTTGTATGAACAAAGTTGTATCAATTTTACCTCCTTGAAAATTATTATTTAGTAAGAAAGTACTCAATCTCTCATACCATGCTTTTGGAGCGTGTTTGAGACTCTAGAGTATTTTTAACAATTTGAAAAAATGATTTAGATAAGATGGATTTTCAAACCCGAGGGGTTGCTTTACAAAAACTTCCTCATGGATAGAACCAGAAGACGTTTTTGACGTCCATTTGGTATAACTTAAAACATTTGAAAGCAGCAAAAACTAATAAAATTTGAATTGATTCTAACCTTGCCACAAGGGCAAAGGTTTTATCATAATCAATACCTTCTTGTTGGGAGAAGCCTTGAGCTATGATGATAGGCGAATTTACACGCCTATAGCATTAGATTTTGCCCATATTTTAGCTAAGTTTTGAGAACAAATTATATATTTCATGCACTTTTAGTCCTTTTTCCTGTAAGTAAGCTAACGAACATGATTAGCAAAGATTCAGGTATAAATGATCCAGAATTCAGCATTTTATGGATTACTTGATGCCAAAGAAAGCTTCACGAAAGGAGAAAAGTGAGTCTTGGACGCCTAAGGACCAAAAGTGATGCATGGGAAACCTGTCCCGGGCTAAAACAACAATTCTGAAGACTTTGGGGACTAGCAGTAATTTATTATGATTAGGATAATGATACATTAACCTAGCACAATTGGGTTAAGTATTTTATTAGCTTAGTAGGATTTGGTTAAGTATTTCATTAGCTAGTAGGATTTGGTTAAGTATTTCATTAACTTAGTAGGAATAGGATATGGGCATTATAAATACCCTATTTTGCTAGAGATTTTAAGACATTCCTCCATTAGTTACAATTACATTTTTCTACTATTCCTCAACAATTCTCATTCTAGTTTTACTTCATCTTTCTACTTCTTATTCTTCTTCTATTCATCTATTTAATTCTTAATTTTCGCAACAAGAGAAACGTTACTTGCAAGAAATCACGCCTAACGCCTACCACACTTGTGCTACCCGAAATTCTTATTGTGGTATAATAACAATGTCAATTGTGATTTCCTTCGCACTCATGGGTAACTAATCTTCTCTGTTGGGGTTATGGAAGTCGAATGAGATACTATCTATTACTATGAGTTTGTGAGTTCGTGACACGTATGCTGCTTATATCATTATTCTCTTCATCTTAACCTAAATTCTTTGTGGTTGCAAACGCAAGAATACGCCAGTATAACATTTAACTTGTTCGAAAGAAAGGTTATCTATCTGGAAAAGAGATAATGTCAAGGTAGTAGGGTCCCATCCCCTATTAAACAGTTAGTGCCGTAACTGGATTAACCTCTTGGAGAATTCGTACCGTTAGACACGCTTTAAGCTCGAAAGAGTTAAAGTGAAATAATCCTCGAATAGGTCAAAAGACGCCTGGATTTACCATCGAATACAATTCTCTATAAGCACATGCATGTCGGAATTCAACACACTCATAGCCAATAGAGACGTATAACTCAGAAGGTGGACATAACCCCAACTTCTCAATTCTCATTGGTTAAACATCTTACTAAACATTCTTTCTTTTTACGTTGCTATTTTCAGTTTTTACTTTAATATTTTGGTTACACATTACAATCCCCCCTACTTACGAGACTTGCACTAAAAGTCTAGTAATCGTTGCTTAATTGTTGACCAAGTTATTCCCTGAGGGATCGATACCCAACCCAGTTGGGTTCTATATTTGCTAACGACCGCTTTACACTCCTACGAGAGCTGTTGATTGAGCGTTATCAAAAATTGGCGTCGTTGCCGGGGAATACGAGTGTCAATTAAGTTTGTGATAATTACTAGACCCTTTGGTCAAAGATTCTCGTACTTTTACTTTTAGTTTTTGTTTTTTTTTACTGCAGGTTTTTTCAGTGCATGCCCCATACTAGAAGTTCTGGTCAACCGGTATTACCTATCAATCCTGAACCACAACGTATTGGCAGAATGAAAGCACAAGAAGAAATTGAAAGGATGGCTGCTCAATAGGAACAGGTGAGATTAGCTACACTTGCCGCCGCTCAAGTTCAACAACAAAACATTGATAACCCTGGGCGAGCAACGAATCCTAACGATGAGGATTTAGGTGATAACGAGTTACTAAACCCAAGGCATGATGCTGAAATTGCAACACCTGCCAACAGAAGAGGTCGTCAAACTCGGTTTAGGTATGATCGCCAACCCATGCAACCAACTTTTGACGACTATGATGATGATCTTGATGGAGCTGGAGCCACAGGAGCCAATATTCCTCCACCATTAGCGCCCGAAGCCAAGTTCAACATCACAAGCACCATGATTCAGTTATTGCAACTCAAGGGATTATTTGGTGGACTAGCAGGCGATGATCTGAATATGCATCTCATCAACTTTATTTCTACATGCAAGTCATTTGACAATCTTGGTGTTGGTCAGAATGCAATTTGATTACGTCTATTTCCATTGTCTCTGTCTGGGGAGTCAACTCTATGGTCTAATGGGCTGACTCCTGATTTTATTACAAATTGGAGGCAATTGAGAGACGCTTTCCTAGAAAGATTCTTTCCGCCATCAAAAGAGCACAATTGAGAGACGAAATCAGCAACTTTCGTCAGCTTCCAACTGAAGCTCTTCATGAAACATGGGAGCGGTTCAAGACAAAGCTAGCGATATGCCCAAACCATCACATGACTAATGTTCACCTAATGGAGATATTATACAGAGCCTTGAATTCAATAACTAAACCAGTGGTGGATAATGCAGTTGGAGGATCTTTTATGGACCTCACCTTTGGTCAAGCAAGAAATATGATAGATCGTATGACGAAGCAAAGTAGAGCTTGGCATACCAGGGATTCTGAGGTAGCAAGCCCCACTTTATCTATTGGCATGACTGCAGTCCAAAGAAGAAGAGAAGAAGAACGTGATCAAGATATGGCGCACATGAAAACACAAGTGGATCTTCTTACAAAGAATTTATTATCAGGGAAGACCAAAAAAGTGAAAGTTATTATGTCTAAAGGAAGAGACGAATCTAATTCTAAAGAAGAGGCCAACTACTTGAACAATCAGGGGGGTTTCCGAGGGAATACCCAAGGAAACCAAGGTCGGAACTACTATGATAAATCTGGAAACAAAGACCAAGGAAGTTGGAAGAACAAGAATGAAAAGATTGGTTTGTACGTTCCCCCTGGAAGACGTGACGCCACCACATCTAATTATGGAAGTATGGAAGACATGCTGGCTAAAATATTAAATGGAGTGGAAGCAACAAGCGCGGGAGTAACGGAGGTAGTTAATGATTTTTCCTCTATGAAACAAATAGTTGATTCTCATTCCACTTCAATAAAGCAAATAGAGAAGCAATTGAGTCAACTTTCAGCAGCACTCAATCAAAGAAAGGCTGGCACTTTACCTAGTGATACTGTGCAAAACCCAAGGAATGATGGGTCATGCAAGGCCATCACTACCCGAAGTGGTAAGATGCTGGAAACTTCAGTAAAAAGCAAGCAAGTGGTTGTCGAAGTAGTGGACATTGATGATAAGGCGAAAGGAGAAGATGTCGCTGCAACTAATCCTATCGTCAACAATGTCAACTCCAACAATTTACAACCTAAAAAAGCTGAAAAACGGAAGCAAGAGGAGAAGAAAGCCGTGGAGAGAACAATTCCATACCCACCACCACCTTTCCCTCAAAGATTGAAGAAGGTGGCCGATGACACGAAGTTCAGCAAATTCATGACTATGTTGAAGCAGCTGACCATTAATGTTCCATTGGTGGAGGCACTTGAACAAATGCCTGGGTATGCGGAATTTATGAAGGATCTTTTGACAAAGAAGAGGGCAGAAAGTTATGAGTTGAAAGATGATGTTCATCACTGCAGCGCAATCGCTACCCGATCAATAGTTCAGAAGAAGGCTGACCCCGACGCTTTCACTATTCCTTGCACTGTTGGATCTTTAAATTTTGCCAAGAAATTATGTGACTTAGGAGCCAGCATCAATTTGATGCCATTATCTATCTATAAGAAGTTGGGTTTGGGTGATCCTACTCCAACCAACATGAGGCTCGTCATGGCGGATAGGTCGGTAAAACGGCATGTTGGTATTCTATGTGATGTATTGGTAAAGGTTTCTTCATTCATCTTTCTGGCAGACTTTGTTATTTTGGATTGTGAGGCAGACTCAGAAGTTCCCATAATCTTGGGGCGCCCTTTCCTTGCTACAGGAAGTGTGCTCATTGATTTGAGAGCTAATGAGCTTTCATTCCGAATAAATGACGAGGTAGTTCGCTTTGATGTGTGCAAATCAATGAAGAAACCCAGAGATCTGAGTGTATTTTTGGTGGATGATGTTTTCTTTGATGATGAGAAAGAATTACTTGAAGAAGAGCAAATTATTGATGACCCTTTGGCGATTGTGCTCATGAATGGAGAGAATGAGGATGCTGAAAATTGTGAAGAAGTTATTGGTGCTCTATCAGGATTAGGGACATGTCGCTATGCTCCCAAGAAACTGGACCTTGATCTCAAGAATTGACCCACACCACCAGAAAAGCCATCTATTGAAGAGCCACCCACATTAGAATTGAAGGAGCTTCCAAGACATTTAAAGTATGCATTCCTAGGAAGCGTAAACACACTTCCAGTCATTGTTGCAGCAGATTTGGGTGAGCAACAAGTTGCAGCTCTCATTGCTATTCTACAGAAGTACATTAGAGACATTAGATGGAGCATTGCGGATATTATTGGTATTCCACCTGGTATTTGTACACATAAAATTCAGCTTGAAGAGAATTGCACACCCACCATTGAGCATCAAAGACGTCTTAACCCACCTATGCAAGAAGTGGTGAAGAAAGAAATTATCAAGTGGTTAGACGCGGGGGTTGTGTATCCAATCTCTGATAGTACATGGGTAAGCTCGGTACAATGTATTCCCAAGAAATGAGGCATGACGGTGGTTGCCAATGCGAAGAATGAGCTTATTCCACTCAGACCCATCACTGGATGGAGAGTATGCATGGACTATCGAAAGTTGAATTCTTGGACACTCAAAGATCATTTTCCAATGCTATTTATGGACCAAATGCTAGATTGATTAGCGGAGAAAGGATGGTTTTGTTTCTTAGATGGTTATTCTAGCTATAATCAGATTTGTATTGCTCCCGAAGACCAAGAGAAGACAACGTTCACATGCCCATATGGTACGTTTGCCTTCAAACGTATGCTATTCGGGCTATGTAACACACCAGCCACCTTTCAGCGATTTATGCTGTCCATTTTTTCTGATATGTTTGAAGATACTTTGGAGGTATTTATGGACGATTTTTCAGTTGTTGGTGAGACTTTTGAAGCATGCTTGGCAAACCTAAGTATAGCGTTGCAAAGATGTATAGAATTCAACCTAGTGCTGAATTGGGAGAAGTGCCACTTCATAGTAAAAGAAGGAATCGTTCTTGGGTACAAAATCTCCGAAAGAGGAATTGAGGTTGATCGAGCGAAAATCGAAGTCATTGAGAAGCTACCACCTCCAATTTCGGTGAAGGGAGTTCGTATTTTTCTCGGCCATACAAGTTTCTGTCGTCGGTTCATCAAAGACTTCTCCGAAATTGATAGTCCATTGTGCAAACTCTTGGAGAAAGATGCGAAGTTTGACTTCATTGAAGATTGCTTAAAGGCATTCGAATGCCTCAAAGGAAAACTCATTGAAGCCCCTATCATGGTAGCACCAGATTAGTCTCTCCCGTTCGAAGTCATGTGTGATGCTAGTGGTGTATCTGTTGGAGCTGTGCTTGGTCAGAGAAAGGAGAAATTATTTTATCCTATCTACTATGCGAGTAAGGTCCTAAATGAAGCCTAAAGGAACTACACTGTGACAGAACAAGAGCTCATAGCGGTAGTGTAGCGTTTGAGAAGTTTCGTGCCTATCTATTGGGTACTAAGGTGATCGTTCATACAGACCATGCAGCTCTTAGGTATCTAATGACAAAGAAGGATGCAAAACCAAGATTAATTCGATGGGTATTGCTGCTGCAAGAGTTTGATTTCGAAGTTAAAGATAGAAGAGGTTGCGAGAACCAAGTAGCCGACCATCTATCTAGACTCGAGAACGAGCATGTGGCGCAGCCTGATATCGAGATTGATGATGCATTCCCTGACGAGGAGATCCTAGCGACGATAACAGAAAAGTTACCATGGTATGCCGACTTTGCAAATTTTGTGGTGAGTAATGTAATACCTGTCAATTTATCATACCATCAAAAGAGGAAGTTTATGCATGACGTACAACAGTACTATTGGGATGAGCCATATTTGTTTCGACAATGTACGGATGGTATTATTCGACGATGTATATCCCATGTAGAGGTTCCTACTATATTGGAAGCATGCCACGCTTCCTAAGTTGGAGGACATCACACAGGCAATCGGACGACAAGAAAAGTATTGCAAAGTGGATATTATTGGCCTTCGATATTTAGAGATGCGTACAACTTTGTTAGAAGATGCGACCAATGCCAAAGACAAGGTGATATTTCGAAACACCATGAGATGCCCATGTCAAAAATTCTTGAGGTAGAACTCTTTGATGTGTGGGGCATTGATTTCATGGGTCTATTCGTGAATTCGTTTGGAATGAAGTACATCTTAGTTGCTATAGATCATGTCTCGAAATGGGTTGAAGCTGTAGTGTTGGCCGACAACGAGGGAAAGCGTGTTGTAGCATTTTTGAAGAGGAATATCTTCTCTCGCTTTGGAGTACCACGTACTATCATAAGTGATGTAGGATCTCACTTTTGCAACAAGCTATTCAAATCCGTGTTGGCTAAGTATGGTGTCAAGCAACATAAGGTAGCCACGCCTTATCACCCACAAACGAGTGGACAAGTAGATGTTTCCAATCGAGAGATCAAGCAAATCCTTGCAAAGACGGTAAATGCTAATAGGAAGGATTGGTATAGGAAACTAGATGATGCACTATGGGCGTATAGGACTGCATTCAAAACACCCATCGGCATGTCCCCTTATCAACTAGTTTATGGGAAGGCTTGTCATTTACCTATTGAGCTCGAACATAAGGCATTGTGGGCGTTGAAGCAATTGAATTTGAATTGGGATGATGCGATGAATCTGAGGTTGGAGCAGCTGAACGAATTAGATGAGTTTCGTCTCCATACATATGAGAGATCGGACCTATACAAGGAGCGGATGAATAAGTATCATGATCAGCGGATTGTTCGACAAAACTTTCAAAAGGATGATATGGTGCTTCTCTTCAACTCTAGATTGAAGCTGTTCCCAAGTAAGTTAAAGTCTAAGTGGTCTGGTCCATACAAAGTTATCCAAGTCTACTCGTCTAGAGTAGTTGAATTGGAAGACAATAATGGTGTTGTCTTCAAGGTGAATGATCAACGTGTTAAACCTTATATCGGTCCTCTTGACTCGATGAATTATATGGCCATCACTTATCTCGACGAAGTCTAAGTACTCGAGGTAACTATGTCGATCCACGACAATAAATAAGGCACTAGATGGGAGGCAACCCATCATTTATCATTTTTCGTTATAGTATGTGTTTTGCTTTTGATAAATGAAAATCCAAAAATAAGAGTCGTGCCACGACCAAAACTAAGGCTCTAGATTGGAGGCAACCCATCGTACTAATTGTTTTTAAGGTGCAAGAGGTATTCAACGAGGAGATTGGTTTCAAATGACGATTTGGACGTAGTGCATGGTAAAGGTGGTAAGTTTGGAATTAAGATGCATAAGGCTATGGATTGAGCATTGCTCATGACAAAATAGGCACCGAGCAAGGCTAGGCCTAGGTAAAACTAGGCCACGAACAAGACAACGCCTATACTATATCCTAAGGTCTCGGAATCTAGTGTGCAAAGGCATAGGCGCCGCCCATGCTCAAGTATGCTGTAGCATAGGCGCCGCCTATGCTAAAGCATTTGGTATCGGAATCTCATATGCCATGATAAAGGCACCGCCTATGGTCACTAAGGGCATTGCACTAGGCGCCGCCTATGCTAGCAAATGCTTTGCATTAGGCGCCGCCTATGCTAGCAAATGCTTTGCATTAGGCGCCGCCTATACCATGCATAGGCAAAGCTAAAGGCGCCGTCTATGGTCACTTTTTGTCTCCAAAACCGATTTTAAATGGGTCAAAACCCGACCCATTCTTTTCCTATATAAAGGGTACTTAGTCTTGAAACATAAACACATTGGAAACTTGACCTAGGCACCGTACATACTCTCCAAAACATCTCAAAATTTTTCGTTTTGCTCTCCCACTTCACAAGAACATCTCCAAAGGCGTCAATCACGTAAGTACTCTTTTATTCTTCATCTATTTTTCATAAGTACTACGTTGCTATGTCTATTATGAATTGCTACATCTTGAAGAAATATTGGTGATGTTAATGTGTTTGAATTGTTGATACAAAACCATGTGAGTGAAAATATACGTTAGGATGATCTTAAACTATTTCTGACTTGAGTTTGATTTTGATGCATTGTTATACTAATTGCGGAATCGCTATAGTCACGAACATTGCATAACCTTGTCACTTGAATACCTACATGTTAGAAGATCCCGTTCATCGGGATAAGACTTATAGTTGCCTACCGACATAGAAGGTTGTGATTATTGATAGAAACTATACCAGGATGTAATCCCAATGTAGTAGTCTTGTTATACCTAACATGAAAGTATTTCTACAGTTGCAAGAAGTGATACATCTCTGATTTTCTTGTCGAAATATAGCACCTAAAATGCATGTCGATAAAGTCTAAGTAATCGACTACTTTCACTTCACTAATTTATATCAACAACCTAAGTGTGGGGTGGTACCCCTACTGCTTGTGTATAGATTGTATATATCGAGATGATGCTAATAGGAACATTGTTTAAGTCTCAGGTACAATGGCACCCAAAGCAAGACAAGATAAGGCTACCACTTCCCAAAAGGGCCAGAAAAGAGGTCGCAAGGACCAAGGAGAATCATCCTCAATGCAATTACCACGATGCATGTTTGGAATAAAATGGGTTCTTGAGTAGGAAGCCAAGGAATGGTATAGGAACAACAAGGAAGGAAAATACGTTCATGTCGACTTGATCAACAACGACAGCCTAGCGAAGAAGGAGCCACGCATGTTGGCGAAAATTATCGCACTAAATATGGATTTCATCTTCTGCGACATGGGAGAATGCAATCTTGATTTGACACGAGAATTTTATGCCAACTGGTCGCCGAAAATCACAGGCAGCGAAGTCAAGATTCGGGGCCAAGTTCTACAACTCAATGCGGATCTGATCAACTCCTTTCTTGGCTTGCCTTCAGTCGATCCAACACCATTCAAAGAGCTATACAGTAGACCTCCTTATAGAGTAATTCGACACACACTTTATGGAAGTATATCCATGGCAAGGTGGAGTAGACATAAAGACACCGGATGACACAACACCTTCCCCTATGCTCCTTTGAATAGGGAAGCAAAATTATGGTTGCGTATTGTCAACTCTTGCCTTATTCCTAGCACCCAGTACACCAAAATAACAAGAGATAGAGTGTGTTTGTTCTATGCATTGATGACGAATGTCCCTATCAACATTGGGACAATCATTCATTCTACAATGTGGAAGGCCAGACTACACAAGCGGTCCCACTTCACCTTTGGAAACCTGTTGACAACAATCTTGTGGAAGGAGGACATCGAAGAGGAACTAGATGATCACAAACTCCCACATAACCCGAAGAAGGTTGACCTCACAAAGGTCAAAGATGCTGAAACAACACATGGCATCAACCTTACTACTGCGGAGAGACATGCTCGAGATGAGAGTTTCTTCTATCATCTTTATGGCATGACACAGTTCAACATGATAAGCGGAGGTCATGTTCCAACTACTGCAGAGCTCCAACAGCTGGACCATGACTATCCAATGAATATGCATGCGAGGGAGATGTGTGGAGTAGGTACATGCTTTGAGGAACCTCTTGATGATGATGTGCCGACCGATGATGATCGACGCATGCCAGACTCCGATATGGAGGAGAATTCTGATGACAATGACTCCCATAATGATTCTGACGAAGGGGGTATGACCCCTGACATAGAGGAGCAATCTGACTGACCAGGTTCTTCGTCTTTATTTTCCACTGAGGGCAGTGTCCCGTTTAAGTGTGGGGTGGTGGTATTTGCATGCTTTACTTCTCTATCTGCATTTGCATTTATTTATGTTTGTTTGCTTAGTTTTTTTTTTGTATTTTCTATTTTTTTTAGTAGTAAAATTTTTTCTTACTTAGCTTCACATAAAATCATTCTAATAGGCAGCATGCGATTATAACAAGAGTTTGTGCTAACATCATGACTATTGAGACGTTTAGGCTCTAATTGTGACTCACTATGTGATATTGTGTGGTTCAATTCCTTCATATGTTGGGGCAAGAGTCTATACTACTCCCAATAAAGTCGACCATGTGCCTTGTGTGTATGAGATAATAGTATATTCTATGCTTGTGGCTGATGCTAGAACTTGCCTGGTATGTATGTAAAGCGAAAATAAAGAGTGTAAGTCTAGGAGATGATTTAGGCATTTCTTTGGCAACCTATGATTGTTTACCTTCATTTTATCTACCCATGGACATCATCCTAGATAACCCCCTTTGAGCCTTTAGCCTATTTTCTTTGACAACCTCATATGTAAGCCTAATCCATTTTTTCAAGACCATAATTTGATCCAAATTCCTAAGTGCTTTAAAGTGTAAAGTCATGTGACAAAATAAGAGGAAATGGGGTGAGTATGATGCTTTAGAATGTAATGGTGCTTGAATTTGTTATGAAAAATAATTGTTATCATAAGAGGTGTGTTATGAAAAGAAAAAGGAAAGGAAAACAAAAGAGGGAAAAAGGGTGGTAGAATAAATACACGTACAAAGGTTGTTTGAAAGAAAAAGTGTTAATGATATAATGTGATGTATTAAAATGCTTAGGAACATAGTCAGTATTTCTGGCCAAAATAGCCCTACCCGTCCCTTAGCCTACATTACAACCATCAAAAGACCTATTTGATCCTAAGATTAGCATTCTGACATTTAGTGGAGCATTACACTAAGGGCAAGCCTATGGTCATCAGTTGCAGCATATGAATTCTTTGTGAGAGCGAAAGCAAGGATATTTTTATACCCATGTTTGAAAAAGATGCTATACTTGTGAGTGATTATGGGTAATATATTGTGAGACACACATGGTTGATGAGTTTTGGATAGTTGTGTATGATTCTTTGTACCTTAACTTTTGAGTATGAGTTGACCACCATCACGAGTTTTTGTTAGAGGTTGAATTGTTTCTACTAATGATTGGAAAACTACTCTTTGTTGGTAATTATTGTGCTTGTCTTGACGAATATTTTGCGTTGTTGCTATGAAACCTTAAGTTAAGGTTTAGAGGGACATGATATTTTGTTCGAGGACGAACAAAGCTTTAATTGTGGGGTGTTGATGATAGGCGAATTTACACGCCTATAGCATTAGATTTTGCCCATATTTTAGCTAAGTTTTGAGAACAAATTATATATTTCATGCACTTTTAGTCCTTTTTCGTGCAAGTGAGCTAACGAACATGATTAGCAAAGTTTTAGGTAAAAATGATGTAGAATTCAACATTTTATGGATTACTTGATGCCAAACAAAGCTTCACGAAAGGAGAAAAGTGAGTCTTGGACGCCTAAGGACCAAAAGTGATGCATGGGAAACCTGTCTCGGGCTAAAACAACAATTCTGAAGACTTTGGGGACTAGCAGTAATTTATTATGATTAGGATAATGATACATTAACCTAGCACAATTGGGTTAAGTATTTCATTAGCTTAGTAGGATTTGGTTAAGTATTTCATTAGCTTAGTAGGATTTGGTTAAGTATTTCATTAGCTTAGTAGGAATAGGATATGGGCATTATAAATACCCTATTTTGCTAGAGATTTTAAGACATTCCTCCATTAGTTACAATTATATTCTTCTACTATTCCTCAACAATTATCATTCTAGTTTTAATTCATCTTTCTACTTCTTATTCTTCTTCTATTCATCTATTCAATTCTTAATTTCCGCCACAAGAGAAACGTTACTTGCAAGAAATCACGCCTAACTCCTACCGCACTTGTGCTACACGAAATTCTTATAATAACAATGTCAATTGTGATTTCCTTCGCACTCATGGGTAACTAATCTTCTCTGTTGGGGTTATGGAAGCCGAATGAGATACTATCTATTACTATAAGTTTGTGAGTTCGTGACACGTATGCTGCTTATATCATTATTCTCTTCATCTTAACCTAAATTCTTTGTGGTTGCAAACGCAATAATACACCAGTATAACATTTAACTTGTTCGAAAAAAAGGTTATCTGTCTGGAAAAGAGATAATGTCAAGGTAGTAGGGTCCCATCCCCTATTAAACAGTTAGTGCTGTAACTGGATTAGCCTATTGGAGAATTCGTACCGTTAGACACGCTTTAAGCTCGAAAGAGTTAAAGTGAAATAATCCTCGAATAGGTCGAAAGACGCCTGGATTTACCATCGAATACAATTCTCTATAAGCACATGCATATCGGAATTCAACACACTCATAGCCAATAGAGACGTATAACTCAAAAGGTGGACATAACCCCAACTTATCAATTCTCATTGGTTAAACATCTTACTAAACATTCTTTCTTTTTACGTTGCTATTTTCAGTTTTTACTTTAATATTTTGGTTACACATTACAATTCCCCCTACTTACGAGACTTGCACTAAAAGTCTAGTAATCGTTGATTGCTTGTTGACCAAGCTATTCCCTGAGGGATCGATACCTAACCCACTTGGGTTCTATATTGCTAACGACTGCTTTACACTCCTACGAGAGTTGTAGATTGAGCGTTATCAAGCTATAAGTCTGATTTTTCTTCTGATAACCTTACCTTCTTCATTCAATTTGTTTTTGTAGACCCATCTAGTTTGAATTACTAAGCAGTTATTGGGTGTTTCAACCAGAGTCCAAACTTGATTTCATTTAAATTGGTCCCATTCTTCCTTCATGGCTTTTACCCATGATTTATATTTGAGGGACTCATTGATCTTCTTTGGTTCAATTTGAGATACAAGGGCAACATATGCTTGCTTTCTCAATAATGCTCTCATTTGCATCCTATCATTTGGATTTCTAATGAATAATTCATTTAAATAGCTAGCATCGTATTTCTATTCTCTTAGAACACTTAATTTGACTATTTTGTTGTGGGAATCGACTCTGGAGGAGGTATAGTCGACTCATCTTGTGATGGCTCAGAGGTTGTGCTAGCATTGGCTCCAGATTGTAGATCACTCACCTGTTCTTTATCAATACTCAAACTCATAGGAGGGTGATTAGTTTAATAAAAAATAATATGCAGAGATTCTTCAACATATAATTTTCATTTATTATAGGCTTTGTAAGCATGACTGGTGGAAGAGTACCCAAGAAAAATATTTGTTTCACTTCGTGGATCAAATTTTCCCAGGTTATTCTTACCGTTGTTGTAGATAAAACATTTGCATCCAAATGTATGAAAGTAGCTAATGTTTGCCTTATTTCTTCTCCATGACTCATAAATTATCTTTTTTAGGATTGGTCTGAGATATGACATATTGTGCTTTTTGTCTCTGCCCCAAAAATGACTAGAAGATTGTGTTCTAACAACATGATCCTAGCATTTTCTTGAAGGGACCGATTATTTCGCTCCACCACATCATTTTGTTGAGGAGATAGAGGTGATGAAAAGTTCTAAGAGTATCTGTTCTGAGCACAGTACTCCTCAAAAGCTTTACTTTTAAATTTTTCTCCGTGATCACTGTGAACATAGGTGATGAAGCATACAACTTCTCTCTGTACTTTTCTAAAAAAGATTTCAAAGTTTTTAAAAGCCTCATGTTTATGAACAAGACACATTACCCAAATAAAATGAGAATAATCATCAACTATGACAAGAGCATATCTTTTTCCACTGATACTTGCAGTCTTGGTGGGGCCAAACAGATCCATATGGATTGTTTAAAGGGGCTTGGTAGAAGAGATGGTGTCCTTGACTTTGAATGATTTCTGGGTCTGTTACCCAATTGGCAGGCATCATAGATGTGATCCTTTTTAAATGAGTTTTGGCAGACCTCTCACCAATTCTAGTCTATACAATTTCTCAATGATATGCATACTAGTATGCCTAAGTTTTTTATACCATAAACAAGTGCCATTGGTTTGCACAGTGAGGCAGGTTAAGATAGCAAAGTCAGGTCTATTTAAGATATAGCTATTATCAATGCGTTCACCGATAAGGGAGATGTTTCTTTTATCATGTTTGATGGAACAACTTTCAGCTGAGACTCTGAATCTAGAGTCACGCAGCTGACTAATACTGAGCAAGTTATGTTTAAGGTCATCCAATAGAAATACTTCAATAAGTTCACATGAGGAGTTGAGCTTTACTAAGCCGACTTAGATGATGTTGCCTCTAATGTTATCTCTAAATTTGGCTAATCCTCCTTTTATTTTACTTAGAGCAAAAAAGTTTTATTTTTTTCGATCATAGGTCTGGAATATCCGTTGTTGATGACCAGCATTCCCTTTTTATAGCTTCTGCAGGCATGTTCCTCTCTAGATTCTCCTTTTTCTATGAAGCACATGTTGGCTGCTTTTGTTTCTTCTTTAGTTTCATCTTCATCACTCTAGGCTACAAAATTTTGATTATTTCTAGATGATCTTCTTCTTAATTCTGGGAAGTTTTGTTTGATGTGGACAAGCCTTCCACAGTGATAACAACAATCATCATTTCTAATTGAATCATTATTTTTGGCTCCTTAGAATATTTGTTGTCTTTGTCTCATGATCTGTCTAACTCCACAATTTATGAGAGTCATTCCTTCACTATTGGCTTCCTCCAGAATGTCCTTTTCTTCAGTTGGTGCAACATTGAAGGCCATTGGTTTCTTCCTTTCCTCTTTATAGTATCTGTTAATATAATTCTATTCATATGCAACGAGATTACCTCAGAGCTCATCACATGTCATGTTGTGAAGATCTCCATCTTTCAGGATGGCAGCCTTGGTTTCCCATATTTTTGGGAGACTTTGGACCAGTTTTTGTACTTACAGGCTATGTGGATAGATCTTCCCTCATGATTTTTACTCACATACAATCTTGCTGAATCTGGCAAACATTGTTTCAATGTTCTCATTTTCTTCTATTTTGAACAGCTCGTATTCATTGATCAAGGCAGCAATCTTTCACTTTTTGACTTTGGTAGTTCCGGTTACCTCCAATTTATCCAACATTTCTTTTGAAGTCTCACGGGTTTATATCTTATCGTAATATTCTCCACTAACTGCACAAAGAAGTAAACTTATAACTTGTGCATTAGTTTGGATTACCTCTTGTTATTCTTTAGTGACCTCAAAGCTCACAAGATCTTCTATATCAGTACTCCTTGATTCTTTGTCCTTATTCTTTTTCTTCTCTTTGAGTCTTGGAACTGGCTTTGGTCCATTCTTAATGACAACCCTGGCTTGGATCGAAAGTCATTTGATTGGATAAAGATTTTGAATTTGTTTTCCAATAAAAGTAGTGTTGTCCATTAAATTATGGTGGTCTTGTAGAGGAATGACCATCTTGAAAAAGAGCACCAAGAATTTGTTAGTTTACCATTTGATATTTGCTCGCACATGGTTAAGCAACATTGCTTGTGAGACCTGCTCTGATACCAATTGAAATTCAAGGGGGGAGATGGTGAATTAAAAATTTCTGTGAGTCGACTATTGACTCCTCATAGTCAACTTGCTTTCAGATCAGTATACTTCACATAACATATTAGATTACAAATAGACAAGTAAATAATTGACTTTAGAAAAAAAGACACGAAGATTTATCCTGGTTCGGAACACCAATGTGGTGCCCACTTTTAGTCCCCTTGAGTTTCAACATTTTCTTGGATCTTTTAATGTCGGGCTCGAGTAAAGTGATGATATATAAGTTTTGAAGACTTATTTTGTTCTTAAGAGATTTTGTAACACAACTTCAGTTTGTATTACAAAGTTAACTCGATCCTATTCTTTATACAACTATTGTAAACTAAGGAGTACAAAACTTTGTGAGACTTAGATTGAGAGACTTTGAGATTTCTCCTTGAAGTTACATGGTGTCTTCTTTATTCCGTTTTAGACTTTACAGTCTCTAGTTGTATATGCTTCTTTTTTTCATAAGGAAACCCAAGAGATTTTCTTCTCAACCAAGGATTTGAGTTGATTCCTTGATCGAGGGAGTTTTCACCTTTTGGTATGTCTATATCAGATAAATTCATACTTGGTGCGATTTTGCTTTCTCACATCTATACATATCCATATCAGATATGTCTATATAAGAGGTAAGATTTTCTTTCTCCTTTGGTCTTGCCGTGAGGTGCATTAAATTGCCTTATTCATTGGGATCTTTAGTTGATATGATTTTTGCCGCCTTGTCAAGCGATATCCTACTTTGATGTGGCTTCATATTTAGCATGATCTTCTTTGAGGAAATATTCCTTGCCTTGTGCAAGATTTCCTCCCATTATTTGAAATCTTCAGTGTCCGTTGTATGAGATCTCCTTTTATCATTAGGGATCTTCAATATCCTGCAAAGTTCACTTATTAGTTGTCATAATTAAAACATAAAAAATAAATATAGGAGGCTAACACAATGAATATGATATTCTAAACAAAAATAGGTAAATAATGTAATATACTACATGACATTTATCCACTATATAATTTGATGAAACATTAATTACTTACCAAAATCAATAAGTTGTTTTATTGGTAAGTAAATAAAATTTCGCACTTAGTCAAATAAAATGAATGTATCATTTAATTTGAAAAGAAAAAATTATTAATATACTTTTAAGTTTTAAAATTATATAAATTCTTCACTTGGGTTAACATCCAAATAATTTTAAATGACACTGAATATAATTATAAATCTATTTTGAATAGTAAATGTTTAATGAATAACCATTATAGAAATCAAACTTTCAACATGTATTATAAGTAAATCAAATCTAAACTTTAACTTGAATTAAAAAATATTTTTGACGTGCTTACTAAAATAAGAGAAAAACATTCAATTATGATTAATTAGTTTTTGGAAATGCATTCAATTAAGCCGTTGAACCTTAAATTGATAATTAAAATATTTTTTTAAGTGTAAAAATTGAAATTGTTAACTATAATGACTTGTATATACCCTTTAATTGGAAAAATTAACTAAATAAACTTATTAGATTGTTTATTACAAGTTATAGCAACTCTTTTTAGTTTTCAAGTTATAGCAACTTTCATTTAAGAAAAAGTTAAAAAATATATTTTTTGTTTTTTCTAAAAAGCATATCAAAATAATTACAGGAAAGGAAAATATAGATTTAATTTAACTAATCTACAATATTCCTTCCTTAAATATAGTTAACCTTAATAATTGATATCAACCTCGCTCCTCAATTCTCACTAACCGTTTTTATTTCTCCTATTTTAATGCGTCTGTTATGACTTTCCATCTTTATACACTTTCTTCTTTTTTTCTACAAAATTATATTTTCCAGTAAACAACTTTCATAGATTCTTTTTGTTTTATGCAACTTTTGAGTTTTTTTTTTTTGAAAACAAAAAAGCAAACATAAGTTATTGTTGCATTATAAAAATATGAATTGTGATAATTTGCATTCAATCATGATACGTCATAGAGGGAGATGAAATTCATCAGGTTTGTTAAATTATTTAGCAAATTGATATTTTGCAATCAAACCTATTTAAAGAATTAAGTAATTTTTCTAATGTGTTTCTTCAACTAAAGATCAACTATTATAAACACAAAAAATAACCAAACTTATTTTAATTACAAATGATAACAAATTACATAAATAAATATGAGAAAGTACAACATGTATGAAAATACGACTAAAATAACTCATCTACTGTTTATAATTTGCCTTTATAGTGACAAATATGTTATGCGATATTTAACTTGAAGGCAATATTAAAATAAATTACAAATCTATTAATGTTCCAAAAAGATAATATAAGATTATCAAAACATATATATATTATGATGAACTTAATAAGAATTTATAATATAAATTATCAATGGATAAAAGTCAATAATATCAAGCTTTCTAATAAAAAAATCATTCCCATAAACTTTCAAAACTGCTTCCCTTGATCTTTTGAAACCGCCATGCTTGCTAGTAATATTTTTCAGTCACCTCACTTTCACTGATTGATCCATCATTTTGTTTTCGTATGGTATAATCCCATAGTAGTGCACCATATCTGAGTCGATGGTTGGAAGCACCAAATACTCTACTAGAAATATCAAATACAGTGTTGCTAACGAACTCAGCAAAGGCACATACAAACATGCCATTATCACTGAAAAATAGAAAATCAAAAAATTCATTGAGGAAGTAACACACACACACACACATACATACATACATATATATATATATATATATATATGTATATATGTATATATTAGCATAACTAAAAAGACAATGTAATTGTAACATACTTAGATTTAGGCCCTTTAATTAACAAATAATATATATATATATATATATATATATAACTAATTAATTAGGAGACAAATCTGCTAATGTCCTAAATGCTAGTATAAGTACATTTCGAACATAAGCAGCCATTAGTAATATAGATCTCTCATGTGTTGGGTTCAAAATCGAGAGGACGTCATGCGGAAGCTATTAGATGCTGACTATAAGACGATAAATCAGATAACCTAAATCTAAACAAGAAAACATAATATTATTTATGATTTGGCCAATTGGCCTACATATAAACCTGGCAGAATACATCGTCAGGCCCCTCAAATTGGCGTCATGTTTCACTTTGGTACCTCAAGTGAATGTTGATCACTTTTGGCACCTCAAGTAGCCACAAAGTGAGTCACTTTGGCACTTTTTGCTGAATCAGCAAAGAGAGTGTATCACACTCTCTTTTGGGCGCATTCAGGGTATATGATATGTAAATGAACAAATTATAAAAGGTCATTTGTCATTTTAACAAAAATAATTTTTATATAATTAGTTTAAATAAAAAATATCAATAACATACCCCACCCTATATCATATTCCTAACCACCCTACATCACCCCATGTCATCTTCCTCAACCCACCCCATCCCCAAATCATTGCTGCCATCCCCACCCCAAAATCGTCTTCTCCCACCCTCCCCCACCCCCAAATCATCTCGTATCTTTAACCATTTTTGATTTGTCTCATAATAGATTCACGGGAATACTCCGAAAGATATAGGGAATTGCTTGAAATTACAGAGTCTTCAGCTCCATGATAATGAATTTTTCGGGCAGATCCCTGATGAGTAGTACAACCTTTCTCATTTGGAAGACTTGAATTTGTTCAACAATATGATATCTGCTTTTATTTCAGAGGAGTTTGGGAGACTCTCATCTTTAGTTTCTTTTGTTGCATACACCAATAACCTCACTAGTCCACTCTATCAATTACTCAGGAGGCTAAAACAATTAAAAACATTTCGAGTGGGGCAGAATTCACTTTCTGGAAGTTTACCTACAGATATTGGTGATTCCGAGAGCTTATAGGTTCTTGGTCTTACACAAAACAATCTAGGAGGAAATATACCCAAATAGGAGGGGTGGAGAAAATGACTTTGTGTGGGGGGGGGTGGGGGGGGCAAATGGAGAAGATGACGGGATGGAGGCTGCCAAATAGAGAAGATGACTTAGGGTGGGGGTTGTCGGGGGAAATTTCTCGAGTTCTTCTAATTTATAACTTCACCAAAATTAGAATAGTTCCTATACTACTACATTAGTATTAAATTGTATCGCGTTGAAATATTTCTTATTTCTTAGCGACTCCTGTCAAAAAGGAACAATTGGAATAGATGGGTAGTGGTGAAGAAGATGACTTTGGGGTTTGGGGGTGGTGGAGTGGGGGTGGGGATTGTCTACCAAATAAAATTAAATAATTTTATAATTATTTTGGAATATACCGCATGTCAAAAATTAATTGGTTCTTTTAATTTAATTGTGTATATATATTAATGAGTTGGATAGTTATGTCATTAATTGCCATGTGTTTTGGCCCTTTCTTAAGAAAAAACTAATTGTGAATACAAATAATGATGTGGCAATTTAAATGAGTTGACACAAATCAATTGGTTGTTTTACCCGTGTTAGCAGCGAGTGAAACATGCGCAGCAATGCTGATATCGAAAGGGACCAAAATAACATACTTTATGGCTACTTGAGGTGCCAAGACCGAGCAACGTCCACTTGAGGTGTCAAAGTGAAAGATGGTGCCATATTGAGGGGCCTGACGATGTATTCTTCCTATAAAACCTAATATTAAAAAGCATAAAAACTAACTGAGAGAGAAAATATTTCTCTAAACAAAATTCTTTAATCGACGACATTGTGGATGTTATTGTGTTATGGTATGAGAAGAGAGTCTTCAATTTATAGTGTTCCAAAACCTTTCCTCCAAGAAGGAGGTTTTCCAAATATGGACAAGTTTTATATTTTTCTTTAAGGAAAAGTAAAAGTAATTATAGTATTAATTTTATTTTTCTTTCAAGAAAAGTAAAACTTAAACTTGGTAAGAAAATCAGGGCAAAAACCCTAACAAATCTTAACATTTGGCTTGATTTTCTTGACTTGATCCGCCTCTTCACATCACATACATAAACGTTGTTCTTGATATAATCTTCATAATTGTTCTTTGTCATGGTTTAAAAATAAAGTTTAAACTATCATGATTATTGAGTTAAAAATTTAGTATTTTTTTAATTTTTAAAGATATTGCAATAAGAATGTTGAAAATATGGTTGAAACTTGTTCTCCACAAGTAGCTAAACAAAATCATCATTATCGCCAAACTGGTTGCAACTTGATTTTGAAACCGCTTTGAACCTGTTTAATCTCGTCTCACCACACCATTAGACCTTTGAACCATAGGCTCTGATACTACTTGTTGGTTTCGAAATCGAGAGGGCGTCATGCAGAAATTAATTGCAAACTATGAGACGATAAATCAGATGACACAGAACTAAACTATAAAACATAATATTATATATGATTTGGCCAATACAAATGAAACCTAATATTAAAAAACATAAAAACAAACTGAGAGAGAAAATCTCCCCCTAAACAAAATTCTTTAATCGACTACATTGTGGATGCTATTGTGTTATGATATGAGAAGGGAGTCTTCTATTTATAGTGTTCCAAAACCTTTACTCCAAGAAGGAGGCTTTCAAAATATGAAAATGTTTTATATTTTCCTTTAAGGACAAGTAAAAGTAATTATGATATTAATTTTATTTTTCTTTCAAGAAAAGTAAAACTTAAACTTGGTAAGAAAATCAAGGCAACAACCCTAACAAATCTCCCTTTTTTTAAAAAAACTCTTACCTTAATCCACATCCTTTCCCTACCCCCCACACCCACACCCACAACCCTACACCCCACCCGCTTCAAAAGTTTTTTAGGAAAAACATATTTATTTTTTTAAGAAAAATAATTTTTGTAAAATTTTTTTGAACTCAGAGCCCATCCTAAAAATCACCCTTCCTACCTACGACCCCTCCCTAAAAGATAAATTTTTATTTTTTAAAAAAATATTCTTACCCGCCCCCACTCCCAACCCACCCGCCCAACTTTTCAAACCCATTCAAATTTATTTTCTTTACAATAGGTAAATATTAATATGTTAATATTTTTAGACTAAGCGGATTAAATTGGGCGAGTCAAGACCCAACTAGATTTTTACCAATTTCAACCCAACCTATTTCAACACAAACTGAAATTGGGTGGGTCATGACCCAACTCGATATCTAATTCAAGCCATTTAAAATCTTCAATCTCAATCCAACCCGCCCATTTGAAACCTCTATCTGAAACAATAAAAAAACTAATCCAAACTTAATCACCAAATCGCTGCCTCTTAATGTAAAATTAAACTCAAATGAAGATCCAATCCGCACACTAACGACAACAAAAGTTATATCTCCACTTTCAACCACAAACACACAAAAGTTATGAAATCTAATTTACATGCATGTCATTAAAAATAGAACATGTGATTCGGTATCAATATTATACAATTATAATACAGAAAAATAAAAATCAAAATCAAATTATAGTAACCTTAAAAACTTTTCTTGATTTATTCATGTCAAATTTCTTATCACCAATGTTACCAACAGTTACACTGGACTTGGACCTTGTAACTCTAGTATTTTCATGATTTTGTATTTTTGATTTCTTCATTTTGTGAGCAGAAATTTCATCTTCAAAATTAGAATCTGAAACTTGATCAACAACTACCTTGTTTCTCTTATTAGTCATCTTATATTGTTGAACAATGATTTTTTTGACACTACCATCCTTTGTATGTGTGAGTTGCAACTTCTTCAATGATGATGATTTCTTTGAAAAATTAATTTTGACCAGAAAAATTTTGCTTTGATGTAATACCCCGCATGTTTCTAAGGTGGGAAGTGAATAAGTATTCCTACGTATGAAATCTCCAATCCTGTGATTCATACTTGAGTACATGACTTACAATAAATATCCTAGTGATAGGATAGCTTATGATGCATTAAGTATGTTCATATGAGTCACTTAACGTAATACAAGCTAAGAGTTTTTGAATCCATCAAGTTTTAATGTTCGATTTTGCAAGGGTCATCTTTGAATGAGGATAACCCGATGTTAATGTGGTATTTTCGCTGATTTAGACCCACCAAATTGTAGAGAATCAAATTACCTTTCCAACGATACCAATTTCGCCTTAATCCAATACCCGATCAAAAGGTTATGCCCATTTTCGTGAGAGAAAGTAAGGATAGACGATTGGTTAGGCGCCGCCCAACCCAAGCACAGGCGATTGGTCAGGCGCCGCCCAACCTAGCTTAGGAAATCACTTAGGCACTGCCTAAGTCAGTTTCAGGTGCCAAAAACACTCTGTTTTTAGTTATTTTAAGGGTAATTAAGTCTTTTACCACTCCTTACACGTCCCTAAACTTAACCCTACGAAATATATAGCTTCTAAACATATTACAACCCTATTATCATCTCAAATCCCATCATCCAAGAGAACTAAAAGAGAAAAACAAATAGGGTTGCATAACTAAGCTTGAAGATCCGATATCAAGGAAATTCCTCCGTCAATCATCAAGAATCTTCCTTCTAAGGTATGCGTGAGTTGATTTATGGATCCCTTTCATCCATAATGATCAAAAACCCTCCTTTTAATTATAAAGTATGATTTCTATATTGTTGGGTATTGATGACATGTTGTTAATATTGGGTGATTCCCAACATGGAATCTTTATATGTTTTTTTAAATTTCATGATATCATATCGGTTGGAAACATGTAAATTTGGTTGTTCATGATGTATAATTTGATGATTTCACCTATGCTTAAGATGTGCATGTAACGTGTTTCATAAAATACCTAAGAAACTTGAAATCATCCAATATAGCTAAATTGTGACTAAGTGAAGGATTCATGATATGCCCTTACGTTCTAATGACTTCTATGTTGATAATGTGCCTTGTAAATGTTGTTAGAATAGTCATGAACTATTCTTATGATATTATGCTATGTTTAATTGCAAAATCAACTTATGAACAAGATGTATGATAACCATGCAATCCACATGAACTTCCATGCTATTGGGATGTGTTGCCAATATGATTATGCAATGAACATGCTATTAAGATTGTGCAAGTACTTCCATGTGATATGAAATCCTTTCCAGGCAATACATTATTGATAACCATGCTTAGTATGTGATCCATACTTATGATATTATAAATTATGGACTCTACTCTTATGATCAAGTCAGTCATGTGTGTCAGTTTTCTACTATCGAGTCCTGAAGGTACTTGTACCCAAAAACTATAGCTATGTTCCTAGAGCCATGTTATGTTTCACGATATCCGAACTCAAGCTATGATTCCATAGACTTCATTCAGTCATGTGACTCAGGAAAACCTCATGATCTTAGTCAATTATCAGATATCAATAATATTCCACCAATCATCGGAATTCAGTAAGATTAAGTCATGCTTAGTGAGTTATTCATGTCCAGTCCCTCCACATGGGAGTAGAGGTTATCACCGAATCACAGGTTGTCCTTACCCATGGCATGGTATAGACACCCCTCCAATAGGGGCAGAGATTGGAGCTCAGCTTAGCCATAATGGCATACATAGGGAATGCCGGTTAAACACTACTTCCTACAGTTTCAGTATCAGTCTTAGAAAAAGAACTTAGGGCGTTCTTCTTATTTCAGTAAATACAGGACTATCAGATAGAGTCGTCCATGTTATCAGTTTTAGTATCAGTCATGACAGTTATCAGTAAACTATATATTAGCTTATAGGTCATGCTATCATGTATTCATGGTCCCAATTTCTATATATGTGTGTTTGCACTCCCACGTTCATATTAGTCAGTCAGTGTTGTTCATGCATGAAACCCTTTATGTTCAGCCTACCTTCATCGTATACTCAGTACTCCAGTTGTACTAACGCATTTGCGCTATGGTGCTTTCTTTTCATGTTACACCATAGGTTACGAGACACGAGCTCCAGCCCAGTAGTAGTAGCATTCCAGTCGCAGAGACACTGTGAGTTCTCATTGGTTCAAGGACAGTATGATTTGATTCATTTATTTATTTCTTCAGTTCAGTTTTACAGAGTTAGTTGGAGACATATTCCTTCAAATCCTTATTCAGATAGTTTAGATGCTTTCAGATTTATGTTCAGATTTATGTTCAGATTGAGTTGTTTTGGGTATTTTCACTCACATAATTGTATTCAGTTGAACCTTCTGGCCTTACAGTTCTATGTATTCCGCATTATTATAGCATGATTTGCAGTATACAAAGTACAAATATCAGTCATGGGTTAGCTTGTGGTCCCTCGGGGTCATGAGCACCATGTAGCATTCCAGTTCAGCGAATCGGGGTGTTGCAAACTTGGTATCAAAGCCTAAAGTTCAATAGTGTCCTAGAAAGTCTGAAAGCCACATCTAGTAGAGTCTTGTAGATGGGTGTGTTGCGCACAATATTTATGTGAGGGAGGCTATAAGATGTTTTAGGAACAGTCCCCTTTGTTCTTTATTCATGTCATGCTAGTGGGAATAATCACAAGTCAAACACTCAGTCTAATCCATTCTTCTCTTATTCCAGACCATGGCCCCAAAGAGAAGAAACCATCCAGATCCTCAGGCCGAAGATCCTTTGGGCGAAGATGTTTCCCATGCGGAGTTTAGAGTCGTATTTAACACACTTGCTCAGTCCATGGCTGCACAGAATAAATGGCAACCAGTCATTCTGGCCAACCCAGTGGCTAATCCAAAAGCAGCTAAGGTTTGGGACTTCACCTGGATGAACCCTCCATCTTTTCATGGCTCTAAGTCTTATGAGGACCCTCAGGAGTTCATTGACCAAGTCCAGAAGGTCATTGACATCATGGGTGTTACTTCTATTGAGAGTGATGAGTTAGCCACCTACCAGTTACAGGATGTTTCTCATGATTGGTACAAACAGTAGAAGTCTGAGAGGTTAGATGATGCAGCCCTGTCGAGTGGGAGGAATTTGTCACAACCTTCTTAGATAGATTCTTTCCCCAAGAGATAAGAAAAGCCAAAGTTCTTGAGTTAATCAACCTCATGCAAGGGTATATGATGGTTAGGGACTATTCTCTCAGATTTACTCAGCTATCCAGGTATGCTCCTCATATGGTTGTAGACAATAGAGCTAAGATGAGCAAGTTCGTGTCAGGGGTCAACGATAAAGTGGTAAATGAGTGTAGGTCTATGATGTTGATCGGTGATATGACCTCATCCAGACTCATGACCCATGCCCAACAAGTAGAAGAGCAGAAGTTTAAGACTAGGGAGAGGCAGAACAAGAGAGCAAGGTCAGGTAATTTCAACTTTGCTCACCCCAAGTCAGATGGAGAAAACCGTTCACAGTTTTGCTCCAACTCAGTCGTTCCAGCACCTTCTTCTGCCAGAGCTCCAGTGCCAAAGTTCAGAGATGGAAATACAGACAAAGCACCACGCTCTAAATCTTAGGGCAGTGTTAGCAGTGCCCGAACGAATCCCCTTTGTCAGACTTATGGTAAGAGCCACAAGGGCATTTGCAGAGCCGGTAGTGATGTCTATTTTGGTTGTGGCAAGATAGGCCACAGGAGTAGGGGGTGTTTGCAGTCAAGTCTTCAGGGTCAGAAAAATTATTCTACAGCTCAGTCCAGTTGCCCGAACCAACAGGGTGCCATTTCCAGTTCTACTAGTGGGTAACGCCCAAACAGACTATGCTCTTTAGTCTCGGCAGGATCAGGAAAATTCTCGTGATGTCGTTACTGGTACGTTATAGATTTCTCATGTTCATGTTTATGCTTTTCTAGACCCAGGTACATCTTTGTCTTTTGTTACTCCATACATAGCAGGCAATTTCAGAATCAGTCCCGAAGTCCTAGTAGAACCCTTCTCAATCTCTACCCCAATGGGTAAAACCATCATAGCTCAATAGGTATATAGGAACTGCCCGATTATGATATCTCAGAAATCTACATCAAAATATTTAGTAGAGTTAGAGATGACTAATTTTGATGTCGTTCTCGGTATGGATTGGCTTCATTCCTGCTATGCCACAGTCGACTGTAGAAACAGGATAGTTCAATTTCAGTTCCTGAATGAACCCGTCCTAGAGTGGAAAGGTAGCATTTCAGCGTTCAGGGGTCAACTTGTTTCCTACCTTCAGGCAAGGAAAATGATTTCTAAGGGGTGTGTGTATTATCTCATGCATGTTAAAGATTCCAGTTCTGAATATCCCAGCCTCAAAATAGTCCCTGTTGTTAATGAATACTCAGATGTCTTTCCCGAAGATCTTCCAAGCATTCCTCCCAAAAAGGAAATAGACTTCGGCATAGACCTTCTTTCGGATACTCAACCTATTTTTATTCCGCCATACAGAATGGCACCAGCAGAACTCAAGGAACTGAAAGATAAGTTGAAGGATCTCTTAGATAAGGGATTTATCAGACCCAGCATTTCCCCATGGGGTGCGTTAGTATTATTCATATGCAAGAAAGACGGTTCTCTCAGGATGTGTATTGATTATCGTTAACTCAACGAGGTCACGATCAAGAACAGATATCCTCTTCCCAGGATTAATGATCTATTCGACCAACTTCAGGGTGCCAATTACTTTTCCAAGACAGACCTCAAATCAGGCTATCATCAGCTCAGAGTTAGAGAATGTGACATTTCGAAGATAGCTTTTCGTACTCGGTATGGTCACTTTGAATTTTTAGTCATGTCATTTGGTCTTACCAATTCCCCTACAGCTTTTATGGATTTGATGAATCGTGTGTTCAAGCAGTACTTGTACATGTTTGTCATAGTCTTTATAGATGATATTCTGGTCTATACTGAGCGTGATCATGCAGACCATCTCAGGATTGTTCTTCAGACTCTCAGGGATCACCAGTTATTCGCTAAGTTCAGCAAGTGCGAATTTTGGCTAAGATCAGTATCATTCCTTGGCCATATTATTTTTCGTAATGGCATTAGAGTAGATCCTCCGAAAACCGAGGTAGTAAAAAACTGGCCTAGACCCGTATCTCTATCAGATATTAGGCGTTTCTTGGGTTTCACTGGCTATTACAGACAGTTTGTCGAGGGATTTTCTTCTATTGCATCTCCCATGTCCAGATTGACTTAGAAGAAGATTAAGTTTTAGTGGTCAGATTCATGCAAGAAGAGCTTTCAAGAGTTGAAGACCCGACTCACCTCTACTCCAGTTCTAGCTATTCCAGATGGTTCAGATGGTTTTATAGTCTATTGTGATGCATCCAGAGTGGGTTTAGGTTGTGTCCTCATGCATCATGGTAAGTTCATAGCCTACACCTCCAGACAGTTATAGGCACATGAGAAGAATTATCCTACTCAGGATCTTTAGTTAGCAGCGGTAGTTTTTGCCTTGAAGCTTTGGAGGCATTATCTCTATGGAGTTCATGTAGATGTCTTCACATACCATAAAAGCCTCCAGTATGTGTTTTCCCAAAAAGATCTCAATCTTTGCCAAAGAAGGTGGTTAGAGCTCTTGAAGGATTACGACATGAGTGTTCTTTATCATCTGGGAAAGGCCAATGTTGTGGCCGACGCTCTCAGCCGACTCTCCATGGGTAGTATTTCTCACATTGAGGATAGTAAGAAAAAGATGGCTCAGAAGATCCATCGGCTTGCCAGACTAGGCATTTGCTTAGTCGATTCTTCAAAAGGTGGTCTATGTGTTCATAGTAGTTCAGAGTCATCTCTAGTTTCCAAGGTAAAATAGAAATAAGACAGGGATCCTAGCCTTGTCAAGCTCAAAGAGTCAATTCAAAATCAGAAAGTCGAGGTTTTCTCCCAAGGGGGAGATGGTGTTCTTCGTTGTCAGGTTCGTCTATGTGTTCCAAGCGTAGATGAATTGAGGCAGCAAATACTTGTAGATTCGCATGGTGCGTGATACTCTATTCATATAGGGGCCACTAATATGTACCGCTACATACGGGAGATCTATTGGTGGAGTGGGATGAAGAGAGATGTTGTAGAGTTTGTGGCTAAGTGCTCTATATGTCAGCAGGTTAAGATAGAGCATTAGAAACCAAGTGGTTCCATGCAAGAGTTCACCATTCCTACTTGGAAGTGGGAAGAAGTTAACATGGACTTCGTGATGGGTTTGCCTAGAACTCGTCATCAGCATGATTCAATCTAGGTCATTATAGATAGAATGACCAAGTCAGCTCATTTCCTTCCTATTCGTATTTCTTATTCCGCCAAGGATTATGCCAAACTCTATATCAGGGAGTTAGTTAGGTTACACGGTGTTCCACTATCTATCATCTCAGACGGAGGTACCCAATTCACTTCTCACTTTTGGAAAGCATTCTAAAAGGGTCTCGGTACCCAAGTCCATCTCAGCACAGCATTTCATCCTCAGACAAATGGTCAAGCAGAGAGGACCATTCAGACTCTTAAAGATATGCTAAGGGCGTGTGCAATTGACTTCAAGGGAAGTTAGGACGACCACTTGCCTTTGATTTAGTTTTCATACAACAATAGCTATCATTCTAGTATTCAGATATCTCCATTCGAACGGTAGGAGATGTAGGTCTCCGATTGGTTGGTTCGAAGTTAGTGAGGCCTCAATCATAGGTCTTGACTTAGTATTCGATGCCTTAGAGAAAGTTTAGTTGATCAGAGAGAGACTCCAGGCTGCTCAGAGCCGACAGAAGTCCTATGTAGATGTTCATAGAAAGGATCTCAAGTTCAAGGTCAATGACTATGTCTATCTTAAGATCTCTCCAATGAAGGAAGTGAAAACGTTCGGCAACAAAGGGAAACTCAGTCCCCGGTATGTCGGTTCCTTCAGAATTATGTCGCTTCGGCAAGGTAGCTTATGAGCTTGAGTTGCCTTCAAATCTAGCCTCAGTCCATCCAGTCTTCCATGTCTCGTTGCTAAAGAATTGCTTAGGTGACCCAACAGTTGTTGTTCCTATTCAGAGCATCGACATTCAGAACAGCGTCTCCTATGAAGAGATTCCAATCGAAATCTTAGATTATTAGACTCGTAGATTGAGGAACAAAGAAGTCCCTTTAGTCAAGGTTCTTTGGAGAAATCAGTCTCACGAGGGAGCTACTTGGGAAGCAGAAGCAAATATGCGTACCAAGTATCCTCACCTCTTCCCCACCAATTCAGATCAAGCTCAAGGTAACATTTCTCCTTAATCTTATTCATTTTTGCGTTCATGTTTCCCGTATAAACTTGGTACCTATTAACCATTTCATACTTGGTCATGCATTCATATGTCAGTTGTCCGTGCATCAGATATGAACGAGTTTAGTATGTTTAGCATATCAGTCATGAGATCAAGTTGTAGTTTTTTATGTTCAGTTCAGGTTCTATTGTCTTGTATCCCTTCTCAGTAAATTCTCATTCGAGGACGAATGTTCCCAAGGGGGAGATATTGTAATACCCCACATGTTTCTAAGCTAGGAAGTGAATAAGTATTCCTACATATGAAATCTCCTATCCTGCGATTCATACTTGAGTACATGACTTACAATGAATATCCTAGTGATAGGATAGATTATGATGCATTAACCATGTTGATATGACTCACTTAAGGTAATCCAAGCTAAGTGTTTTTGAATCCATCAAGTTTTAATGTTCGATTTTGCAAAGGGTCATCTTTGAACAAGTATAAATCGATGTTAATGTGGTATTTTGGCTGATTTATACCCACCAAATTGTATATAATCAAATTAGTTTTCCAACGATACAAAGTTTTCCTTAATCCAATACCCGAGCGAAAAGTTATGCCCATTTTCGTGAGAGACAGTAAGGATAGGCGATTGGTTAGGCGCCGTCCAACCCAAGAATAGGCGATTGGTTATACGCCAACCAACCTAGCTTAGGCAATCACTTGGGCGCCGCCTAAGTCAGTTCCAGGTGCCAAAAACACTCCGTTTTGAGTTATTTTAAGGGTAATTAAGTCTTTTAACACTCCTTACACATCCCTAAACTTAACCCTACAAAATATATAGCTTATAAACATATTACAACCCTATTATCATCTCAAATCTTATCATCCAAGAGCACTAAAAGAGAAAAACAACTAGGTTTACGTAACTAAGCTTGAAGATCCGATTTCAAGGAAATTCCTCCGTCAATCATCAAGAATCTTCCTTCTAAGGTATGCGTGAGTTGATTTATGGATCCCTTTCATCCATAAAGCTCAAAAACCCTCTTTTTCATTATAAAGTATGATTTCTATATTGTTGGGTGTTGATGATCATGTTGTTGATATTGGGTGAATCCCTAGATGGAATTTTTATCAGTTTTTTTGAATTTCATGATATCATATGTGTTGGAAACATGTAAATTTAGTTGTTCATGATGTATAATTTGATGACTTCACCTATGCTTAAGATATGCATGGAAGGTATTTGATAAAATGCCTAAGAAACTAGAAATCATGCAATATAGCTAAATTGTGACTAAGTGAAGGATTCATGATATGCCCTTACGTTCTAATGACTTTTATGTTGATAATGTGCCTTATAAATGTTGTTGGAATACTCATGAACTATTCTTATGGTATTATGCTATGTTTTACTTGCAAATCCTACTTATGAACAAGATGTATGATACCCATTCAATCCACATGAACTTCCATGCTATTGGTATGTGTTGCCAATATGATTATGCAATGAATATGATTTTAAGATTGTGCAAGCACTTCTATGTGATATGAAATCCTTTCCATGCAATACATTGTTGATAACCATGCTTAGTATGAGATCCCTACTTATGATATTATAAATTATGGACTCTACTCTTATGATCAAGTCAGTCATGTGTGTCAGTTTTCTACTATCGTGTCCTGAAGGTACTTGTACCCAAAAACTATAGCTGTGTTCCTAGAGCCATGTTATGTTTCACGATATCCGAACTCAAGCTATGATTCCATAGACTTCATTCAGTCATGTGACTCAGGAAAACCTCATGATCTTAGTCAATTGTCAGATATCAATAACATTCCACCAGTCATCGGAATTCAGTAAGATTAAGTCACGCATAGTCATTTATTCATGTCCAGTCCCTCCAGATGGGAGTAGAGGTTAGGACTGAGTGAACCCAAGTATGGGAACTCACCCGCCAATTCAGGGTGTGAATTCTTAGTAGTCATCCTTGTGTTCAAGAACTACGTAGCCAGCATAGGTTGAGACATCTTAACCCGTCAGATTAGGGTTGATGAGGTGGCTTAACCCATCAGTTTAGGATTTCCACCATTCTCATTGAGTACCCTCCAGATAAGGGTCACTCAGAGGATGTTCTTACCCGTGGCACGGTATTAACACCCCTCTAGTCGGGGCAGAGATTGGACCCCAGCTTAGCCATAACGGCATACATGGGGCATGTCGGTTAAACACTACTTCCCATAGTTTCAGTATCAGTCTCAGAAAAATAAATCAGGGCGTTCTTCAGATTTTAGTATACACAGGACTATCAGATACATTCGTCCATGTTATCATTTTCAATATCAGTCTTGACAGTTATCAGTAAACCATGTATTTGCTTATAGGTCATGCTATCATGTATTCACGATCCCAATTTCTATATATGTGTGTTTGCACTCCCATGTTCATATTAGCCAGTCAGTGTTGTTCATGCATGAAACCCTTTATGTTCAGCGTACCTTCATCGTATACTCAGTACTCCAGTTGTACTGATGCATTTGCACTATGGTTCTTTCTTTTCATGTTACACCATAGGTTTCGAGACACGAGCTCCAGCCCAGCAGTAGCGGTAGCATTCCAGTCCCAGAGACACAGTAAGTCCTCATTGGTTCGAGAACGGTATGATTTGTTTCATTTATTTATTTCTTCAGTTCAGTTTTACGGAGTTAGTTGGAGACATGTTCCTTTAACTCCTTATTCATATAGTTTAGAGGCTTTCAGATTTATGTTCAGATTTACGTTTAGATTGAGTTGTTTTGGGTATTTTCACCCACATGATTGTATTCAGTTGAACCTTCTGGCCTTACAGTTATATGTATTCCACATTATTATATCATGATTTGTAGTATACATGTACAGATATCAGTCATGGGTTAGCATGTGGTCCCTCGGGGTCATGAGCACCGTGTAGCATTCCAGTTCAGCGAATTGGGGTGTTACATTTGATTATGTGAAATAGACCCACCTTTAGTTACCTTCTTCTTGTTCTTTAATAATGGAAATGAGATAAGACACCCCAAATCAAATGAAGGTCTAGATAGAATAATCAAATTATTTTGTTGTATTAATCTAGGGCTTTTACTATTAGGAGTAGAATCAAATTTGCATTTTTCTGACATGTCTCAAGAAAAAAAACCTAAAGTGAAGAATTCTTAATCCAAGCGTATGAGTGAATGTTGGGAAACACTAAACGAATGAGTGGATGTTGGAAATCCAACTTCATACGCATGAAAATCAAAAGAAGAGAAAAAGAAGAAGGAAAAAAATATGATAAAGAGTGAAGATTTTTATCGGTAAAGAAACACTGTAAGACGCAATAATGTGTCGAAAGTAAGTAACTTATTAACATTACTAATGGTATCAGAGCACAACTATTTAAAAAATACAGCAGTAGTATATATGTTTGAATTTATGTTTAAATTTATGTTTGAATTTATGTTTGAAATTAGATTGGATTAAATTAATTATGAGAAGACCATTTAAAAATAGAGAAGCTTTTATAAAAAAACTAAAGAATCTTTAATTAGTAATTATTCAGAATATATAAGTCGAAATAAAATAAAAGAAAACCCACAAAGATTAGTCTACCTAATTACCTTAATATCTAGTATTGAAGCAAAATTAATAATCCATTTAAAATCTAGAAGAATGAGACACATACCACCTAATTATGATAAAATCAGATTTAGATATCCACCAAAATATTATAAATATGGTTTAAATGAATAAAGTACAAAAATACAAAGAACTAAAATAAATTATTTCTGAAAACATAAATAATTAAAAATAAGAATAAAAAGACTATATTATAATATATTTGCCGGAGTTAGTTAAAACTCAATAAATACACAAAAAGATAAAAAATCAAAATTAAAATCACAAATAAATAGTTTAGAATATATATATCAACATGAACTATTCACAATAAAATGAACAAAGAAGAATTTATAATAGATGAAAAAATATATGAAAATCATGAAGGATTAAAAATAAAAATAGTATTTTCTAATCGAGGAAGAAGATATAAGAAAATAGGTGAACATTTATATTTAATGTTAGAAAAAGAAGAATTAAAATTAGAAGATAAATTGACAGGTATGGTATGAATAGAAAGAGAAAATGAAGAAATAGATAGGAAAAAAGAAAATAGAAAAAATAAAACAACAAACTACAGAAGAAATACAAAAAATAGAAGAAACTAAAAATAATAAGATTGTTGAATTAGAAAAAGAACTACAAATGTTAAAAGATTTGTATGAACAAAGACAAAAAGAAAAGGAAGAAAAAGATAAAGAACTAAAATTACTAAACGAGATAAATCAATTTAAAGAAAAATTAGAAATAAACAACAAAGAAATAAAAACAAGGAATTAGAAATAAATAATATAGATGCTGAAGAGACAAATAATTATGATTCAGAAGATAGTAAAACATATACAGAAATATTAACAAATACAAAAGAATTAGAAATCAATGAAAAACAAGAAGTAATTAATGAAGAAAACTTAGAAAATATCAACACTTAAATAAATATTCTTGATAAAAAAGAAGATGAAAATATAACATCTAGAACATCAGAAATAAGAAAACCAACATATTATAAGAATAAGTTTAAAAGATATAATCTAAAGAATGAATATGACAAATGGACACCAAAACAAATAGTTAATAAAAATTATAACTTTTTAGACTTAGACTGTGTAATAAATACAGAAAAAATAATACAATTATGGATAGGATATATGATAAAACAATTATTAGATAATAATATAAACATAACAAATGCACCAGAATATATAGAAAGAACACTAATAGGAACAGTGAAATTATGGTTTTCAAATTCAACTGAAAATAGCAAGAAGGTATTAAGAACTAATAAACCTAAAGAAGGAACATCATCAACAACAACTAAACTAACACCTATAGAATTATTAAAAAATATGAAACAGTTATAAAAGATGAATTTGGTAGTATGACAACAATAGAAGAAGAACAAGATGAAGAAAAAGATACAAATAGGAATTTAATGTTAAAATTAACAATATGTAATATGTGTTATATAGATGAATATACTCGCGCATTTAAAGAATATTATTATAAAGGAGCATATTATATAGAAGAAAGTAAAGAAATAAGAAAATTATATTTTAATAAATTACCCGAACCATTTAGTTCAAAGATAATAAAGAGTTGGGAAGAAGAAAAAATAGTAGATACTCTACGAGCAAGAATACAATTTTTACAACAATGGTATAGAAACTTATGTGAAAAATATAGAGAAGAATTATAAATGGAAAAAACATTGATAAGAAATTTAGCATGCTGCAAAGATAAAATAGCACCCCAATTCGGATGTGAAGAAAGATATTATAAGAAAAGAAAAAGACATAAGAAATATAAAAAATATAAAAAATAAAAATATAAATACAAGAAACCAAGAAAAAGATATTATGTAAAAAATTATAAATACAAAAGACCATATAGAAAAAAGAAATCTATAAAAGAATATACTTGTTATAGTTGAGAAAAATTAGGACATTTAGCTGGAGATTGTAAATTCCCTAAAAATCCAAAAAATAAACAAATATCAGAAATAAAAATAGAAAATATAGAATATATGCAGATAGATTATATAGATTATGAATTAGAAAGTGAGGATAGTATATATGAAATTTCAGAAAATGAAATAGATAGTGAAATAGATGAATCAAATGACTGAAGAAGATATAAAAATAATATCAAAGGAAGAATATTTAAATGATGAAAGAACAAAACAAAAAATAATATTTGACAGTAACATATTTGATGAAATAAAAGGAAAAGAATTAGACTTAAGTGTAGAAAAAATATTTAAAATACCAACAATAAGAAATCTATTTACTAAGAAAATGGAAGAATATTATGTAGTATGCCAATAGGAACACGTAATAGACTGTAGATATGCAAAAGGTAAAGTTAGTATACCACTAGTAACAAAAAGAATAATTAATAAAAAGATAAATGATATAAAAAGTAGAGACCCAATAAAATATGTACACCTTAGAGGTACAAAGATATTAATTAAAGCATGTTTTAGAGAAGGAATAGATACACCAATAAAATTATATTTAGCAGATGATAGAATTATAAAACCTATAGAAAAAAGCATAATAACTACCATAAAAGGAAATTTAATATGCCAAAAATTTAAATTTATAATAAGTGCAAATTATTCAGTAGCGGTAACAGATAAAAATATAGATAAATCATTAGTATTATATTGGAAAATATCAGGAATAGAATTAACCCAGGAAGTAAAATATTTACAGCAAGATGCAAAAATTTATATTTATTAACAATAAAACATAAAATAACAGGAAAAAATAAGATTAACACAATACGAATAGAAAGTCCATTTGAACAAATTATAAAAACAATAGATTATAATAATTATAGCTATAGAGACATAGATATAGAAGAAAATTTAGAAACAGTAAATGATAGAATAAGTACAACAAAAAGAATAGCTGATGAAAAACCAGAATCATCAAGCTCATCAAAAAGAATAAGTTATGAAATAAATTCAACAAATAATGTAAACCAATATTACATAACAGGAAAGGTAAATGAAAAAGAATATTTAATACTCTTAAATACAGGACAAGAAGAAAATTATATAGAAAAATATCTAGTAAAAAATGAAGAAATAAAAACTGATAATGATATTTGCCTAGATCTACCAAGAAGTTTAATAAATAGTAAAAATATAGCAGAAAAAAATAATAATAGGAATTAGAAAAATAAAAATAGAATTTAAAGTAAAGGAAGAAATGCAAAAAACAGACATAATATTAGGAATAAAATGGCTAGAACAAGTAAAACCATATAATATAGAACATACACAATTAACCTTAACATATAACAGAGAGAAATTATTCGTAAGAAGAGCCTTAACATAAAATGAAAATATATGTATTAATGAAAATAGTAGTAGAAGGATATTACAGTAGATATTACACGCCTATGATAGATACAGGAGTAGAAGTTAATTTATGTAGATATAATTGCTTACCAAAAAGCAAATGGGATAAATTAAAAACACCAATAGTAGTTAAAGGATTTAATAGTGAAGGAAGTTTAATTACTTATAAAGCTAGGAATGTAAAAATACAAGTATGGGACAAGATATTAACAATAGAAGAAATTTATAATTATGAACTAACATCAAAAGATATACTTTTAGGAATATCGTTTTTAGATAAATTATACCGACACATAATAACTAGAATAGATTGGTGGTTTACAACACCATGTAAACAGAAAGTAAGAGCAAAAAGAGTTAATAATAAAAAAGAAAGAAAATTGATTGGATAAAAGGAAGTGAAAAAATTACACAAAAGTTAGAAAATATAAAAAATACTGAAGATACAATAGAACTAGTTGTATTTTCGATAAATAAAACAGAAATAACTATATTTTCAATAAATAAGATAGAAATAATTAAGAAAAAATTAGAACAATTATATAGTGAAGATCCATTAAAAGGATGGAAAAAACATAAAACTACTATAAAAATTGAATTAATAAATAAAAATAGCATAATAACCCAGAAACCATTAACATATAATTTTGACGATTTAAAAGAATTTAAAATGCATATAGATGAATTATTAGAAAAATAATATATACGAAAAAGTAATAGTAAACATAATAGTTCAGCATTTATAGTAAATAAACATAGTGAACAAAAAAGAGGAAAAAGTAGAATGGTGATTGACTAAAGAAATTTAAATGCAAAGACTATGACATATAATTATCTAATACCAAATAAGATATTAAAAATAAGACAAATACAAGGATATAATTATTTTAGTAAATTCGATTGTAAATCAGGATTTTACCATTTAAAGTTAGAAGAAGAATCTAAAGAATTAACCGCATTTACGGTACCACAAGGATTTTATGCATGGAACGTATTACCATTTGGATATAAAAATGCACCAGGCAGATATCAACATTTTATGGATAGTTATTTTAAATAATTATCTAATTGTATTGTATACATAGATGATATATTATTATATACAAAAACTAAAGAGGAACATTTAAAATTATTAGGACAATTTACAGATATAATAGAAAAATCGGGAATAAGTCTAAGCGAAAATAAAACTGAAATTATGAAAAATCAGATAGAATTTTTGGAACACAAATAGTTAAGAGTGGAGTAAAAATGCAACAATATATAGTACAAAAAATAATAAATTCGAAAGAAGAATTAGATACAAAAAAGAAATTATAATCATTTTTAGAATTAGTAAACCAAGTAAGAGAATATATTCCAAAATTAGCAGAAACTTTAAAACCACTACAGAAAAAACTAAAAAAGGATGTAGAATATAACTACAATGAAGAAGATAAAAAACAAGTTTAGAAAATAAAATTACTTTGTAAAGAATTACCAAAACTACAATTTCCAGATGAAAATAGAAAATTTATATATATAGTAGAAGCAGATGCTAGTGAATGTAGTTATGGAGGAGTACTTAAGTACCGAGATGAAGTAGAAAAATTGGAACACCATTGTAGATACTACTCAGGTACGTTCAATGAAACAAAAATAAAATGAGAAATAAATAGGAAAGAATTATGTTCATTATATAAATGTTTGTTAGCATTTGAGCCATATATTGTATATAACAAGTTAATTGTACGAACAGATAATACACAGGTACACTGGTGGTTAACAAAGAAAATACAAAATTCAGGTACAACAAAAGAGATTTGGAGACTAGTCTTGAATATATTAAATTTCACATTTATAATTGAAGTAATTAGTACTAACAAAAATGTTATTGCAGATTACATATCAAGACAAAGCTACACAGACTGATATAATAGAAGAGGATACTCTAGAAAAAATACTCAACAGCCTAACGACGCTTTCAATGAAAGTGGACAGTATGGGTAATGAGATAGAAAAGCTAATGACTAATGAAGATAAACTGAAGTCTATAACTACAAATCAGCTAACTCAGCAGTATGCAGAGCTATGTCGATCGGAAGACATTAAAGTTCCAGAGCTAGAAGGAGACGATGGGACACTCCATAAAACCCATAACGGTTATCAATCTACTTCTGCAGGTACAAGCAGAGAAGTTAGTAGACAAAGATATCAGAACATGAATATGAATAAGATATTTGAGAAACCATTTATACCAAAAACACAAAAAGACCCCTTGTTCATACCCCAACAAATTACCACATACCGAGATAGTTTGAACCAAGATAAAAAAGTTTACAACTATACAACCCAAAAATACATAGAAAATATCTATAGATTACAAACATTCCTAAACCTTAACCCAGATCTACAAATATCAAAGAACCAAACACAAATTATATAATCCAAAAATTACAAGGTTACAACAAGCTAATTGCACTACCCAAAACCAACCCAAGCTTAATAAAACTTGTTTTGACTATGGATTATCAAATACCATATACACCCAAGACGGAGAAGAACTAACAGCTATGGAAGAATTACATAAAATATTCACCACCTATAAAAGAATAACCAAAGGAAATCTATTTTATATAAAGTGTTATACTGCACCAGCAGAGATATTATACGACGAAATAAAACCAGTTATACAAGTTGTAAAAATAGGATTAACCAGAGATATGATTATACCAGAAGATATTATGCAACAGCCAGAGATACCCAGAATTGAGATACCTGATTTTTACTCAAATAAACGACTCATTAGACTAGCTACAATTATTCAAGAATTAGCAGATAATTATACCAATGGAAATCCAATATGGAGCTATTATTTAAGAGACCATCAGATGATTTATTCAAATTCAAAAGAACTACGACAAACAGATATGGAAGATGTTAGGCAATGGATAATGACATTACTTAACCCAAAAAAACAATCTACTACAAGAGCAATTAAGAGAGGATTTATTTTAGACGGATTATTGACAAGATATTGCAAGATAATTGGACACAGATATCCAGACCATTAATGTTCGAGATGTAATGGAGAAGATAATATTATCCCAGAAGTCCACCTAGAATAAAAGAATCAAGAAGATAAGCATGCCATCTGGAAGATACAAGATAAGAAGCACTAATGGAGATATGAAAAGCAACAGATACGACAATGAGAAGATATCAACGGAGTAATAATAGGAGACAAGATATTAAATTCATTTTACGTAAAGTTTTTCTATAGGCTAGATTTTTAGACTTTTAGCCTTTTTAGCCTTTTTAGACTTATTAGGCTTTTTGACTAAGGCATTAATAATTCTTGTCTCATTGGGAGACTTTTTTTAGACTAATTTTAGAAAACGTGAAAGAAATGTGAATACTTTTGTAAAGATTCATTCAGTCTATAAATAAGAGGAACCGAAGGCATTGCAAAGCAAGCCTTCTGTAACACCCTGCACTTAATTACGTGCATTAGCCATGGTTATATGTGTTGGAGTATATGTATTGATCATAAGTTAGGTATCTATGAGTTTAAGTATGAGTATTGATTATTTTGAGATGGTTTCAAGTGTATAGTTTGATTATATGTGTATAGGAATCGACTTTATTTATATCGGAATTTGCTCGTCGAAGTTTCTATGCAAAGATTATCGAGTTATATTTACAACGATATAAAGATTTCTGAAAACAGATGAGTATCGGATATAAGCGAGCATGTTCAAAACTTGAAAACGGTGGATGCAATGAACAGTAAATGTGCAGAAATTTTCTGCACACAAAAGTACTGCAGCCAAACAGATTTTTGGGTCAACTTTAAACGATCATAACTCCTTGTACAAAATGAAATGTGTGAGCTGCTATATATCGATGAGAATCCCCGAGAGTATTCTTTCTAATGCAATTGGTTTCACCCAAATCCATTATCGGAGCAAAGAGTTACTTAAATTTTAAGGGCAATATGGTCATTTCCCATCACCTCATGGACAAAAATTGGTCATTATATACATATACTTAGCCTCATAGCCATCATTTATCATCAAAGTTATTGAAGAATAAGAAACCCTAGCCTAATTTCAACTCTAATTATCTTGTGATTCAACCGTAGAAAATCCAAATTGATTCTGTAGTTGTGTTCACCATCTCGAGGGCTTCGACAAGCACCCCTTATTTGTGCCAACAGGACTTTGAAATCAAAAGGGCCATTTTATGGTAAGGATGTAAATTATGTTGGTGTTATTTATCTGGATATGTATATATATGCATGTGAGCATAAGAAGTATGTTATTTGATTATGGTTGAAAGATGATTGGAAATGATGTTGGATTATTCTTGTGCATGGTTGGATTATGTTAAATTATGAAGGGATTTGGTGTGATGATGTGGTATTGAAATGATGATTATACATATATATATACACATAAACCTATTGGTCAAGTTGGTTTTTGGAATGCTTTGCAAATATTGGTTGTATGGAATTATGGAAGAGAATTGTGGTGTTGGGTTGCTAATACTAGATGCCAAATATTTCATTGTAGATAAGCGATTTGTAAAGGCGGGGAGTTGTGTTGAATTGGTATCCGAATCTACAACGAGGTATGTAAAGCATACTCTACAAATGTTCTTTGGCATGAAAACACCAATGTTCCATCAAATAAGATTTCGAGGTTGTCCAAACACATGTATTGTTCTACGTTATCAACGAAGTTGTTTCCATTCTATAAAGTATCAAAATGTTTCATTGATATACCAAAAGGCTCCTATTTCATTGTTGTGATATTGATGATTCTGAAACACATTGTTGATGTACCAATGAGTCTTTATTACATCGTTATTGTATAGAAGGTCTATTACTTGGTTCCTATTGATGTATCATTGTTCCAAAGGTACTATATTGGCATGAACACTAATGTAATAATCTCAAAAGCTTTTGAACTAAGTTATTGGAAAGATCTCTTATGTGTGTTACTTGATATACATGTGGGTGGTAGCTTAGGGGCTTAAGCCTAGCATGGGCCGATCCCGATACTTGATATAATTACAGTTGATATGTACTGGGGGCAGCCTAATGGTCGCAGTACGGTACAGTATTGATTATTGTTAGGTGGTTGGAGGTTCAGGAGGAGGAGGTAATGGCGAATGATAATTGTAAGGAATGAAATGAATGAATGTATACCGTACCACAAATGTGTTTGAATTTAAGAACCTAATTCAGATTAATGATAATGTACATGATCCTAAAAGTGTTTATGAAGTGTGGTTCACTTCTATTATGATTTATTCACTTGTGTCTGATTTTCTGGATCCCCTACATCACATATGATTATTAACAACTTTACATACTCAGTACATATTTCGTACTGACATCCCTCACGGGGGGGACCTGCATTTCATGCTGCAGGCACAGGTGCTTCAGCTCATTCACAGCATAGATAGGAGCCAGGTCATATAGCTATTGTTGGTGAGCTCTAGTTTGCTTCGAAGCTTTCCGAGTCGGTTCCTTATGTTTTGTTATTGTACAGGAGTCATGTGTTGGCGGGGGTTTGTCCCGACCCTAGTTATGTCATGTATAACCTAAAGGCTTTGAAGACATAAGGAAGGGTAAAGGCATGGAAGTTTATATAGTGATGTTATATTTGTATATGTGGTGGCCCCGACGGCCAAGTATTATATATATATATTTGTGCATGTTGTGCTGATACATGAAATTAGACCCTTCTATATGTAATGAGGTGCTGCCCAAATTTTTGGTAACATGTAAGTGAAAGTACAGGTATTTGAACGGGTTCTCCCGGGCCTTCTCGGCTTCGGGTGCCAGTCCGGCCCGATTGGATTTTAGGGCGTGACACCTTCATGTGTTGAAGCACAAATACTCTCTCCTGTCCGCAACAAATATTTTGCTTAGTTATTAAAAAACAGATTTATTTCAATGGAAAAAACGATGGAGGAACAAACCTCAGAAATATCAAACCTACCCGAACAGGTATATTTATTTATGATTATGAATAGATAAATTCATAATTCCCAACAATCATGGTATGATAAAATAAATTCATGTTAGTTACTTTATAGTAGAATTATTCGAAGAATAATATGTTAAGAAGTTTATTAGCAAAGTGGAAAAGGAGAAAAATCCCTAAGAACTATGCCATCCTAAAGGTGAAACCAATGAGGCAAGAAACTGTGGTGGGGAGTAACCAGAGTAGAGACGTTGTTTAAGGGAAAAATATCCAAATTACCATGCTAATAGTGATCGAAGAACATGTTATGTAAGATTAATCTAGTATATAGTAATCTAAGATGACCATATTTTGTTATGTACATGATTGAAGGAAATATTTTGAAAATAGCAATTTTATGAAAATGAATAATTATTTATCTGGTGTGATGGTAGATAAATTTAAAATACTTATTTTGTATGCACTTAAGGATATAAAAGTAGTATCTATAAGAAAATCATATTAGAAAAAGCATTTAGTAAATATTATATGACTAGAATAAATTACATACCATACCTACCTAACTACTCTTACAAATACTTACCATGATAAATTACATATATCTAGAAATTTTAGAAAAAAGATATGAGAAACATAAAGTTAATAGAAAAACAGATGAAAGTAAATATAGACAAATACATGGAAACTAAAGATATAAAATATATAGAATTTCTTAATAAAAATATGCAAGAACTACTAAGACTAAAACAAACAACTACAAAATATTATAATAAAATATTTAGTCAATTTTAAATGATAGATAATCTTAAAGTCCTAATCTTATATATACTTAGAGATATAAAAATTATAGACATAAAGAAAATAATATGGGAAAAATTACAAGATTATGAAGAGGAAGAATTATTAAACAGTATAAAAAACTTACACATATATTATGAATATCAATATTACTTAAATTCAGATGGATATTATTCAGAATAAATAAATGTTAGAATATATAAAAAAAAAATTAGAGAAAGGCAAAATTGGATATATGAAGAAGTTAATTACAGAAATCAACTTGAAATAGAAAAGAGACAACTAGAAGAAAAATTACTTAAAATGAAATTAACCTTAGATGCAGATAATGATTTATTTAATACATACGAAAAATTATTTAATACAGATGAAAAATTACCTATACATGAACAACAAATACTAGTTAATCAGATAAAGAACATAAACCTACGCATTGAATATACCAAAATCAGAATAAAATAATACACAGAAATTGCTAAAATTTCAATAGGATAATAAACTACACAAATTAATGAATACATCTTACGAAAAGAATAAATCATTAAAAGATATTGAAACTAAATTTAAGAAATATTCACGCACAAAGAAAAATAGATTCATTATACATATAATAGATCTATTTCATAAGTTAGTTATCCGCATAGATCCGCACCCCCTACTAATGGTATCAGAGATTGAAATTGATTTTAATTTTTCAACATCTAGAAATAGTAGTATTTATTGTTGTTGAAGAAGGTTCTTAACTATTTTTATTGAATTGAACTAGGGAAACTAACCGCGCTTTGCGCGGTGCTAAAGAATTAATTATTATTTTTGATTAATTTTATATTCACTTTAGATTTATTATCTAACTGTAATATTATAACTTGTTATAATTATATTATGAAGAATGTTTTCGTTTCATAAAAGAAAAGAAAATTTAATAATTTAACATTTATAAATGATGGATAGTATATTCTTTATCAATTAGTTAAAATATATTCTCTAATAACAATTTTATTTCATTTCTATTTCACATTCAATGAAGTTGAGATTTTAATTTGAAATAATGTATTCTTTTCAATCAAAAAGCATGAAAAAATTAAGTAGATCCTTGTGTAAATACCCATAATTCCTCTGCACCGTACTAGGTTATCAAAAAAATTCAAAACCTTCTTCAACATTTCATAACTTCCTTCTCCATATGTTTCTGAAGTGTACAATATTATATGTTATAAGACTAAACTAACTACACAAGACTTTTTATGTAGAATTGAAATATTGTATATATGATGATCCTTAATTGTCCATTTACAACTCTAAAGTTTCTTTAGTAAAAATTATTAAGAGCATGAGTTACAAAGATGGTAATATGTGAGTTAAAAACACAAAATTAGTGGATATTATTAGAATAGAAGTTATGGGAATGTGAAGTGGTGTAAGTTATGAAAATGACTTATTAAATAAATTATTTAAGAAAAATAAAAAAAACGTTAAAATAGATTATTATGTTAGCATTATATAGTGAAATGGAGACAACAATATTAAACAAAAAAAAATAGATACAATTGGAGGCCATAAAGAAGTGAACTTCACCTCTTATATATTTATTTTTTAAAAAACTTTAAGTGTTTCAAAAAATGACATAAAGAAGAACGCTATAAAATAATGTAAGCAATATATATCCATCATAGCAAGCTAATGAATTGTAACAATAATTAAAGAAGACGAAAGTCTTACCCTGTAACATATATATTTGAACAAAGATGGAGAAGATCTTTCTTTATAAAGAGAAACTGTTGAGACGCCTAGCATCAAGTAAAAGCTATGGATAGAAATAATTTGATAAATTGATATTTCTATTTCTATTTCTATTTTATTTGAGTTCTCAAAAAATCAAAGAGTATGTACCATCTTATGTACCATCTTAGTATGGGACAATTACGAATCCATTTGACCTAAAAAACTCCGATAAGTTTTTCATTTTATTTTTTATGTTTCTCATCTAGTACTTGGAACCTCCATTCGAGTCTAATTAATGCGGATTCACACCGGATAGGATTCATTCGAAGATATTGCTCCTACTAAAATTTTTTCTACATTAAGAGCTCAAAACAGAGACTGATTAAGGAGCAGGCCCTACAACAACAAATTTCAACTTGCAAACAAATGAAAATTTTAATGTCTAATGAAATAAATTGTATTTTGCATTACTAAAACTTCCATTGGATAAGCAGTTTCAACTTAAAAACAAATCATTATTTTGACAATAATAAGTAACCTGCAAAAAGAGGGAAAGATTAGATCTTTGTAATTAATATTCAAAGTTTGCATTATAATTTAAATATTAACAGAATCAAAGTCAATCAAAAATAAAATATACCAATAAAACACTAAATATACCAAGAATGAGATTTAAGTCACACATTAGTATACATATGACAATATTGAGAAATGCTATTATTACCTCTTTATATCAAACAACTTTATCTTCAACATCTTTTTTATAAGATGATGATACTAAACATTAAAAATCAAAGATATAAAAAAAAACTAAAACAAACAAACAAAAAAGAAAATAAAGGAGAAGAGAAAAAAACATGTCATAAGACCCTCCCAAAAAATGAAAATATTATATATAGTATGAAAAATAAAATATGAATAGGCAAAAATAAATGCTCAATTAGTAGCCATTTATTTTGCAAAAGTAAATTGCTCAATTAGTAGCCATTTATTTTTCTTATTCAATGTGCAGTTTTTTTTTTCTTCATAAATTTAATGACTTGTAATATATTGAAAAAACTCAAAACTAGGAGAAAAAAGATGAATATTTTTCTTGGCCTATGAAGCATGCCTCATAAGCATGCCTATAAGTCTCTTTTATATATATAGATATTTGGTCATTTTTAGGTTATTTATTTTTTTTTTTAATTTTTCAACATTGAGAAGTAATAATTGTTGTTGAAAAGAACTCCTTCTCCAAAAGCCACAAAATTACAAAAATATGAGAAAAAGAAATTTCAGATTCAAGCAATGTTGTAAATGATGATGTTGAAAACTCTTCTGATAATAAATCAAAAAAAGATAAGGAGGAAGAGGTATTTTTGGGGGGATATGTATTTTTATGTACTGATATGTATTTAGGGATTTCAGTAAAGTTGATATCATTTTGGGGTAATATGTATTTTGGTGAAGCTAATATGTATTTACCGATATGTATTTTGGTGAAGCTGATATATATTTACTAATATATACTTTGGTGAAATTGATAGCTTAAATATACATTTTGAGGTAATATGTATTTATATGTTAAATACATATGCTAATTTGCATGTATGAAAAATATATTTATATATGAACTATTTATGAAGAGGTATTTTCCTATATGTATTTTTTAATACTTGTTATGTATTTTCAGGATATTGCTATATTGAAATATACATTTGGGTATTCTTTTTGTTTAAATATGCAGTTGGGGTTATGGACTATATATGGTTACATATGCAGAGTGTCTTTCTTATGGTCAAGGCGTTCCTTCAGTTGAGTTCAATCTCAATGTACTTCGTACAAGATATGCTTCACTACTGTGGGTCTACAACATGAGAAAATAAAAAGCAAAAGCTCAAAGTGATGATGAAGCAATTGAGGCCTATTAGGAAAAGCAACATAACAAGTGTCACAGAAGTATTTGAAGTCTGATTGTTGATGATTTTATTCCATTTTGTATTTGACGAGATTTAATTGGATGTTGATAGTAATTTAGTGCAATATTTTTTGGAACTTTTTTCTTTTTTGATGTTAATGTAAGTTATTCATTTTGAAGTGAATGAAAGTTATTCATTTTAGTCTTTTATGTGAATATATTTTTGATAATTATATAGTATGTGTTTTATTCACGTTTACATTTATATATATATATAAGGTTTTACATATACTTATGCACTGTATATATGTATTTGTAAGTTAATTTATATATATATATTCTACTCTGTGTTCATATAATTTCAAATACATATGCTGCTTTAAATATGTATTTTTCTATGTTTTCATATAATATCAAATACATACGTTGCTGCATATATGTATTTTACTAAGTGTTCATATACTATATAGTTTACTCTGTGTTGTTATAATATATATTTTAGCAAATACATTTAGCCAAATTCATAAAAACCTATGTTGTTAACTGTGACGCCTAATACAAATATACAACTATACAAGTAATCATTATGTATTATTATTTGCTCTGAATTTTTAGTGATTTGATATTCAATGTGAATACGTTTGGTGCTCAAATCCACACTAATGTGAGACGCCAAAAGATTAAATAGTTGATTGTATGACACTGCCATGCTCAACAATATTGCATCAGTAATGTACTTTTCATAGTTTTTTTCATGCATCCACCTTCTAGAATGCTTCACAAGAACTGGGATGCTTGCCATTGCTATTTTTTTCATCTAAATAGTGTTAACAAAAAAAATACATTGCAGTAGGCTGTGAATAGTTATAATATACATATATAATTACTTACAAATACAAAAACATAAAAATTAGCAATCGAACACAATCAACTATTCATAATCGAACTTTACGGAAATACAAATATACTCTTAAATTTCGAGAATCAGAACTCATAAAAAATTTGAGTTTGAGCAGTTTAATCTATTTTGATCACTACATTGTTTGATCAGTTCAATATACAATTTCATTACTTTTTTTTTCTAAATTCCCTTACAAAATCTTCAAAAATAATTTATCATTGAAACAAAATTTTGAATGAAACACCAGTAATGTATAAAATTTTTTAACATTAAGAACAAATTTGTTTTCATGAAATTCAAACAACTTAAGAAATTGATATTAGAAAAAAAAATTATGATTACATACCTTCAACAATAGTAATGAATGAATTTGAATTTTTGAAGATTTTGAAAAGAAGAAGCTTCAGGTAAATTTGATTTTGATTTTTTTTTTAGGTTGAAAACATTAATTCAAAACTGAAATTTGAATTTTGATTTCAATTGGTAGCAAATAATGGAAATCACGTTCATTACGAAATTCATACTAGATAAAAAAATTTACGATTACATACCTTCAAAAACGGTAATGGTTGAATTTGAATTTTCGAAGATCTTGAACAAAAGAAGCTTAAGATGAATATGATTTTGATTTTTTTTTTGGTTAAACACGTTACTTTGAAACTAAAATTTGAATTTTGATTTCATTGGGTAACAAATAACGAAAATCACGTTCATTAATAGGTTTTAATGGAAAAAGAATCTCCACATTTAAGTCATGGTTAATTATACCATATTTAACTCAACTGACTTGAGGTAAATATAGGCAGCAAAAAGATTTGTAGATGTATTTTTATAGAAACAGTTTGTTCAAATACAAAATACAAATTGTCACTTTACGTAATTATGAAAGTATTATTATGAATCTCATAATTATGGTCTTTAGTATGCTATTATGAATTTTGCCCTACAATAAATATGGCTCCTAGCCTATCTTACTCATATATTTCAATAAAATATTACTAATCTCATATACACCCTATGTATACACGAAACACGGTTAAAGTAACTCTAATAACAACATTGTCACAAACCAATGTGAGTTCCTATCAAAATGTATCCTATCACGATTGTAGTCGAATTGATTCAATAGGAGATAAACGAAAGAATTCGTGTTTTATTTTGAATAATCTATATTCCAATAAATTATAGATTAGAGAAATGATTCATTTACTTAGTAGGCTTTTCGCCATGAGAATTCTTTCATTTTGTTCCAAAAAATTATTTCACTTTACGGAAAAAAGTAAAAATAGTAGTGTTTCGCCATAAGAATTATTTCACTCCGCTATTTCTCTCACAAAATTTCAAAAACAACTCCATTTTATATTCACGACCAAAAACAATATCGATTCCTACTCAAAAAAATATATTATTTTCATGACTAAATGGGGCCTTATTTATAATCTGCAACACTAATTTTACCAATAACTTTATTTACAATGATCAAATTTGCCACTTCCATAAACAGGATTCACAAATATAAATTGGGCTATGCTTCATCTATATGACCCTAATCTAATAAGCCCAAAAGTGACAGGGACAAGTGCACAAATAATCGATTTGGACTATCATTTAGGGTGTGCTTGGTATGAAGTAAAATATTTTTCGTGAAAATTTTTTTTCTAGAAAATGTTTTCTTGGAAAACAAGTTCATTTCTTACTTGTTTTCCTATGTTTGGTTAGTGGATGAAAACTATTTTTTTACAAATATTTTATAGTGTTTGATTAGTGAATGAAAAAATATTTTTCAAAACATACATTCTAGTGTTTAGTTAAAGCGTAAAAATACATTTTAGAAAAATAATTTTTGATATCAAAAATTACCTTTTTTAGGGTGCATTCGATATGAAGGAGGAAAAATATTTTCTAGAAAAATAAGTTATTTCTTACTTATATTCGTGTGATCGTTATGCAAATTGGATAAGTATATCTATAATATATTAAAAGTGTGAAGACTATTAGAAAAGTGATTTGAACTTTTTACCCTTCATTAAAAGACTTTTCTTTAGACAAAATTGTCTTTTCACTATTTTTTAATTTATTATTTAGTTATTTTTTATTATATTAATTAGACATCCAAAAATATGTAGGACTCCTAAAATATATGGTAGGAGAACATTAAACTAGCTATGGTAAGAAGTTCAACAAAACAGTACAAAAGTTCAAAACCTCAATAGTTTAGGACAATTGTCCTTTACAAAATTATATATATAATACCCAATCCTCTGCATACGTATCATATGATATATGGTTACACACATCCTCAAACTCTGCTTCCACCTTTTCTCTATAACTGTAAGATTCTTTCTTTGACCATGAAAAATAGAAAGAAAGAAAAACTCTTATATTTGATTGAAAACTCTTTTGTAACGATTTTTGTGTTGTGTTGTTACTTTCTCTGTAGTGTATATAATGTGTAATTAATAAGTTAATTTGCAGTAATTGAGTTGAGAACATGATGTATATATCATGTTCAAATTTTAGCAGAGACAAAAAAAAATACTAGGCGGTTTCTTTCTACGTGCTCTAGCTTTGGTGAATAAAGTTAGCTGATAGTTATTGCAATGAGAAGTGGAAGGTATCCTGACTCGGACCATGGTCATTAAAAAAGTTAATTTGGAGGTATGAAATTTTTTCTTTCATTTCTTTGGGGATTTTTATGTATTCTTATGTTAGTTTTTTCTGGAAGAAGCCTATTTGTTCTATATTTTTAGTCTGAGGGTGTCCAAAAACAGTCTCTCTACCCCACGAAAAGTAGGTTAAGGTCTACTATTAAATTTTTTAGCTTTCTGGAAAGCATATGTTTACATGACTCTGTTCTGCATTTTTTTTTTACAGTGAAGAAGTAGGTTACGGTTTACCTATTGGGGAATATGATTTATGCTCATCTAACTTGATTCGATTGCATGTCTAGATTGGTGGATGCTTGATTTTCTAACCCTCAACTTCTTCACTATTTTTGTCATCGTAATAGAATTCAACATGTGTGTGAATATATATCTTCTTTGTTTTCATTCAAAATCATTCTTTAGGATCAAAATTTTTGCTCAAACAAGAATTAGTTGGATCAAAATCGAAACTTTGTGATCACTATTATTTTTATTTTTTATAGTTTATAGATCGTAGATGAATGTCGGTAATTTCTTGTGTAAAGGTTAGGTTTCATTGTATTGTTTTGATATCTTTATTATCTTATTATTTTATTTTAATTTATAGATGCTAGATGAATGTGGGTCGGCTTTGAATTTTTTTTTAGATAAATATTAGGTTTAATTGTATTATTGTAATATCTATATTAGTTTGTTATTTTGTAGTAGTTTACAGTTCGTAGATGAATCTCAATCGGGTTTAAAAAAATTTTGTATGTAAAATTAAAGTTTAAAATTGTATTATTTTGATATCACTTTTATCGTATTATTTTGTTGCAGTTTACAGGTAATAGATAAATGTTGGTCGGCTTTAAGGAAATTTTTTTATGTAAAGGTTAGGTTTAGTTATATTAGTTGGATATCTTTATTATAGTATTATATTGTTATTGTTTACAGGTGGTAGGTGAGTGTTGAACGGCTTTGAAAAAAATTTTATGTGTAAAGATTAGATTTAATTGTATTACTTTGATGTTTCTATAATTGTATTATTTTGTTGCAATTTACATATGGTAGATGAATGTCGATCGACTTTTAAAAATATTTTTGATAAATATTAGGTTTAATAAATAAATTCTCCATCTTTACATACTCAAAAAATATTAAATTTAATTATTATATTCATCTTTATTCTTTAAACAAATATCTTATTTAATGTAATGTTTGAATTCATTAAAGTGAGGTACATGCGCAAGGCGCGTACACCTAAACTAGTGTTTTCTAAAAGTATTTGTATATATTTAACAAAAATATTGAGAATGAATAGGATAAAAAGGGTGGGATAAGAAAAAAGTTTTGAATTTATTTTCAAAAATAAATTAAAAATATTAATTTTTTTTGGAGAGATGGTTGGTAGGTGGGGCGTTGGGGTTGTCAATATAGGTAATAAGAGTGAGGTAAGAAAATAATTTTGATTTTTTAAAAAATAAATTAATTTTTAGGGGGATTGGGGGGCTAGTAGGGGGTAGGAGCTGGGGAGATAGAGTGGGGTAAGAAAAAAATTTGAAATATTTTTTTTGAATGAGGAGTATTATGGGAAAGGGGTCGGGGTAGGGGAGTGAGGGTGGGGTAAGGAAAAATTTAAAAATTTTCAAAGGGGAGGGGGAAGAGTTTGGTAGGGGGTCGGGTAGGGAAGGTAAGAAAAAAGTTTGGATTTTTAAAAATTTTTTTTGTAGGGGTTAGGGTAGGGACGGTCCGTCGCACCCACCGTTGCACACCCGTTCAATTATCTTTAAGCCATTTTTATAAAGGGTATTTGGGTCTTTTTCATCCGATTTAACCCCTAATTATACCCGACCATATCTCAGAAGTTCATTATTCTTTTACAAAAACAAATTAGGATTTCTCTCAAGGATCAATCCCCAAGAACAAGAAACCCTAGTTTCTTAATTCCAAGCCAAGAATTCAAGTTTTCCTCCACAAATCTTCAAAAAATCACAACCCAGGTATGCATAGTGTTCATTCATGGACTCCTTTCATTCATGAAGTACAAGAATCTCTTTTCGTGTTCAAGTGTATGCATTTTTGTATGAATTCCATGTTGGATTTGTGTTATTCATGTTGATAATGACCAATTAAATTCTAATCTATGTTGGGTGTTAAAGTTTATGTGGAATTGATAAGTATGGATGTAGATTCATGTGAAACTATGATTAAACCCTTGGATGAAGAAATTAGAGTTGAATCATAATGTTTATTAGTTGTATAATGTTGTCTACACATACTATGCCTACCATGTGTTTGATTAAATGCCTATGTGAAGGAAAAGTGCCCAACTAGTATGATATTATGAAATCTCCATTTATATACAAGTTTATGCATATCACATGTTTGATGGAATACTTCAATAAATGAATTATGGATTGTGCTGGTCATGTGTTCAAGTAAGTCATGCATTGTCAGTTTCTTTCCATCGAGTCCTGGAGGTACTTGTACCCAACAATTTAGTTGTGTGCCGAGATCCATGTCATGTTTTCATGATAATCTCAGTCAAGCCATGATCAGTAGAATTTAGTCAGTCTCATAACTCAGGAAAACTCAGTAAATTCAGTATCAGCCTAGTCTCTTCCAGGAAATCTCAGTAATCTCAATAGTTCAGTAATCTCAGTAATCTCAGTAGTTCAATAATCTCAGGGATCTCAGTACTCAGTAATCTCGGTAACCTCAGTATTACCAGTAATGTCAGTAACTTCAGTAATCTCAGTTAGTCCTCAGATCATAGTAGCATTCCGTCAATCAATGGAACTCAATGAATTGAATTTAGCTAAGCTAAATAATACGATCTGTATCAGTTTAGTTCAGTTAATCAGTTCAGTATCTATTCATATAGGATTAGAAATTAGCACCGAGTGAACCCAAAGGTGGGAACACATAATGTCAAATGACGGTATCATTCTTAGAATTCATCCTTGGATTCCAGAACTATGTGGCCAGCATAGGTGAGACATCAACACTATCCGATGAGGGTTGATGAGGTAGATAAACACTGTCAGATGAGGGTCCCACAATTCTCTTTTAGGGGACACTATCAGATGAGGGTCATCCACAGCTTTACTTATCGGTGGCGCGGTATTGACACCCTTCTAATTAGGGTTACAGATTGGACCCCAACCCAGCTATACTGCATTATTTAGGGCATGTCGATTAGATAACTATATCCCACAGTTTTAGTTAGAGAATTACGAATGTCATATACAGTTATTCAGTAGTTGGAGTTAGTTGGGGACATGTCCCATCAACTCCTTAGTCAGACAGTCATGGTTTAGAGGCTTTCAAACTACAGTATGTTGATTTAGTTATTTCAGTTGTTTTGGGTATTTTATACCCTACCCAAATGTTATATTTTATCAGATAATATGCCACAGTTTTGAACCTTATAGCCTTTCAGTTCATGTTTCAGCATTTTACAGTATATTACGCAGTATGCAGGTACATACATCAGTCATGGGTTAGTTTGTGGTACTTCGGGGTCATGAGCGTCGTGTAGTATTTCGGGTATCAAACTCGAGGCATTATAAACGTGGTATCAGAGCCATGTTTAACAGAGTCCTTGGAAGTCTGAAAAGCCACATCTAGTAGAGTCTTGTACATGGGTGTGTTGTACACCACACTTATGTGCAGAAGTTTATGAGATAATTTAGGAATAGTTTTCCTTCTTTCATGTTTCAGATCGTGCTATAAAAGGTTCTTTAAGAAACTCATACAAATTATCATTATGCTTCATGCATGTCAACTTTACCTTACTTTCAAGGTAACAGAAATAAAGAAGCTTAAAGTCCTAGGGATAGGGTTTTCTCAGACAGTTATGGGATTTCCCATATGCTCAAAAGTATCCCATCAGCTCAGTTATGTTCCAAGGTTATACAGATTTTATTCATGATCATGAGAACTCCTTCGTGAATCCAAATTTAGATACGCTATCAGATCCCTTCTTAGAATCCAATGATAGCATGTGGCTAGAGCTAAAAGAATGAACCCAAAAGTTTAGCAGTAGTAGAGTTGGGATAATATTATTCAGATTAAACAAATTATGTATTCATGGGGATAGTTATACCAAAGAAAATCAATAGGCTTGAACTGTGCTAACAAGAATTTCAGTTTATTGATTTGAAATTTGGCATGAAGGTGTGGATGTGATATTAGTAGTATATGAGGAAACAGGAGAAGGTAATGTGTTTATTAAGGCAAGTATGTGTTTAACACAGTATAAGTATGTGATGATGGCTTAAACCTAAGAAGGAGATGGTAGATCAAGTAACCAAGTCAGGCTCTTAGACTCTAGTGGTAGTGCCAGTATGCATACAGAACTAGTAAGGGGTGTAAAGTTTTGTACTCCAGTCAGCACAATGCCTGCGCATGCTTTATATCTCTGTTCTACAAACCCAACTTATATTTACACATTTTTCATAGAATTGTGTATGATTCCAGTTCCTAGTATAAGGAGTTCAGTTCCAGCTTCCTCAATGTCATGAATCATGTCCTATGAAATACAGAAACTCCAAAATAAGGTCATGCAGCTCATAACTCAAGTACATATGTCACACTTTACAGTATACTCCACTTTTATGACTCAGACTATGCTCCTACTGATCAGTTAAATTCAGAATATGTCATGCGTAACCTAATTTCAAACCTTTTTGGTAAATTTATGTTATTGATATTCTATTGCTGGGGTTTCAATTTAAGTGCCAAGTTCATTCAGTAGCCATTCTTGCTTTAGGTCCTCCTGATTTAACCTTTTAGTGAGCTCTCTTTATCAAAATAGTGTATTGCTGAGCCGTGCTTAGAAAAGAGAGAGAGTAAATAATTTATGTTAAGAGGAGATTGTTGCATGCTTACTTTGCATGAGGGTGTAGTTATGAAGATAGGCTTGAATATCATAATAAGTGTGCAAGAAAATGGCTAGCAGGAGGTAGTATTTAAAAGTTGGGGAAAGTATAGAGTGCAAATATGCATTCAGATCCTTGATCTGTATCAGTCCTTTTCATGCATCCATCAAAACTCAGTTGCCATCTTAGTTATAGTTTCAGTATTCAACACTCAGTAATCATTGTTCAGTCTCAGAATTAAGTACTTCAGAATCAGTCCAAGCCACAGTTATCAGTATACAGTTATTAGAATCCAACATCTAGCACTAGTATAAGTCCAAGTTATAGTCTTAGTATAGTGTCAGCTTCAGTTCAGTAATCAAATCAGAAAACTCAGTTTAGTTTCAGACTTGCTTGACCATAGCATACAGTTATCAGTTATCCAGCTATCAGTATTTCAGCACCTCAGTCTATGGAATTTTTCCAAATCATGTTATATTCATGGTCTTGCATTCTCAGATAATACAGTCTTCATGAATTAATGCTCAGTTACCTCATGTTACTCAGTCAATCCCTTTCAAATATGCATAATATTCTACAACTCCAGTCCTATTATTTAGGCTAAGTACAGTTCAGTCTGGCAGACCCAGTATTCAGCTCTCAGTTATTCAACTAGCTAGATAAGTCAGTATGTTGGTGCATCCGTGCTCAGCGCTCATGTGAATCTTTACAGTAGTCTCAGTTGCAGTGCAAGAATCTTAGTCATTTCATCTTAAATGGTGTTTGTAGGTCTTAACCTAACTTACCAAATCTTAGCCAGGTAATGATTTTCCTATTCAGCTGCCTTGTTCATACCACGCTAAGATTTTCTTGTTCCCTAAGGCCATTAGAGCTCTATAGAAAGAGTGTTAAAGAAAGGCTCCAGTCAACTATAATTTTTCAGCATTTGTTAGGCTCATACAGACAAATTCATACAGTTTGGTTCTCATTTACCCACCTATGCTTCCTAGCCAAAATCTCATAAAAGAATGTAACCATTCTAAGATGAACCAATTAGATAGGTGCAAACTCAGCTCAGTTCATGTATGATGCCTTAGTCTCAGATCTCAGATTATTATTTACAACTTAGTTCCTAGGTGCCTTGCGCATCGCCTCAATTTCCCTAGTAGCTCAGCCAAGTCAGTATTCCTTGAGGGACCTAGTGTCCCAAAGGGGAGATACGCTATAATCCCCCGAACTCTCATGACTAAAATATCCCACTCCTTTTTCATGAAATGAATCCAGTTTGGAGTAGGGTATACTCATAAGTTGACCCTCAAGTTCAAATCTCAGTCGTGAGCCATGTATTTAAGGGCTTTAGATTAGTTCATGAAATTCAGTTTATGTGTCATGTCTCAGTTTCAGTCATGTTCTCAGGTTTCCATTCATGCATGCTTCCAGCATAATCGTAGGGTGATCAGTACTTCTTAGTTTACGTAACATTTTTTCTTGAACTCACTCAGTTCCACATTTAAATTACCATTACAAACCTGACATTCAGTTCGTGCTCAGATCCCCATTACAAACTTGGTACTAAGTACCCTTACATATTCAGTGATGCATTCATATATCAATTCAGGCATGTAATTATGCATCAAATATGCATTCTATCTGCGAGAAAAAATAAGTTCATCAGAACACTCAGTCACTCATTCATGAATCAGTTAAGCATGGATCAGATATGCATGTTCGATATGATATATTTAGTTATCAGTCATGAGAGCATGTTCCAGCCATCTATGTTAATTATATACGTAAGTTTATATTCTCCCCTCTCACTCAATCTTATTCGAGGACGAATTATCTCAAGGGGGAGATATTGTAATACCCCGTACTTTACCTAGCCTAAAATTTGTCCTAAGAATGTTAGAAGCTTTCTTTGAAAGATGAATCTACTTTTGTACACGTGGTATCTTTAAGATTTTGACTTTTTGTTAAGTGGGAAATTGAATTAGCTTTACAACGATACCAATTTTGTCCAAATCCAGCATCAAAAGAAAAGGTTATGGCGAAAATACAGAAGCAGTCAAACTGTCAGGTCCAACAGTGAAGGCCGAAGGATCTTCGGGCTAGCGATGGACCGTCGTGATGAGGAAGTGAACTCATATTCTAGACAAGTGCGGCGGTCAGTTCCGATAGACCATCGGATTAGCGATGGAACGTCGACCATACCATCGCAGGCGAGGCAGAGAGTTCAGGTTCTGGTCATATTCAACGGGATGGATCGACGGACTATCGGACATGCGATAGACCGTCGCGCCTACCATCGCATACCTGTTCAGTTATTTTTAAGCCATTTTTATAAAGGGTATTTCGGTATTTTTCCACCCGATTATTTTAGGCTAGGTAAAGTACGGGGTATTATTCTTAAGAGAGAGAGTAAATAATTTATGTTAAGAGGAGATTGTTGCATGCTTACTTAGCACAAGGGTGTAGTTATGAAGATAGGCTTGAATATCATGATCTGTTTGTATTCATCTTCTGAGAATCTTTGTCCCTTTGCCAGACCAGGATTGTTGATGCCTTTACTTCCCTGGATACTAGATTGATCAGCCAAACATACTTTCTCTACCTGAGATCCCATAAAACTATGAGTTAATAGTTGTCTATTATTTTGACCAACAGTCTGTCTATATCCACCCCCTCTACCTTGGCCATTGTAGAGGGCTTGATTAGATACTCCCATTGGATTATTATAGTTGCTCTTCTTCTTGTTTCTCCAATCACTTGGATATCCATGTAACTTGTAACAGTTTTCTCTTTTGTGGCCAATAAAGTTGCAGTAATCACATCTTTTATCTTTGTAACCTTTCCATCCATATCTAGTTGATCCCTTATTCCTTCTTTCATATCTAGAATCTGCATAGCTTTTGCATACTTGCATAGAAATAGGCTCAGTTTTATCACTAATAGTTACAACATAAGCAAGTTGCTGGATCTCATCCTCAATGATCATTGCATATGCTTGATTAAGTGTAGGCGTTGTTCCCTTCATCAGTATTTGTCTCTTTGCTTAGTCATACACATTATTTAGTCCACTTAGAAATTTTATTAGCTTCAACTAATACAAGTGTTATGAATACTCTTTAGACTTAGGAGAATTACATGATGGAGCTGGTATAACTGCATCATGCTCACTCCCCAGATTCTTCAGCTTAGTGAAGTAGGTTGAAACTGAGTCAGTACCTTGGTGTAGGTTGTTGATTTCACTGTGCAGTTGATACAACCTCATACGATTTACCTTGTCAAACCTCTCCTTAAGGTATTCCCATACCTCATAGGCATTTGTTCTATACACAATACCACTAAGTAACTCTGCACTTACTGAGCTCATTAGCCATAAGAGTACTACTACATTACATGTCTCCCACTAATCATGCAATTTCTCTCTGTATGTGTCCTTGTTGCAAATTTCATAATTCTCTAAACCAGTTAACTTAATGAGAATCAGTGCAGCTCATGCTACATCTGATGCTCCCTGAAATAGGGGATCACTAGGATCTATCTTAGGTGCCATATCTATTTCACAGGTTACAACTAAGGTGGAATCAATAAATCATAGAATCTTGAAATCTACAACTTACAATCAGAGATCTATGGTTCACTGATGGAGATCTAACTCTTCTAAGGTTACTAGCTTACAAAAAAGAATGAAAAGCAAAATAAACTCACTGTATTGATGATGTATTCACACTTGATTGTTGTTTTCTCCAGTTCCATGATCACGAGTCTCTGATACCATGTTGAAATATCTCTTAAGCTCTCACAGTCTCACATACAACTGCCATTGGGACAGTTATTTAACTTGATGAGAATATAAGGAAGAACAGAAACTAAGCTAAGAAAAAACTTTGTATATTGAATCATGTACAATGTGAGTTCATAGATATTTATAGACTCACATTACTAACATGTGATTATCTAGAATCTTTCTAACAACCTCCCAAGAACTTAATCAAGTGGCCAGCTCACTAACTAACTTGACACACTTAACCGACTCAACTAGCAAGCAATGCAACAGTGTTAACTACACCAACTATTAACTAGCTATCATAACAAAAACTTCTGAATATTGAATATTAATCCTATTAGTTTCAACACAGTTTCAATAGAGACATTTAATATATGAAACTTAGGTGGCAAATGAGGCGATGATAGTTCTAGAAGAAAGTAAGAGAACCACACATTTGTGTGATTTGTACATGGAGAAGAGTTGTGCTTTTGATTTGTATTCCTAAGGTATTAAGTGAGGTGTGTGCTTTACTTGGTTGACAGCCAGATGGTGGTCTTAACTACTCAGAATCTGAGAAAGAGGAATGTCACTTATGCCTGCTGGTGCTTTATGCGTAAAAGTTTGGATGAGGATGTCGACCATCTCCTTATAATGTGGTGGTTTTGGAGTATTTTGGTCTTGCCAGACACTTTGAAATAGAGAAATTTTAGTTGCAGGTGTTTAGATAGTGGAGAAGATGTAAGGCGTGGATCCTGGCTCCATTAGTTCTCATGTGGGTCGTGTAGTGAAAAAGAAATAGAGAGCTTTTGAAGGGGTGGAGATGAATTTGTATAGTTGAGGAGTAGTCTCTTATCCCTTATTTCCTTTGGTGCCCCAAAATTATTCCATTAGCAAAGAAGATTAGGTGACGTTGGTAGAAATTCATTTTTTTAAGGTATTCCTATTTTTTGGTTTACTTGTATTATGGGTGTAGAATATCAATCAACATTTTTTTTATCTTCACTAATGGAATTTTTCAGCGTCCCATTGTTTTCTTACCCTCAATGCAAGAAATGTGACTTAAAAAAATTATGATCAATATTTATATACATATTATTCACAATGGTCATTAAATTTCTATCCAAATATCACAATGGAAAGTAATCTTTTCTTCATATCGAAAATTATAGTAGAAAATTTATATTCGATTTGATACTCATAATCTTAGTTTTACAGTAACCTCAATGAACATGATACTTTAAACAAAAATAGGTAAATAATGTAATATACTACATGAAATTTATCAACTATATAATTTGATGGAACATTAATTACTTACCAAAATCATCTAGTTATTTCAATATTAACTAAATAAAATTTTGCACTTGGTCAAAAAAATAAATCTACCATTTAGTTTGAAAATAAAAACTAATAATTACACAAAGACACAACTTAAGTTTCACTTGTTACACAAAATTCCAACTCTCAAAACATATTATATAAATCTCAGTTTTTTAATTTCTCTCTCTAAAAGTACATATACATAACTTTACCAAATTGTTTACAATTTGTTATACTTGGAAGAAGCCTAAAATCAAGAAGCCATAAAGTAGCCGTTACCATTTTTGATTCAATCTCTTTCTGTGGCATTCAATTCTAACAAAAAACGCCATTTACAATAAATCGGATTAGTGTTTTTTTTTAGACTTCATCAAAAAATCTTAAATTCTGATTGGACAATTTCTTACACGTTGTTCAATCAATAGAATAAGTTCCATCTTTATTTTTTCTTCTTTGAGTAAGATTTTCTTTATCTACTTTACCAAAATTTAAAAGTTTATCGAATAAATTCTTGCATATACTTCATTCACTGATTATTACTTAGTAAATGGATGATACTCTGTCTTTTAATTTTCAATTAACTTTACTAGACCATTGAGAACCAAACAAATTAGATTATTGGGTTTGTTCTCGAAAATTTGATTACGAGGATCCTAATTTTGTTGAAAACCGATCAAAATATTGTAACGACCACATTAAGATGAAAAAGCTCAGAAAAGTTGTTCATCAAAGTTCAAAAATCAAATCAAAGAATCCTCAAAAAAGACAAAAAAAGATGATACTGCACGACCACATCTACCAAAGATTTTTTATTTTTTCGATTTGAATATGATTATTTTTGTGATAAAATATTTTTTTAAAGCCATGTGAGGGTATTTGATTTTTAGTTTTTAAATATTATTTTTAGTTGTGTAGCATATGTATTTTTTTTTCCTGGAATGTGATGGTTTATTAGTAGTTTACAGTTCATATATACATAACATTATTTATGTATATGATAAACATATATATAAATAACGTTATGTATATGAACTAAACTAATATTTTTAGTTTATATACATAAATGTATAAACAAGTATTTTATGTATATCTAATTACTATATTTGTACATCTCATAAAGTTTTTATGGTATTTTAGTATGTTTCTGTGCTATTTTATTAGATTTTGGTTCAAGCTATATAAATATAGTCAACCACCTGGACGTTACTAGTATTGTGAGGTGTTTTAAAATTTTATTTTTGAATATGACTGTTAGTTTGTGCAGCATTTGTGTTATGTTTTTCAAGAATGAAATTGTTTATTAGTAGTTCTCAGTTCAGATACAGAACATTATTTATGTATATAATAAAAATATACATAAATAATGTTATGTATATAAACTAAACTGATATATTTAGTTCATGTACATCTCAGAATGTAATATACATAAGTAATTTATGTATCTGTGCTACACTGATATTTATAGTCAACATACATCTCATAAACTTTTTTTTGATTTTTTTGTATGTTTCTGAAGGATTTTATTTGATTTAGTTCAAGCTATACACATATTGTCAACCTCCTAGACATTATGATTTTTTTTTTCAGGGTTTGAAATACAGGATAAAATAAGTCCCTGCGCATTTATTACATTTCGATAGTTCATACATCGTGATTTCGGAGAAGATATCAAAAATTATTTGGGCGAAGATGTACAAAATTTGTTCCGACAATTAATTTTTGAAAAAATTCTCGGAATGCCTAATTATAATTTTTAGGGACAAATTTCAAAATGTTTGCTCATGCTTGAGATAGAATAGGCCTGATTGTATGGTTATAGTATAGTGTAGGTTGGTCACAGTACTATGTTAAAAATAATAATTTTTTTTATGTATAGTGAACATATTTACATTTTGTTAATGAATATATTACTTCTATGTCGTTGTTTTATCATTTTACATAACGATGCTGATTTAAACATTTGTGTTATATGTCAATATTTTATTAGGTATAACTTGTGTTATTAATTTTTTTTTTATATATATATATATATATATTTAAATAATGTATATAGCTTCATACATTTTAAAGATGTGTTGATACTTCATACGTATACATTTTTTTTGGTAAAATAGTAATGCATTAAATTAGAAGGTTAGTTACAAGCTAGATCTAGTCTGATACAAAAAACATGAGATTTGGGACTAGAATTTTCAGCACTGTATACAAGTCAAGATAAAGTTTTCCCCTTGAAATCTTCCCAAAAAGTTACACCTATACTAGGTGGAGGAGTAGAAAAAGTATGAAGATTGCCGAACATATTTTGACTTGAGCCCAGGTTAGCCATTGAGTTTGCTACTCTATTCTTCTCCCTGTAAGTGTGGTGCACTAGAGGATTCCTCATTTTCTGTAAAAGATATCTGCATTCAAAGACAATTGAATTATATAACAAATTTCCATGGTGCAACATGTTAATAACCTGAAGAGAGTCGGTGCATATATCCAAAGGTATCAAGTTCAGGTCTATATCTAGATTGAGACCTTCTTGGAGGGACATGAGTTCTATGAGATTGTTGGTGGCATGGGTGAAGCTTCTACTGAAGCCAACAATCTAGTCACTTCTACTATTTCTGATGACCCCTCCAATTCCTCCCCTACCTGGGTTCCCAAGGCAGGATCCATCAGTGTTTAATTTATAGGGATTAGAGGTGGGGAATGACATTTAATGGTGATGCAGTCTCTAGTCTGAAGGTTGCAGGGGTTCCCAAGGTGGTAGTATTCTATTCCTTCAACATGGGGAATGCTGAAGCAAGGAAGAGAGTTGGTATCTTTGAAATTCCTGTTATTTCTAATCTTCCAGAGGTGCTAAAGACAGAAGGGTAGAAAAGTGTGCCAGGGGTGCTAGGGTCGAAGTCCTTGTTTCTAAGTATTTTCAAGTTGGAATGTCAATTGTTGGTGTCGAATAGGGAAGTCTTTAGATGCAATGACCCTTTGTACTTTTGAATAAGTTACTTCCAAAAGGTCTTGGTAACACTGCATCCAAAGAAGATATGATGTTGATCTTATTGGCTATTGTTGCAACTATGACAATAGGGGTTGATATTCAGGCCTCTTCCAACAAAAGTGTGGTTAGTAGGAAGGCTGTTGTGATACATGAGCCAAATGAAAGTTTGATCTTATTGGGAATCTTGAGTTTCTAGATCTAGTTGATGGACTGATGACGGGTGATAGGATGTCCTTTGAGACTGTTTATGTGGTGATAAGCACTCTTGCAAGTGAAGTTGCCAGCATAACTGATATTCCAAATAGGGGTGTCTTGCTCCAAGCTGGGAGAATACATGAAGACACTCTTAATATTATGGGCAATGTTGGGAGAGATATGAAAGGGAAGAGGGGTGAAGTCCTAAATTTTTTCCTTCCAGATATCTTTGAATTTAATACTGCCTGAATTTAAGGAGAGAGGCCTCTAAATAATGGGAGAAAGAGGTGTAATGCTAGGGATCCATCTGTCTTCCCAAGAATTCACCTTAGTGCTAACCTTGATAACCCAGAAGAAGGAATCCTTGCAGAGATTCATACTATTTGTAATAGCCTTCCAGGTTTTGGAACCTCTACTATAGTTTCTAATAATGTTGTATTTGGAGAGGAGAGTGCTGGCCCAAGGGGAGTTGGGATTGCAGTATATTCTCCATCCTAGGCCACAAAGGATGGCTTGATTTTTAGGGCTAGCTCTTTGTATTCCAAGCCCCCCCTCTCTTTTGGGAAGGGTGATAGTGTTCCAACCAATGAGTTGTAGTTTTCTCTTGAGATCAATGGTTTCCCAAATGAAGTACCTTTGGGATTTGTCAATAAGCTTATGGACAGAAGTGGGGAGCTTTATATACTGTATAACATGGTTAGGAATTCTTGCTAATGAGGATTTGGCTAGGCTAACCCTACTAGTCATGTTAAGGAACTTAGTCTTTCAACTAGCAAGCTTGTTGTTTAGATTATCAATGAGAAATTGAAAGGCCCCCTTTTGAGGATTCTTATGAAAAATGGGGGAAACCCAGGTATATCCCAAAACTTTTAGCAGGATGAATACCCAGAGTGTTACAAATGTTCTCCTGATCTTCAGTAAAGCAATTAGTAGAGAAGATAACCTTGTATTTGGAAAGATTGATCCTTTGGCCTGAATGGGAACTGAAAAGATGAAGGGTTTTGTTGATTGTGACATATTTTTTTGAATCAAGTTTGGCAAAAAGAGTGAGGTCATCCGTAAAGAAGAGATATGAAAGAGGGTAACCCCTTTGGAGATAGAGATGGGTGTCCAATTAGGAATATCTATTTCATAGTTGATTCTCCTGGACAACATTTCTATGCAAAGGATAAAAAGGTAGGGGGATATGGGGTCTCCTTGTCTAATACCCCTTGAGGGAGTAAAGCTGGCAGTTTTCCCTCCATTAACAAGGACAGAGATGGAAGAAGAGAAGATACAAGAGAGAATGAGTTTAATAAGGTTAGGGGGAAAGTTGAAGTAAAAGAGGGTTTGCCTACTGAATGACCACTCCAGTTCGTCAAAGGTTTTCTCAAGGTCAATCTTGAGGATCATATTTGCCTTGTTACCCTTCATCTTGGAGAAATAGTTGACATATTCCTGGGAAATGATAACATTATTAGAGGCTCTCCTGTTAGCCATGAAACTGTCCTGGCAAGGCCCAATGATTTTTACCAGGAGGGGTTTCAATTTACTGGTAATAATTTTGGTTATGAGCTTATACTGGGTATTGCATAGACCTATTGGTCTAAAGTTCTTAAGGGAGGCGACATTCCTACATTTAGGGTTGAGGCAAATATAGGTTGAATTCACATAATAGTCCATATAGTAGGAACTGAAGTATCCTAGCAAAATTTGAACAAAGGAGGATCCAAAATGTCCCAAAATTTCTGGTAAATGAAACGGTGAAGGTTATTAGGCCTAGGGCCCTTATTAGGTTTGAAAAAGAAAAATTTTCTTTTAACCTCCTCCATGGAAGGGGCTTCCTGGAGGGCTTCATGATGGAGAGAGATAATGCTACCCTTGGATGAGGGATTAGAATACGTAGCAAGATAACCTAGGGAATGCTCAGTAGTGTAAAGATTGACATAATAAGAGGACACCAATTTCTCAATGTCAGAGTGTTGATAATGCAAGTTTCCACAATCATCCGTGAGGGAGTTAATTCTATTCCTTCTCCTCCTGTTGAGGGTGGAGGTATGGAAGATTTTTGAGTTAGTGTCACCTTCAAGGAACCAGGAGATTCTGAACTTAAGCTTCCAGAACTCAATCTCAAGGGTGAGGACATGATTAAACTCTTTTAAAAGGTTAGCCTTCAGCCCATAGAGAAATTGGCTGGTGGGGTAGTTAGGAGACTTCTGAATGCCAGCTAACCTTGTAAGAAAGTGCTTTTTATTGGAAAAGATGTTACCAAAGATAATTTTATTCCAATCTTTGACCCTATTTTCAAACGCAGTGGTAGCCACTGTTATGCAAGGGCAATCTTGGAAGGAATCTTTTCTGAGATTAGGGAAATCTTAGTGACTAAGCCATATGGACTCAACCCTGAAGGGTTTCCTCTAGTTGTTGGGGGGGAACCCACATGAAGAAGGAGAGGGGAGTGGTTAGAATGAGTTCTTGGGAGATAAGTGATGGTAGCTTCTGGGTAGAGATACACCCATTCATCATTAGTAAGGAACCTGTCTAGTCTTTTAAGAATGAGACAATGTCTGTTTCTATATCTCATATTGGACCAGGTATACTTGCTGCCTCTGAAGCCTAACTCTATGAGCTTACAGTAATTTATGCAGTTCATGAAAAGGTTAGCCCTATTCATGTTAATTCTTGGGCCTCTAAATTTTTCAGAGGCCCTGAAGATTTCATTAAAGTTACCCCCAATAACCCAGCTCTTGCCTTCAAGGAGGATAAAGTTATTAGAGAAAGAAGAGAGCTGGTCCCAGAGATCAAGTCTGCACTAAAATTCTATGCTAGCATAAATGATACTAAGAAACCAAGAGGGGGGGATTTTACCTTAACTTTGGAAATGATAACATAGGGTAGATAATGATTGAAGAAATAGAGATAAAGCCTTTCTTTCCACATGATGAAAATACTTCCAGAGTTACCATTTGCTTCAGCTTGGATATAGTTAAGGTATCCAAATTCCTCACAAAAGTCCTGGTGCTCATTCATTTTGATTTCAAGCAAGGCAAGTATGCATGGTTTCTGCATGTTAACCATAGCCTTGTAGTGCTTTCTGAACTCAGAGTTCTTGGCCCCCTAGCATTCCACATAATGTGGTTCTTTATTTTCGAATTGCCAGATACCTAAATGCCTCCAAAAGAATTGTAATATTCATCTTCTTGAATAAAAAAAATCAGTTTTTTTGAAAAGATGATAAATCAGTGATTAGATTGCTTGTGATTTTTATTTTTTGATTAATTTTTTCGTTTATGTATTGTTATTTTTAAAATTTAAAATAGTATAGTTGTTACACAAATTAAGAGATGTAGTAATTCACCATTAATGTGATTACATTAATTGTGTGCTAGATAGAAGGAAGATTAGTAAATTTCCTATTAAAAACGTCATAATTAGATTTTCATATACATAGAGTCTTATGTATAACGGCTGAATTATGTATATTAATCGGGAGAAAAAAATTAATTAAGAAAATGAGAGTGAAGGTAAATATGTTTAATAGGGTTGGGATTTATGTTATTTCTAGAATAAAAATGTATTAATATACTTTTAAGTTTTAAAATTATATAAATTCTTCACTTGGGTTAACAACCAGATAATTTTAAAGAACACTGAATATAATTATAAATCTATTTTGACTAGTAAATTTTTAATGAATAACCATTATGAAAATTATATAAATCTATTTTGACTAGTAAATTTTTAATTAATAACCATTATGAAAATCAAACTTTCGATATGTATTATAAGTAAATCAAATCTAAAATTTAACTTGAATTAAAAAAATATTTTTGACGTGCTTACTGAAATTAGAGAAAAAACATTCACATTATGATTAATTAGTTTTTGGAAATGCATTCAATTAAAAATTTGAAGCTTAACTTGATAATTAAAATATTATTTTTAAGTGTAAACATTGAAATTGTTAACTATAACGACTTATATGTACCCTTTAATTCTATATCAACAATGCAAAAAGCGTAGATAATTTTTTTTTGATATTTTTCATCTATAAAATACGATACTACATACCAAATTTATATTTCAAGCCCAACAATACCATTCAATTTCATAGGAAAAATAAATACACCTTAACTTACCATATTTACGTAAATTTTCACCCTTAGAGAGTAATTATAAAAATCTCAACTAATTATGTATCTTTATTGAATGTATCGGAGAGTTAATTATATAACTTAACAAATTCAAAATCTGAAAAAATATGTCGAGGGAAAATATATATCCTCTAATTTGTAACATACATTATTATTTTTTCCCTCGTGAATAATCAAGTGTGACATTTTTGTAACATGGATTAATAATTTAATTTTGAATTAGCTCGACGCAATTTTTTTCCCAGATACATTTGGTATTCGTGAGTAACTGATTATTATCTCCTACTATAAGCGAGAATAGAACGATCATCGTATCTTATGTATAACAGTCTTAAGTATTTTTTAAAAAGGGAAAATTCAGAAATAGCATACTTATCCCCTTAATTATGAGTTTCATAGCAACAGTTTAATAATTACATAATATAGCAAGTTGTATGTTGTATTTTTTCAAACTGTTGCTACAAAAATACAAATACATATGATTTTTACTGTCCTTATGATCGGTATGTATTTTGTATTTTTTCAAACTGTTGCTAAAAATACAAATACATACAAATACATATGCTACAAAATGTAATTTGATAAAAGTCTTGTTATTCTTTGTAATTTAATACTTAAGTATGATACTTTATGTAATTTTTCCTTTTAAAAATTTAATGTACTAATGGGCCAAATTCTGCTATTGGCTTTTCATCATGTTAGGCCCCTTTGATGATTCAAGAAGTTTTCAGCTTAGGAGAAGCCCAATAGCTACATATTGGACTCTTTACGCCCATTTAATAAAAAGTAAAAATAACATAACTTCCAACCTTATTAGAAATAATTACACTCTCTCCCACTTTCTTAATTATTTTACTCTCTCTCCCAATTCATATACATAACACGACTGATATATAATAAAAACCTTTGTATATGGCAAGACCGACATATACATAACAAGGCCGATTCATACACATAACAAGTATGACAAGGCCTAAATATACATAACAAAGCCGATTCATATACATAATAGGTCCGACAAATACATAGAAGCTATGTATATGTATTTTTAGAGAAAAATAAATTTTTTGTAATATGTTTGGAGATATGAGATTTTTTGTAATAAGTTAATATTAAGTTGTGGGTTTGTGTAATTTTTAGTATAATAAATGTGGCGCCTAAGCCATCGTACTCTTACATATTTCAATAATATTACTAATCCCATATACACCCTATGTATACACAAAATACGGTTAAAGTAACTCTAGTAACAACATTGTCACAAACAAATGTGAGTTCCCATCAAATTTATCTTATCACAATCATAGTAGAATTAATTGAATAGGAGATAAACCAAAGAATTTGTGTTTTATTTGAATAATCAATATTCCAATAAGTCATAGATTGTTAGAGAAATGACACATTTACTTAGTAGGCATTTTGATATGAGAATTCTTTCACTTTTTCGAAAAAATCTTTAACTTTAGTGAAAAAGTAGAAATAGTAGTGTTTCGCCGAAAGAATTATTTCACTCCGTTATTTCTCTCACAAAATTTCAAAAATAACTCCAATTTATATTATCATGAACAAACACAATACCAACTCCAACTCCAAAAAAATATTATTTTCATGGCTAAACGGGGCCTTATTTACAATCTGCAACACTAATTCTACCAATAGATTCATTTGCAAATATAAATTGGGCCGGACTTCATCTATATGGCCCTAATCATAATAAGCCCGAAAATGTAAACAAAGCACTAATTCTACCAATAGATTCATTTGCAAATTTGCAAATATAAATTGGGCTGGAACTCATTATATGGCCCTAATCACAATAAGCCCGAAAATGAAATCTTTGTTTAGATTTGGTTCACTGTATTAGGGGACAAGTGCACAAATAACCAATTTTGGATTATCATTTAAATCATAGCCATTATACATAACAAAACATGTAAATATAACCGCTTCAAAACCAAATTAAGGCATATGTGATCGAAGTTGTAAAAATTTGAGTTTGAATTAACATCAAAGTTCTAACATTTTTACTTAAAATTTGACTTGTCACGATTGAACTCTTGATATCTTTTCCCGAAGTTTGGTTTGCAAAGGCCCAACTACCAATATTTATCTGAAGTTTGGTTGGTCAAGACGTTTGGTATTGTAGTGACTAACACAATAATGACAGTGGTGATTGTGACAATGAATTTTACTTGATGTTAGTAGTTGATGATTTGGCGGTGGATGTTGCTGAAAAATGTGTGGTGGTTTACCATGAGTGTTAGTGGATGTTGTAGGTATTAGGAATTGACCTTAATGATGATAGTAACTGATAGTAACAACAAAGGTGGAGATAGAAAGTGTGATAGCATAAATAATTATAATAATTGATATGTAGACATGATAACACTAAGGGGTCGTTTGGTTGGGAAAGAGTTATCTCGGGATAATTAATCTCGGGATTAGTTATCCCACCATCTATATAGAATAACTTATCCTATCATTATGATATAATTGGTGGGATAAATAATCCGAGACTAACTAATACCTCTAACCAAATACGGATAATCCTGCGATTTATCCCGGGACGATTATACCTTATACCTCACACCAAACGATCCCTAACAATAGTAATAGTTAATGATTATGATTATTAGTGATAGTTGTGATGAAATAGATGATTGACACTAATGGTAGTGATTGTGATGGTAGACGTGGTTATAGATGGAGACCGATAGATATAGATATACTAGTTGTAGAAATTGTTTACAGAAAAATATATTCCAGAAATATGAAAACTTAGGGGTCGTTTTGTTGGAAACAAGTTATCCTGAGATTACTTATCCCATCGTGTATACAAAACAACAATAATAAACCCAGTATATTCCCATCAAACATGATATGAGAAAGGCAAGTGTACGCAGTCTATACCACTACCTTAAAGGTGAGATAGAGAGGTTATTTCCGATAGACCCTCACTCTTATCCATCTTGTATATGAGATAACTAAAGATATAAATGGTGAGACTATTGCAAAACTAACTAATATCTTCAACCAAATACAACATAAAATAATCTTGAATTTTATCTCGTGACCTAACCGAACAAGGCCTAAGTTGAAGATCCATATTTAGAGGCTTATTTGTTCAAAGTAGAAAATTAGGGGCAATTAAATCAAACAATTTACAACGTTACGACAAAAAAAGCAAATTAAAGATAAAAAAAGAACTTCTTCGAGTTTCTAATCTCCAGCTCTTTATTTTCCTTCCAGAGATTCAGGTACCACCAAACAAGCCCTAATTTATCTTCTTTTTTTCATGTCTTTTTTATTTTTTGAAAGTAAGCAAATAAATTTGTTTATTCTTTATTTGTTAAATTTTTCCATACTAATATTATTTTTGTTTGAGATTTTTTATTAGGACTTCCGAGTCCTTGTTAGCTATTGATTTACTCTAATCACCATATTGTGTACAACTAGACTAATTCCAGGGGATATTTGCCAACTTGCACCACCACCACCAGATAATCAGGTAACTCGGTCAATTAAAGCTAAGTGTTTTTATCTTTGTGGAATTTTGAACATAAGACCTCATGGTTCTCAACTAATTTATTACCACTAGACTACCATAAGCTAGTTATAGTGTCTTTGGATGGAAGATTGAGTATCCTTTTGGTTTTAGTAGATTTTGGCTCAAGAATCTTTTTTTAAAATTGTAATTTTCAGTGCAGTATGTGCACACCTCGATTAATTCCAAGGAAAATTTGTCGACTTCTAGTAGAAGTAGCAGTTAACTCTATTCTATTAAAGCTAGAATAGATGGGAAGAAATCACCTAGTGTTTGTCTCTATTGAAAATTGAACCTGAGATCCGATGGTGCTTAATCCAATTTCATTGAACCACTAGGCCACATGCTTGGGGGCTCAAGAATCATTTATGCAACTGCAGTTTTTGTTCAAGCAATCTTTTATGAAAAATCATACATTGTTCAAGCATAGCCATATCAAAGCTCGCCCTCAATGCCCCTAACCACATTAGCCCCAAACCACTCCTCCTCTAAAAAAAAACAACAACAACGCATCAATATTCTTTCCACTCCTCACAAACCTAACAATCATCAACGAAAAAAAGATGTCACCTCTCACAAATATTTTATTTTTAAAATACAATGACACTCAAAATAGGCTTTTTGATACATGCAAATACTTATAAAAGGCAGGCCAATAAAACCTATATCAAAGTTAAAAGTAGAGTTGTCAATACAAGTCAGCTCGGTCCATTAGGGCTATAGCCCATACGGGCTTTAGAGTTTGACAGGTCAGACCGGGTTGGCCCATCAATATGACAGGCCAGGAAATAGCAAGCCCCAATCGTCACTGTGGGCTGGGGGCTTCCATGGGTTAAAATATCTTATTTTTATAATTTTAATTTCAATTTTAAATTATTAATTACATAATTTTTTATAATATAATATTTCATGAAGTTACTACTTGTTAATCTAGTCTCAAATTTACAATAAAAATTCTTATAATCTGTGAAACTAAATAACTTTTGACAACAAATTCAAATAGAGATGTTCAAAAACAAACGAAATTGTTAATGAGTAATAATATACTATCTAAATAGCAATATTAACCTAATTTTATTTTAATTGATCATAATAAAAAATAAAGAAATGTCAATATTTAGTCCATTAAAAGTGAAAATGTATTTCTCAAAAATAAAAACTCTCATGGCACTTATGACGTATTCAATATTGTCACATCATCTTCATCAAACTTATTTAATTCCTTAAAAAGCTTAGTATTTTGTATCTTAATTATTTATATATTTTATAAGCATATTTAATATTTAAATATCTATAATGGTCCAAATGCATTTTGAATTTTTTTATTTTTATTTTTAAATATTTTTTGTTTGACCCACAAGTCAATCCAGCCCATATTGCTCAAGCTCCATGGGCAAATAGACTTATACGGGTCAGGCTAAAAGTTCTGTTCTCAAATGGGCTATAAAAATTATAGCCTAATCCTATCAAATTACAGGTTGGGTCGAGCTAACCCAATGGATCTGCCCATATTGATGGCTCTAATTAAAAGAATGAAATTCTAAATTTTACTCAATTCATTCTAACTACTTACATGATTACTCTTTCTTAACATTTTCATACATTAGCAACATGTAGTTTGAAGTTCACATAATAATTGGGTCGTGACTTTGAATCTTTCATAAAATAGTCAAGTTTTGAAATATTTTTATATGATTATCCACTATGGTGTAACAACATTCCTCCTAAATATGGAAATCTCTTTTTGAAAGATGAGAGTACTCTTAAGGGTAAGAATATGTAGTCCTTCTCGAAAACCCAAGGACAAAGGTGTCATTGACTACTTGGGGTAATGTTTCTAAATTTGCTTCCTTGCTTAACACACTTGTGCTTACATTGCATGAATACCACTTTGAGGATGCCAAGTTGCCTATTTCCTTAAAGAAAAGAGTGTGTATGTGCTTAAATGCTTTATCTTCACCCGTGCATACCTTTACACTTGGTTCTTTCCTATACTACCTCTTTGCCTATGATGACATCCATGCTATTTTTGTATTTGTATTATGTAGCGGTAGGAAACTTATTGGTTGGTCCACTTTTTCAAATAACTATGCTATGTGTGTTTGGTGGACTTTAAGACCAATAGTGGCACCAAATTTGATGAGGTCACTTGAAGGGGTAATGAAACAATTGTGCTTTATGGTCCTTAATTTATAGGTAGCCTTACCTTTGGGACTTTGAGATACCATTGAGTCCTTTGTATTTTCTTTATCTCTTGATAGTTTTCATAACCATGCCCTTTGTGATGTTTTTGCTAATCTTTTCATGACTAACACTACAGATTTATGGTTATATTTGAAGTATGTTCAGCGTTGGCATGATGATATTTATTATTGTGCCAACTCTAACCCTCATGCCATGAGGAAGTTGTGCTTGTTTGTCCTTTCTTTGATTTTGCAAGGTATGAATTTGAGGTCGAATTCTTTTCAAGAAGGGGAGGATGATACGAGCCAAATGACCATCATAGCTTTTGGCGACATCATTAGAGACCAACACTTAAAGACTCAAGCTTTGGTCACCCAGAGGACACAAGAGCATGCATGGAGGACCCGTTTAGAGCACACCATAAAGAAATCCCTCATGTGGAAGGTTTCTTGGGGGCTTGCCTGTGATGCATACCCGAGACTACAAGTTAAACCCACGACTTTAGAGCTTGAAGAAGGCACCTTTGGAGTGTTGGAACTCATTAAGGGCATTTTAGTGATTACACATGTTGATTCCAAACACCTCATGGCATCCCTTCTCATTAAGGGTGTTGTAGTCATTTTACCTTTTATTTATAATAGCCTATAAATAGTCTTCTAGTAGGTTATTTGATCTTTAGTTGTTTAATGATGAATGTATGAAATATTGCAAATCCTCTCTCTTGAGAGTAGACCACCTTAGTGTAGTTCTTAGTTAGGGATTGGATTGACCATTGTAGTTTAGGGCTTGAAAAAGCCAATATTGTTCTTTTATTGGAAACGGTGGATCTTGAGGTGAGTTGATTTCCTTGGCGGTCACCGCAAGAACTTGGTGCTTGTTAATATGATTTGTAGAGGTTTTAGAGTTTGATACACGCATTAGTTGCTATATTTTGTATTCTCCTTGAGTCAAGTTATCTATATTCTTTATCATTAAGCTTATGTTTGCTTCCTTGTATGTTTTATGTCTTTCTTGTAATCGGTATTTGTGGGTCATTGAGGGTCACTTGTGGACTGTTTTGAGCTTGTAGATTCTGTTTGCTATCAATAAAGATGGAGCGCCAGGATCTAAATCACAGGGTATTATTAGCAATGCTGGGCTAACAAATCCTCTTTGTCAGAAATATGACAGAAACCATCTGGTTGTCTGCAGGGCTGGCAGTGATGTTTGTTTCGGGTGTGGAAAGCCAGGCCATAAAATCAGAGATTGTCCTTAGTTAGACTCTCAGGGTTAGCAAAATCATCCTTCAGCTTAGTTCGGTCGCCCGTATCAATGGGGAACTGCTTTCAGTGCTACTAGTGGCCAAAGCATAAACAGACTCTATGCACTTCAGTCCTAACAGGATCAGGAAATTTCTCCTGATGTAGTCACCGGTACGTTACAAGTTTATCATTTACATATTTATGCTTTGCTAAATTCTGGAGCTTCTCTGTCTTTTGTAACTCCTTATATAGATGTTGATTTCAAAGTCAATCCCAAAATCCTAGCAAAGCCCTTCTCAGTAGGTAAATTTATCATAGCTTGATGGGTATACAAAAATTTTCCAATTATGGTGTCTCAGAAAGTTACATCAGCAGATTTAGTAGAGCTAGAGATAACGGATTTTGATGTCATTCTTAGCATGGATTGACTCCACTCATTCTATGCTTCAGTTGATTTTAGAAATAGAATTGCTTATTTTAAGTTTTCAAATAAATCTGTCCTTGAATGGAGGGGTAGTAATTCAACACTTAGGGGTCAGCTTATTTCCTACCATAGAGTGAGGAAGATGATATCAAAGGGTGTGTACCATCTTTTTTGAGTTAATGATGCTAGTTCTGGGACTCCTAGTCTTGAGTCAGATCCAGTAGCATATGAATTTCCAGATGTGTTTCCCGAAGATCTTCCTGGAGTTCCTCCCGAGAGGAAAATTGACTTTGGAATAGACCTTCTTCCTAATACTCAGCCTATATCTATCCCTCCATATAGAATGGCTCCAGCAGAACTCAAAGAGTTAAAAGAACAGTTGAAGGATCTCCTAGATAAGGGATTTATCAGACCCATCATATCCCCTTGGGGTGCACCAGAATATGTATTGAGTATTCGGTCAGAATATGTATTGACTGCCATCAGTTAAATAAAGTCATGGTCAAGAACAAGTATCCACTTCCCAGAATCGATGACTTGTTTGATCAACTTTAGGGTGCCAACTAATTTTCTAAGATAGACATCAAATCAGGCTATCATCAGCCTAGAGTCTGAGAATGTGACATTCCCAAAACAACTTTCAGAATTTTGTATGGTCAATTCGAATTCCTAGTCATGTCATTTGGTCTTACCAATGCCCTAACAACTTTCATGGACTTGATGAACCATGTTTTCAAGCAGTACTTGGACATGTTCATTATAGTCTTCATTGATGAGATTCTTGTCTACTTCTGTAGTGAACATGATTACGCAGACCATCTCAAAATAGTATTATAAACTATCAGAATCCATCCGTTTTTTGCCAAATTTAGTAAATGAGAATTTTGTCTAAGGTAAGTAGCTTGCCTTGGTGATATCATTTTTGGTGATGGCATTAGAGTTAACCCTCAAAAGACTGAAGCAATGAGAAACTGGCCCAGGCCCATCTCTCCATCAGATATCAAAAGTTTCTTGGGTTTGGCTGGATATTATTGACTATTTATGTAAGGGTTTTCATTTATTACATCCCCATGTCTATATTAACTCAGAATAAAGTCAAGTTCCAGTGGTTAGATTCTTGTGAGAAGAGTTTTTAGGAGTTGAAGATGATACTCACTACAGTCCCAGTTTTGACTTTACCAGATGGTTCAGATGGGTTTATGGTTTATTATGATTCTTCCAGAGTTGGTCTATGGTGTGTTTTGATGTATAGAGGTAAGTTCATAGACTATGCTACTCATGATCTTGAGTTAGTAGTTATAGTGAATTCCTTAAAGATTTGGAGGCATTAATTGTATAGAGTACTTGTTGATGTGTTTACAGATCACAAAAGCTTGCAGTATGTGTTCTCTTAGAAAGATTTGAATTTCCGTCACAGAATATGGTTAGATTTGTTGAAAGACTATAACATGAGTGTTCTGTATCATCCGAGCAAGGCAAATATAGTGGCTAATGCTCTCAGTAGAATGTCTATGGTTAGTGTTGGTCACGTGGAGGATAGTAAGAAGAAGTTAGTTCAAGAAGTTCATCATCTTGTTTGACTAGGTGTCCGCTTAGTTGATTCAGTAGAGGGTAGCGTATGGGTTTAGGATAGTTCAGAATCATCTCTGGTTTCCAAAGTAAAAGAAAAGTAGGACAAGGATCCCAGTTTAGTTAAACTAAAAGAGTTAGTTAGAGATCACAAAGAAGAGGTTTTTTTCCCAAAAGGGAGATAGTGTGTTACGCTAACAGGGTAGACTATATGTGCCATGTTTAGATAGCGTGAGACGGCGGATTTTTACAGAATCACATGATGCACGCTACTCTATTCACCCAGGGGCCACCAAGATATACCGCGATTTGTAGGAAATCTATTAGTGGAGTGGGATAAAGAGAGACATTGTAGAGTTTGTAGTTGAGTGCTCAGCATGTCAGTAGGCTAAGATCGAAAATTGAAAGCCTAGTGAGTCTATGCTGGAGTTCAGTATTCCCACTTGGAAGTGGGAGGAAGTGAACGTGGATTTTGCGATGGGTTTGCCCCGTAATCGTTACCAGCATGATTCGATTTGGGTAATTATGTATACGATGACCAAATTAGCTCATTTTTTACCAATTCATACCACTTAATTAGCCGAGGATTATGCTTGTATCTATGTCAGAGAGTTGGTCAGATTGCATGGAGTTTTGTTATCCATCATTTCAGATAGAGGTATGCAGTTTACCTCTTACTTTTGGAAAGCGTTACAAAAGGGGATTAGTACCCAAGTCCACCTCAATACAGCCTTTCAGCCTCAGATAGATGGTCAAGTAAAAGGACCATCCTGACTGTAAAAAATATGTTATGAGTGTGTGCCATAGACTTTAAGGGTAGTTGGGATGACCACTTGCCTTTCACTGACTTTGCATATAATAACAACTATCATTCCAGTATTCAGATGGCTCCGTTTGAGGCACTTTATGGGAGGATATATAGATATCTCATTGGTTGGTTTGAAGTGGGTGACACCGTAGAGGTAGGGCCTGACTTGGTATTTGATGCGTTAAAAAAAGTTCAGTTCGTCAGGTAAAGGCTTAAGTCAGCTTAGAGCCAACAGAAATCGTATGCAGATGTGCGGAAAAAAGTTCTCAAGTTTAAGATTGGTGTTTATGTGTATTTGTAAATCTCGCCTATGAATAGAGTGAAGAGGTTTGGCAAGAAGGGAAAGCTCAGTCCCGGATATGTTGGTCATTACCGAATCCTTAGCCGTTTTGGAAAGGTACGAGCTTGAGTTTTCTTCAGACTTAGCTTCAGTGCACCCAGTCTTTCATGTTTCCTTGCTTAAGAAATGTATTGGTGACCAAACAATTGTGATCCCTATAGAGGATATAGATATTCAGAACAGTCTCTCGTATGAGAAAGTCCTAGTCAAAATACTTGATCTTCAAGTTCGCAGACCAAGGAACAAAGAAGTTCCTCTAGTCAAAGTTATTTGGCAGAATCAGTTCGTGGAGGGAGCTACATGGGAAGCAGAAGCAGATATACGAACCAAGTATCCTCACCTCTTCTACGCAAACTCGAACTCAGCTCAAGGTAATAGTTTTTCTTGAATTTACTCAGTTCTATACTAAGATTACCTTCATGAACTCTGTATCGATTTCAGTTGCATAATATCCTCATATCATGCATACCATCATGAAATAGCTCAGTCATTTGTCATGTCATCAGAATTCAACTATGCTTCAGTTATGCATGTCCAGTATGAAAACTCAGTATATCAGTAGTTTTAGTCATGTAATCATGATCCAGTTGTGCATGTTCAGTATGTAGACACAGTCTATCAGTATTCTTAGATTAGTCAATATCATTCGAGGATGAATTTCTCAAGGGGGAGATATTGTAAGAATCCACAAAATCCTAGCTTAACTCAGTCCTTTAGAGCATGAAAAACAGTCCTATACTTAGAAATTTCAACTAAGTGTTTATACTTAGAATCATTTTTAGCCTTCATAATTTGGTGATCTTATTTTGCGACCTTTATGACCAAAAAACGTCGATCCTTGATTGAATCATGATCAGGTGTGTCCAAAGGTCACTTCGGGTGAGTTTTGAATTTTTTTAGACCTCGTTTGAAATGTGTTTGGGTGACCAAAATAGTGGGTCGATGCAATCTAGACGTGTCATGTCGGTGAATATTTCCCCAGCATTTAGTTCAAAATTCCAGTGAGCTGATGCAATATCGCTGCGTCACATCGGACATAGCATCGACACCATCAATGGGGCGTGACGGTCTGGGCGTTGCTGGGCACGATTTTAGTATTTAAAAACATGTGTCCAGAGGGGTATTTGGGTTATTTTCCCCACCTTTATTCAGCCTTAAAACACGAAATTAAACTATCCTAAGGGCAAAAATCACTTATTCTCTCTCAAATTTCTCAAGAACAAACCCTAGGGCATCCAATTTCAAACTCAAGATTCAAGAACATACTGTCAATCGTCACGAATTGGATTACCAAGGTATGTTAGATGTTCATCTAAGGGTTTCCTTCCACCCTTGGAGCTAAAGAACCTCTTTTAAAACTACAAATTGATTGCTTTCAGGAATTTCATGTTGAAATTGATTGTATTCATTTTCATGATATTATTTGGGTTTGAATCCATGATTTACTACAAGTTTCATGAAATTAAAATAGCATGTGTGGTGAATTGTATGATTTGCATGTTAAACCTTTGAACTTACAATTGATTATTGCATCCATGATGTTCATGTATTGACTATTATTAGGTGAAATAACCATGCTCCCCAAGTGTTTGATAGAATGCCTATGTGAATTGAATAGTGAAATCATGACATATCGTCATGTGGTCCCATTCATGTACAAGTTCATTTATCTCAAGCGTTTGACAAAATGCCTAGGTGAATGTATTATTAACAAGTATCTATTGTCATTCTTTTCAAGATCATGCAATACTTTACTTTCTATGCTTTTGAGTCCTTGAGGTATTCAATACTCGAAAAATATAGCTATTTACCTAGAGCTACAGTAGTTATAGAACAACCTCAGTAATGTCACGAACAGTAGTACTCAATCAGATACAAAAATCAGTTCAGCTCAGTATCAATCCAGTTCAGCTCAATATAATTATCAGTTTCTTCAGTTGGGAGTAGGATTAGCACCGAGTGAACCTAAGGATGGGGGCTCACCTGCCAGTAGAGGCTGCGATCACTGGTAATAGTCCTTGCATTCCAAAACTACGTAGCCAGCATTGGTTGAGATATTAACCCACTAGTTGAGTGTTGATAAGGTGTTTTAACTTTCAGTTGAGGGTACCACAATTCTCATTCAGGGAACCTGCCAGATGAGGGTGACTCTTTATCTTGTCTTTACCCGTGGCACGGTACTGACACCCTTACAACTGGGTTACAGGTTGGACCCCAATCCATTCAGAGAGTGGCATATCAGTTAGATGATTACCTCCCATAGTTTCAGTTTTAGTATTCTATTCAGTATTAAACTTAGTTCAGTTCTACAGGATCAGGACTGTCGGACATAGTCACCCAGCTCAGTATAGAACTCAGTTCAGTTCTATATAATCAGGACTATCAGAAATAGTAACCCAGTTATCAGTAATACAGTTATCAGTAATTTCAATTATCAGTTATTTAGTTATCTGTAACTCAGTTATCAGAAATCACACTCAGTTTTAGCAATAATGTCAGATATAGTATATATATGTATATGTGCGAAATTACATACTCAATATTTATAGTAATTTTAGTATTCCATGTCCTCTTATTCAGTTACTTTATATCATTCAGTCAGTTACTGTTCATGCATATGAACCCTTGCATTCAGCCTTACCTCATCTAGTATACTAGTACATTCCTCGTAATGACGTATATTTTATCTTTGCTCTATGATGTCTCATATCATAGGTACGGATGTTCAGGTTCTCGACCGCACTTAGATAGATTAGGATAGTAGCAACGGTTTTAAAAGTGAGTCCTCATCTATCGAGGATATGCTTTTATTTCAGTATGTTCAACAACTTTAGTATTTTAGTAGTCAGAGTTAGTTGGGGGATTACCCCATTAAATCTAAATTTATCAAGTTCAGTTAGAGGCCTTTCATACTAGACTAGTTCAGACATTATTCAGTTTCAGATATTATCATCATATATTATATTTAATAGTTTCAGATTACGAACCCTATGGCATTTCAGCGTAACTTTCGCATTATTTCAATAAAATTATTTAGTGCTCACATTAGGTACCATTCATGGCTTAGATTATGGTCATTCGGGGTTGTAAGCACTTGTAATACCCCGGGAAATTTTTCGTTGAAATTTTATGCGTAAACGTGTTGGGTTCTATTTTCTAGGTTGAATTATAAATTTTTCGTGGGAAATATCTTAGATTATGACCCACCATTGCATATAGTATCAAATAAGATTTTCAACTATATGTGTATCATCCAAAATGGAAACCCAAGCAACGAGTTATGAAAATTCCGATAGAACCATGAATAGTAGTGAATAGTAAAACGTGCAGGAAAAAGTACTGAGGCCAGACGTATTTTTGCTCAAACTTTAAACGATCAAAACTCCTTGTACATAATGATATGAGTGATATACTATATATCAACGGAAAGCTCTGTGAGTCCTCTTTCCAATGAAATTGGTTTCATCCAATTTTTCTATCGGAGCAAAAAGTTATGATCGATCTATTTCAGCCTATCAAAAGTGAATTTTTGGGTCAACTTCAAACGGTCATAACTCTTCGTAAAGAATGATCTGGGTGAGATACTATATATCAATGGAAATATATTAGAGTCCTCTTTCTAATGAAATTGGTTTCATCTAATTTGGATATCGAAGTAAAACATTATGGTTGATCTACTTCAAACTATCAAAACAGTCCACCAAAGGACAGATTCGAGAATTATTTGATTTTTAGGGGCTTTTTGGTCATTCCCCCTAACCCAAAATCCGTCCAAACCCTATATTAAAGCCTATTAGAAGAATTATATGTTATATTTCATCAAACTCCCTGAAAAAGAAAACCCTAAGCTCCTACATCCAACTTCAAGAACCTCCAAAGTTCACCATTAATTCTGCAAATTTATTCAAGATTCTACGTTCCTAGTTCAAGAACTCCAAGAACCATCATTCAAAGGCACGATTAACATCTCAGAAATGAGTATCGATCTAAATTTCATCATTCGAGGTATGTGGGGCTTTTCAACAAGAACTCTCTTTCGTACTTGTGCCCAAAAGTAATTTTCTTTACAAAGGCATGATTTTTATTTGATTTTTATGAATTTGAAGCATGAACCCATATCCTATTATGATTATTATGAAATCTTGATGTTTATAATTTTGAAAGATGAATTTACATGTGTGGTGATATAAAGCATGAATCTTGAACGATATTTATCATGTTTGATATTTGGGTCGTGAATCTCATTGAAAATTGTATTTTTTTAGAAAGTGTGTGTTATAAGCACGTTGATATTGAATATTTGAGATTTTTTGAATGATTTGACATTTTGGTCTTAATGGAGTTGTTTTGAACTCGAGTGTGAAAGAAATCCACAACGTGGTTGATTTTGATAGATGGGAAGCATGATGGCTCCTGATGTATATTTATATATTACTGAAATTATTTTGTTGTGGATTGTCGGTGAAATGATCTGAGCTAAGTCTAGGAGAAATCTTTAGCACCGAGTGGGAGGTATAAAGCGAGCTTACTTCCCTAGAACTATGTGCCCCCGTAGGAGTGAGCCTGAGGCTGATTTATGTAGTGATCACTAGTTTGTGTGTATTTGATATCGATAGTCCAACTTCCATGGCAAGGATAGGACGACTCTCCCTAACATGGGTTGTACATTGGACTTCATGTAGCTCACATGGTTTATGTCGGTTATAGGATCTCCCAGTGTGTGTGTGTTTCCTTGTGTCTATGGTGAATGCTGAAATGATTTGAAAGTGGAATTGTGAAAGTTATTCTTTCAAAAGATTTAAATGATATTTACATTATGAGAATTGATATTCTTGATGAACTGAAAGTGATTGACAAATTATATGATGACTCACATGTGTTATTGTACTTATTTTATCCTCTCATGATTATGATGGTTTTCTTTGGGCTATGTGAGTCTTTCATACATCCTGCATATTTCTTATAAATATTTATGATGATGATGTTTATACAACTGCATACACCCTCATATACTCGATTCCTTTCCATGGTACTGACCCACATCTTGGAATGTGGGCTGTATTTTTTTGGAATGTAGGTTCAGGTGATCAGTTCCAAGTTCGACTGTGATTCTTCGGGCACGCTGTTCTACATCATCTGTTGTGGTGAGTCCTCATATTTTGAGGACGTGATTTCTGATGTTGGTTTCACGATATTGTTTACATTTGATAACTGAGTATGAGTCAGTTTGGGCATTTCTCAATGGCTCGCTGGTTTTATTAATTTTCTTAAAGGCTTGTCAGACTAGTATAGATATTGGGAGTTGACTAATAAGTTGTACTTTGTTATCTTTCTGAAATTCTTTTATTCTTGGATGATGATTACTCTGTTGATATTGAGGGTTATTTATGGACACCCCGTTAATTTGTGTTTAACAGAATGAAAATTGCTCAAAGGGTTAGCTTGGGGCTACTCATAGCCTCAAGCACTGTGTGACGCTTTGGGACCCATTTTCTAGGGCGTTACAAACTTGGTATCAAAGCCTAAGGTTTTAAGGTGTCCTAGGGAGTCTGACAAGCCGCGTTAAGTAGAGTCTTGATCATTGGTGTGTAGCGCGCCACATCTATGAGCAAGAGGCTACAAGACATTTTTGGAAAAAGTGTGATTCTTTCTTTCAGAAGTCTATCGTGCTTAAAGTGTCTCTCTCTGCTTTTGATTCGTGCTCTTCTCTATCAAAAATATGCCTCCATATCGAGCGAGAAGAAATAATGATGGTCAGCAACCTCAATCCGCTGACCTATTGATCTTTATAGAGTCTTGTTGTCTGATCTGATTGAGTTAGATATGGTAGATTTTGATGTGATTCGGGGTATGGACTGGCTGTATTCTTCTTATACCTCTATCAATTGTCGAACTCGAGTGGTCAAGTTTGAATTTCCGAGTGCATCCATGTTTGAGTGGTCTGGGAATTCTTTGTCACCCAAGAGTCATTTTATCTCTTACCTCAAAGCTAGAAAGCTATTTCCAAGGGGTGTATTTACCATTTGGTTAGATTTAAATACATTAAGTTTGAGACTCTAACTCTCCAGTATGTTAACGTTGTCAATGAGTTTTCTGATGTCTTTTCGGATGATTACCCAGGGATACCTCCTGATAGAGAGATAGAGTTCAGGATTGATCTTCTTCCCGATACTCAACCCATTTTTATTCCTCCTTACCGTATGGCCCCTGCAGAACTTAATGAGTTGAAAGACCAACTCAAAGATCTACTAGATAAGGGTTTCATAAGGCCCAGTATTTCTCCTTAGGGTGCTGCTGTGTTGTTTGTAAGAAAAAAAGATGGCTCTTTGCGTATGTGCATTGATTACCGCCAACTGAATAAAGTCACCATAAAAAATAAGTGCCCCCTTTCGAGAATAGATGATTTGTTTGATCAATTGCAAAGTGCAAGTTATTTTTCAAAGATAGACCTTCGTTTCGGCTATCATCAACTCAAAGTTAGGGAGTGTGACATCCTGAAAACCGCTTTCTGAACTGGCTATGTCCATTTTGAGTTTCTTTTTATGTATTTTAGGTTAACTAATGCCCCAGCAGCTTTCATGGATCCCATGAATCGAGTGTTCAAATCATATATGGATATGTTTGTCATAGTGTTCATCGATGATATACTAGTGTACTCCCATAGTGAGGATGAACATTCTGATCATCTTCGAACTGTCTTGCAAACCCTTAGAGATCAAAAGTTGTTTGGCAAGTTCAATAAGTGTGAGTTTTGGCTAAGGTCGGTTGCTTTTCTGGGTCATACCATTTCTTTCGAGGGTATTAGAGTTGATCCCCAAAAGACCGATTTGATCCCCAAAAGACCAAAGCTGTTAGAAATTGGCCTAGACCTATTTCTTTGACTGATATCCGAAGTCTCTTGGGTTTAGCTGGCTATTAGCGCCATTTTGTTAAGGGTTTCTCCTCTATAGCGTCTCCTATGACTCGGTTGACTTAAAAGAAAGTGAAGTTCTTATGGTTCGAATCTTGTGAGAAGATTTTTCAGGAGTTGAAGACTCGACTCACTTCAGCCCCTATTTTGACTTTGCATGATGGTGTTGATGGTTTTATGGTGTACTGTGATGCTTCGAGAGTTGGGTTGGGTTGCGTATTGATGCAGAAGGGTAAGGTGATAGCTTATGCTTCTAGACAGTTGAAACCCCATGAGAAAAATTAACCCACCCATGACCTTAAGTTGGTTGATGTTGTGTTTGCTTTGTAAATCTTGAGACACTATTTGTACGGTGTCCATGTTGATTTTTTCACTGATCACAAGAGTCTGCAGTATGTGTTTACCCAGAGAAAATTAAATCTTAGGTAGAGACGATGGTTAGAATTGTTAAAGGACTATGATATGAGTGTGCTGTACCATCCGGGCAAGGTTGAAAACTGTGCAGAGTCGTAAGAAGTCATATGCGGATATTAAAAGGAGAGACCTTGAGTTTGAAGTTGGTGACCTAGTGTATCTGAAAATTTCACCCATGAGGGGGGTGAAGAGATTCGGAAAGAAGGGGAAGCTTAGTCCCCGTTATGTTGGTCCTTACAAAATTCTTAGTCGTGTTGGTAAGGTAGCTTATGAAGTCGAGTTGCCTTCCGAGTTGTCCTCTGTTCATCCCATATTCCATGTCTCCATTCATAGAAAGCATATTAGCGATGTTGTGGCAGTGTATTCCTTTCTGAGTGCTGACATACAAGAAAATCTTTCTTTTGATTAGATTCCTGTTGAGATTCTTGGTTTCAGTGTCCGAAGACTAAGGAACAAAGAAGTTCCCTTGGTTAAGGTGTGTGGCGAAACCAATCTGTTGAGGGTGCAACTTGGGAAGCTGAGGCGGATATGCGATCCAAGTACCCATACCTGTTTCCTGCGAACTCCGATCAAGCCGAAGGTACCGTTCTTTCCTAAATCATGTACTTTTGATAAAAGTTGCAGCAGTTCAGCTGTCATTTATTATGTGTTCAACTGTATTTTCTTGAATTTATGTATTCTATGTTGCATTCGGAGTGAGAAACGATGTGGTGATGAGTCTAACGAATGGTTTCAGTTGTATGCTCTATTCCCTATCTAATCTTGGCATGTCTAGAGCCATTCAAGTACGAATTTTTCCAGGGGGGATGATGTAATACCTCAAAAAATATTTTGTTGAAATTTTGTGCGTAAACGTGTTGGGTTCTATCTTCTAGAACAAATTATAAATTTTTCGTGTGAAATATCTTAGATTATGACCCACCATTCTGTAGAGTATTGAATAATATTTCCAATGATATGTGGATCATCCAAAATGGACACCCGAGCGACGAGTTATGAACATTCCGATCGAACTGTGAATAGTAGTAAACAGTAAAACGTGCAGGAAAAAGTACTGAGGCCTGGCGCATTTTTGATCCAAATTTAAATGATCATAAATCCTTGTACATAATGATCTGGGTGATGTACTATATATCAACGGAAAGCTCTGCGAGTCCTCTTTCCAATGAAATTGGTTTCATCCAATTTGTCTATCGGAGCAAAATGTTATGGTCGATGTACTTCAGCCTACCAAAAGCGAATTTTTGGGTCAACTTCAAACAATCATAACTCGTTGTACACAATGATTTGCGTGAGATACTATATATCAACAAAAAGATATGAGAGTCCTATTTCTAATTAAATTGGTTTCATCCAATTTAGATATCAGAGTAAAACGTTATGGTTGATCTACTTTAGACTACCAAAACAGTCCACCAAAGGACAGATTCGAGAATTATTTGATTTTTAGGGGCGTTTTGGTCATTCCTCCTCACCCAAAATCCATCCAAACCCTATATTAAAGCCTATTAGAAGAATTATATGTTATATTTCATCACACTTCCTAAAAAAGAAAACCCTAAGCTCCTACATCCAACTTCAAGAACCTCCAAAGTTCACCATTAATTCTACAAATTTATTTAAGATTCCAAGTTCCTAGTTCAAGAACTCTAAGAACCATCATTCAAAGGCACGATTAACATCTGAAAAATGAGTATCGATCTAAAGTTCATCATTCAAGATATGTGGGGTTTTCAACAAGAACTCTCTTTCGTTCTTGTGCCCAAAAGTAATTTTCTTTACAAAGGCATGATTTTTATGAATTTGAAGCATGGACCCATATATTATGATGATTATTATGAAATCTTGATGTTTATGATTTTGAAAAATAAATTTACATGTGTGGTGATATAAAGCATGAATCTTGAACGATATTTATCATGTTTGTTATTTGGGTCGTGAATCTCATTGGAAATTGTGTTTTTTCTTAGAAAGTGTGTGTTATAAGCATGTTGATATTGAATATTTGAGATATTTTGAATGATTTGACCTTTTGGTCTTAATGGAGTTGTTTTGAACTCGAGTGTGAAAGAAATCCACAACATGGTTGATTTTGATAGATGGGAAGCATGATATCTCCCGATGTATATTTATATATTAATGAAATTATTTTGTTGTGGATTGTCTTTGAAATGATCTGAGCTAAGTCCGGGGGAAATCTTTAGCACCGAGTGGGAGGTATAAAGCGATCTTACTTCCCTAGAACTACATGCCCCCGTAGGAGTGAGCCTGAGGCTGATTTATGTAGTGATCACTAGTTTGTGTGGATTTGCAATCGATAGTCCAACTCCAATGGAAAGGATAGGACGTCTCTCCCCAACGTGGGTTGTACGTTGGACTCCATGTAGCTCACATGGTTTATGTCAGTTATAGGATCTCCCAGTATGTGTGTGTTTCCTTGTGTCTATGGTGAATGGTGTAGTGATTTTAAAGTGGAATTGTGAAAGTTATTCTTTCGAAAGATTTAAATGATATTTACATTATGAGAATTGATATTCTTGATGAACTGAAAGTGATTGACAAATTATATGATGACTTACGTGTGTTATTGTACTTATTTCATCCTCTCATGATTATGATGATTTTCTTCGGGCTATGTAAGTCTTTCATACATCCTGCATATTTCTTATAAATATTTATGATGATGATGTTTATCCAACTGCATACACCCCCATATACTCGGTTCCTTTCCATGGTACTGACCCATATCTTCGGATGTGGGCTGAATTTTCTCAGAATGTAGGTTCAGGTGCTCAGTTTTAGGTTTGATAGTGATTCTGCAGGCATGTTGTTCTACATCTTCTGTTGTGGTGAGTCCTCATGATCTGAGGACGTGATGTCTGATGTTGGTTTCACGGAATAGTTTACATTTGATAACTGTGTATGAGTTAGTTGGGGCATGTCTCAATGGCTCGCTGGCTTTATTGATTTTCTTAGAGGCTTGTCAGACTAGTATAGATGTTGGGAGTTGACTAATAAGCCATATTTTGTTATCTTTCTGAAATTCTTTTATTCTTGGATGATGATTACTCTGTTGATATTTGTGGGTTATTTATGGAAACCCCGTTGATTTTTGTTGAACTGAATGAAAATGGCTCAAAGGGTTAGCTTGGGGCTACTCATAGCCTCAAGAACTATGTGACGCTCCGAGACCCGTTTTCCGGGGCGTTACAGCACCGTGTGGCATCTGGAGTGCAAACTCGGGGAGTTACACAGAGATATGTAGGTTGGACTCTATGTAGAAAACTCGACTGCGCTCCAACTTCCCTCTAAATCCCTTTATTCTTTGGCTTTTAGATTTTATCAAAAACTCCAAAACTGAGATAACTTGTGAATTTTTTGAAAAATCGTGCTTTAAATCAAGCTTTATAAAGTACAAGTGGCCTAAATTCTCATGTTACCTAGATATGTAGGAAATTCGATTCCAGGGTTCGACCATAACTCCAACACTCATGCGAAACCAACCTCTTTCAAAATAAATTTGTGGTCGGACAAAAATTAGAAATGTCAAACTCACATTGCTCAGGGTTACTTGCATCCACCCTACCCAAAGGGAGGGGGCAGTTGTTGACACTTAATTTTTGCCCTCCACGACTAATTTAATCTTGAGTTTCTTTTATTATTAATAAAAATAGATATTTATTTTATCAGGATAAATGTGCTCTAAAATATTTATTTTGAATTAATTTTGTCGTTTAAGTGACGGTTATACATTTCGTATTTATATATGCGAGATTGTATAAATTTGGTTACTTAAATAAACATTTTTATCAAAATTTGAATATTATTGAGATTAATCTTGAAAATCAATTCAAATGGGTAAAATATTGATTCAATTATAATTTGTTCTCAAAAATAATTTATTTAGAGAAATATATGTTTAATTTTGTTAAACTAGGAAATTCAAGATAGAATCGGTTGTTAATTTGTTTTAAGCTTTGATTCAATTTAGTCGATTTATTAAAATTGACCATAATTGAAATTAAATTGACCACAATTGCAATGTAATTGGTCAATTTTTATTCAATTTGGTTAATATTTAATTAAAGTTGACTAAAAATCTAGCTAATTTAACCATTTTATAAAGAACCAATTTCTACCCTTTCCCATTTTAAATTTTGGGCCACAAAGACCGGCCCAACAATAATAGCAACAATTAAATCAGCCATTTACAACTCAGCAGCCCAACAATTCACCCATTTAATAAATATCCAACACCGGCCACCCCAACCCAATCCACACCAACATTGGCCCAGGCCCGTCCCTCTTTTCTTCCAAATAGTGAATCACAACAACAACATCAAGAAATTTCAACAAACAACGACTAAGAAAAATAATAATTTTAACCAACATAGACTCAGTCGACCCATTACCCTTCAACAACGACCTGAATCCGACGAACTCAACAGTTCAACAATCCGACCCTGCTTTATCTGCGAACAACCAGTAGCTAACCTGACACCCTCAACCCAACTTCGACTCATTTCAACGGAAATTCTAGAGTTCACTTGTGTGGCGCTTTTTAATTGTTTGGCCATTTTCTCTCTCAAATTTGGCATGAATCCGTACTGGTTTCTACAGCTCATCCCCATTCCTTTTTCAAATTTTTAATTTTCCCCTTTAGGAATTCCAAAATTGTCCTTGAAAATAAAGATCTCACATCGACTAAAGAGGGTTTTTCATCCTCAAAATCCCTTATATATAAGGCTCTTTATTGAGCAAAAAATGGAGGTATGGAAGGTGAAAAACTTTCGAGCAAGAAGTCTCATATTTTAGTATAAAATTTTTTTCGTGAAAAGTCGTCAACTACTGAAGGTTCTCAGAGTCGCAACGAAGCTTTCCAGTGGTGGTTGAGAGTTCGTGACAGCTTGAATTCTCATTTTGCTGCTCCAAAAAAGGTATGCCCTTTTCCCTTTTAATTTTGTCATTTTTATTCTTTATCATATTCTCCGTAGCAATAGTCGTTAGTCGTAATCGCGATGAGGCTGGAAATTGTTTTTTGTAGAAGTCCTTGAAGTCTATTAGATTTTCGTGCAATGTAGTATTCTATTGAGTTAAGTGCTTTTACTCTAGTTATTTGATTCACTATTCAGTTTGTGTTAGCTTTTTAATCTAACGTCACTTTTCTATGTCTAAATTGGAATTTCATGTGTTAATTTTCTCATTTATTTTAGTCCACTACCTTGTCTATATGCTTTCTGGTTCGGTTTTTGGTCTACTAGTATCTGTTTGCTGTATTCATTTCTTATTCTCACTCACCTATACTTCCAAAAATTAACGGCTACATTTCATGGCATAATCCTGCATGATTATTAATCTATTTTACGGTTTAGTGGATGTCCCAGCCCCTATTTATTAACTCCAAATCAAGTGTTGGGAATACGACTGTATCGGCAATTCCGACTCCAACTTAAAAAAATAATATTATATTTATGGCTAATCGGGGCTTATTTACAATCTGCAATACGATTTCTACCAATAGCTTCCTTCATTTACAATGATCAAATTTGCACTTCCATAAACAGTATTCATAAATATAAATCAGAAAAATATATATTTTAAGAGTTAATATTACAAAATCTACTAATAGTATCCACTTTTCAGAGCATACCAATAGATAATTAACAAAACCTATCAAATAAGGTAAAAGGAAAGAAAAACACAGTTAAAAATATCAAAATTGCATACAAAATAAGTGACATTCTTTCCTATAATTTCGCCTCATATGTTTTTCTATTCATAGTTGACTCACTTTTTTTTCAATTTTAATTTCTCTTCTTTTCTCTTTTTCCTCTTATTTTCCATTTTGAAATGCCAACACAACCACGCTGGGTGTTGTATCGTGATACCACATTGTGGTGATTCCCAGTTTCTCTTCAAAATGATTCTAATGAATTAAAGAAGATTGAAAATTGATATCTCTAGTAGGAACAAATTTGTAATTATTTCGGTCTCTAATTTCTAAACTTATTATCATATAATTTCATATTATTCGTGAAAATAATACAGAAACATATGTGTAAAAAGGTTAAAAAACTACCTCTTATAAATATGGTATGAAAATAGTGTAAAAATTGGTGTCTTGTAAAGGTTATTTAATGCTTCTTAGAAGCATGGTATGAAAATGGTATAGAAGTGGTGTCGTATAAAGGTTATTTAATTACCTTCTAGAAAGATGGTATAAATAGGATGTAGAAATTGATGCTCCTATAATCATGGTATGAAATTGATATAGAAATTGATGTCTTGTAAGAATATTTAACTACATTCAAAAAGTATGATACAAACATAAAATAGAAGCTGGTGTTCCATAAAAGGCATTTTAAAAAACCTATATATCATTATCCATAAACGTTTGAATCTGAAAAAGAATACTTGATTTTTTTACTATTGCTTTGACTAAAGCATTTAGACCAACAAGATTGATTTAGTAACAGTACAACGAGATAATTGCACGTGAGACCTCTTCTATATACGATACCACAAGTTCATGGCTTGGGTGAATCAATATTGCAGCTTGTTCAAACAATTATTAACCTAAATTCTTTGATTGTAGTAGGATTATAATCACATTATTTTATATAACTTTGAGTGAAGAAAATGGTGAGGACCGTGATTGTACCTATGAAGAGAGAAGAAACAGATTTAGTGAAGCTAAAGGAGTTTGGAGAACTGAAACGAACTTCTGAATATTTAATGGTAATGGGTCGAAGTCACAATCGAAATTGAAAACGGGTTGGATTGGATTGATTGATTGGGTATTTTTTATTATTTTTCTGGGTGATTCTGAAAGCGGTAGCTACAAAATTTTCTGATTTTTTGATGAGTTTTCATTTTTTTCACTTCGTTTTTAGTAGCCATGGGAAGTTAAAGTTAGGATTGAAAGAAAGAGAGGAGCGAAAAAAAGGAGAGGAGTAGAAGGATTTTTGGATTTGATTTTTTATAGAGAAATAAAGGGAACTGAGTAGTTGATACATTTTGTAAACAAAACTAGATTTTATAAATAAAAAAATAATACTGCTATAATTTGTGATATTTATTCTTAAATTGTATATTTATGTGATTTTTTCAATATAAATAGGGTTGTGCTTTATCTGTATGACCCTGATCTAATAAGCCCAAAAATGAAAGGGACAAGTGCACAAATAACCGATTTGAACTATCATTTAAATCATAGCCATTGTACATTAAAAAAATATGTAAATTTAGCTGCTTCAAAACCAAATTAAGGCATATGTGATTGAAGTTGCGAAAATTCGAGTCTGAACGGACGACAAATTTCTAACATTTTTACTTAAAATTTGACATGTCACGATCAAACTCTTGATATTTATTCTAGAAGTTTGATTTGCAAAGTCCCAACTACCAACATTTATGTTTGAAGTTTGGTTGGTCAAAACGGTTAGTATTGTGGTGACTAACACAATAATGATGGTGGTAATTGTGGAAGTGAATCAATTTAGTGTTAGTAGTTGATGGTTTGGTGATGGATGTCGCTGAAAAATGTGTGGTGATTGACGATGAGTGTTGGTGGAGGTAGTAGATATTAGGAATTGGCCTTAATGACGATAATGATTGATAGTAACAGCGGAGGTGGTGACAGAAAGTGTGCTAGCATAAATTATTATAATAATTGATATGTAAACATGATAGCACTAAGGGGTCGTTTGGTTGGAAAAGAGTTATCATGGTGGGATAACTATTCCATCATTATTATATAAATGGTAGGATAAATAATCCCGAGACTAACTAATTCCTCTAGCCAAACACCGGATAAAACAATCCTGCATTTTGTCCTTGGATTATTATACCTTACACCTACTCCAAACAATCCCTAACAGTAGCAATCGATAGTGATTATGATTATTAATGATAGTTGTAATGATACAGATGATTGACGATGATGATAGCGATTATGACTTTTGACATGGTTAGAGATGGAGACCGATAGATATGGATATACTAGTTGTGAAAGTTATTTACAGAAAATATATATAAATAATAGTATTTTGCATCTTAATTATTTATATATTTTATAAGCATATTTAGTATTTAAATATATGTGATGGTCCAAATGCAATTTGAGTTTTTTATTCTTAGTACTCTATTCTATTTCTTAATATTTTTTGTTGGGCAAAATTCAGAAATAGCTTACTTATTCCCTTAATTATGAGTTTCATAGCAACAGTTTCATAATTAAATAATATAGCAAGTTGTATTTTATATTTTTGAAAACTGTTGCTACAAAAATACAAATACATATGATTTTTACTGCCCTTATGATCGATATGTATTTTGTATTTTCGCAAACTGTTGCTACAAAAATACAAATACATACAAATACATATGCTACAAAATGAAATTTGATAAAAGTGTTGCTATTTTTTGTAATTTAATACTTAAGTATGCTACTTTATGTATTTTTTTCTTTTTTGGTTTGGCCCACGGGCAAGTCCAGTCCATATTGCTCAAGCCCCATGGACCAAAGGGCTTATATGGGCCGAGCTAAAAAGTCTTGTTCTCAAAAGGGCTGTAAAAATCGTAGCCTAGCCCTATCAAATTACAGGTTAGATTGGTCCGAACCAATGGGCCTCTAGTTAAAAGAATGAAATTCTAGGTTTTACTCAATTCGTTCTAGGTACTTACATGATTACTCTTTCTTAACATTTTCATATATTAGCAACATGTAGTTCGAAGTTCACATAAAAATTGGATTGTGACTTTGTATCTTTCATAAAATAGTCAAGTTATGACATGTTTTTAATTGAGTTTTAAAATGAATTGTAATAATATAGAATGAAATTAATAGAAATTAATAAACATAAAGATCACTAATAAACAGAAAGATCATTACTAGAAATTATTGCCAAGTACATATAATATGTACCATTATTGAAACAAATAACAAAAATGCAAAATGAAAGCATACTTAAATAGAGTGAATTTATATATAGACTCACTTCGTTATATAGAACTTCGATAAATAATATTATACGAAGATAATTTATTAATCCATTTAAGGAGTAAACTAGATATCTGCATCTTCTGATGGAGACTGCGAGGAGGACGAAGCTTTAGCTAATTGATCCTTCAACATAATTTCTCCAACATCTAACCAAGCTTGAAACTTCATTACATCATCTGCATTTAAATGTTCAATAGACTCCCACCGACCTTTCTCTCTAGTCTTATTCTTTTCAGATAAGGAAAAGAGTCTCTCTTTTGCAACTTCTTCTCTTTTATCAAGTTCATTTAGCCTATCATTAAGTTGATTCACTTTATTACGTGAATTTTTAGAAACAATTTGTTCACATAAATCTATTTTCGAATTCATAAAACGATCAATGATTGTATTTTGTGTTGGGTGGACAAAAGCATATGCTTTATCAGCTGGTGAAGATAGAAAGATTCCAAGATCGACATCATTTTCTCTAACGAGTTCGCTAGCTTTTTTTATATAAGACAGAACGTCGCTTAGAGAATGCTGAATATCGATTAGCATATTTTTCTATCCTCACCAATGGAATTTTTTGGCTTCCTATTGTTTTCTTACGCTCCATTCAAGAAATGTGACTTAGAAAAAAATGAAATATGCTGAATATTTATATAGATATTATTCATAATGATCATTAAATTTCTATCCAAATATCACAATGGAAAGTAATCTTTTCTTCTTGGAAATTATAGTAGAAAAAATTTATTCAATTTGATACTCATAATTTGAGTTTTATAGTAACATCAATTGGAAATTGAGGGGGGGGGGGAAGTGAAAATTTTTGTGACTTGACTATTGACTCCTCACAATCGACATTTCTGCCGATCAGTATACTTCACAAAACTGATTAGATTTAAAACAAATAGACAAGTAAATAGTTGACTTTAAAGAGAAGATACGATGATTTGTGGTTCCTACTTCCAGTCCCATTGGGTTTCAACGTTTTCCTAGATCTTTCAATGTCGGGCTCGAGTACAATGGTGAGAAACAAGTTCCGTAGACTTATTTTATTCTTTAGATCTTGTGGCACAACTTCAGTTTGTTTACTTATTAGTTTATCATTATAAAAACATAAAACATAAATATAGGAGGCTAACAATCTCTCCCTTTCTTATAATGACAAACAATCATTTAAACATCAGTTGACTTCCCTGTTGTAGTAGTCAACTTGCTCCTTTTGAGATTTCTTTGTATCATTTGACTCTTATCCATCGATAGTCGATTTCTCCCCCTAACTTTAAGCCATTCTGATGTTCCTGTCTTTCTCCCCCTTTTAGAATAATAAAAAAAATAGGAAATCATACATCCAAAAAAATATGCACATAGAAAAGAAATATGCAGATTAATTATCAAGAACTCAGGCAAAAACAAGGAAGTATGGTAGACAGTGTGAGTAAAAAACATCTTACAACCCAACAAAAATAAGGGACAGAACCCCCTTTTGAATAAACAATCATCATTCGCTACATAGATAGAAAATATGTTAGGTTATTGTGCATATTATGGCTGAATTTATCATAGGATTTCTCAATATTTTTAAAGAAGGAGGAATAAGAGTTCTAACCAGAAACAACAAAATCGTCATTAGAGGAGGTGACTTGGAACTTAAGGGAGTCCATGGTAGTGAATACTCGAGTAAACAACTTGATGCCTTCCTGTTTGAACCCGTCGAGTGCCAACCGGACCACACCTATATCAGTGCTGGTGCTTTTTTCAACATCCAAAAGTTTGGAAGTCGACTCCTGGAGCATCATAACACCTTTCTCAACGGCTTTGAACTGATCTTTGATTTCCTCCAGTTCCTTCATCACAACAATAGAGGAGTTAGACTTACTTATCTTTGGGAGTTCAGATTTTGAACGGGTAGAATCCTTCTTGTACCATTCATCTTCAACCAAAACATAGCACATACTGACAAAAGTTTTGGATTCATAAGTAGCCACAACTTCCAATGAAGGGTAAGTAGAGAGATCAATTGTGTATTACAGAAGAATTCGAGTAATAAGCAAGCCATGCAGTAAACTGGCGAAAGCATGAATATCTGGTGCACTCTCAAGCATGTAATCATGAGTCCAAGTTGCCTAATTGATTTTGAGTTTCTTAATCAGACAATACAACAAAAAGACATCACAACATATAATTTTGCTAAGGGATCCTTTCCAAGGAATCAATGTGGTAGCAATTATATGGGCCAGGACGCGAAACTTAAAACACAGGGACAAGGGACCAAAATTGGTCAAAATAGAGTCAGGGTAAGACAGGATCCTTTTGGCTTCTTCAAAGTTGACCTTAAAATCTTTGGGACAATTACTATTTATGAAGGAGATTTCACTATAAAACCTTGTATCAAAAGCATTTTCGAACATAAAATAATTCAAAAAAATTCTTGTGCCAAGCACCAAAGTCTCAAGTTCACCACTATTAGGAAAGAGGCAGAGATTCACATAAAACATGCTAAATGGATCCTTATAAACCAGAAGTCCACAGAGATGAAAAACCAGGGACAAATCTTGAAACTTAAAAAAGTGACTGATATTACAGAATGTATCTTTCAATTGACGGAGATTGATAATGCGACCGGGTGTAACTGGGTGAGTTTTAAAGACAAAGAATTTGTCTTTGTGAGAGTATGTACATAACGTGTGTATGTATTCTGGAAGAAGGGAGTTTAGAGAGTTTGTATGAGGTTTCTTGGAAAAGGGGGCTACGCTGAGAGTAGGACGAATTCTCTTGATGAGAGTTGACTAAGAGTCTCATGAGGATTCATCATAGGACTCGAAGAGGAGAAAAGGACTATTGGAGAGGGTTTTGGGAAGGAGATTTGTACATATTTTCCATAGAATGAGTTCTAGTTATGAGAGAAGAGGGAAGATGAATTTTAAAGGGTCAAAGAGGGATAAGAGGGAATGGTTAAGAGGACTGAGGAAGAGAGGGGGATGTACATAACTGTTGGAAAATATAAGGGAGTAACTATGTCATGCAGGACCTTGGTTGGAGATGACATGCTATAGGACCTAATTTGCTGAGCATTAGATACTATAGCCAAAGAGTGATCCTGTTGTTGAACTGCAAGATCTTGATTGATGTCCTCATATTGATCCAAGGTATCACGTACTATCATTCCATCACGAGTTCCATCTTTATTCTAATCTGGTGACAAAAATTCTTCATAATTATCTTTATTTTTATCTACAACCACATCCCCGGTAGCATCCAAGTCTGTATTTTTGTCAGCACTATCACTTACTATCATTCCATCATGAATGCCATCTTTATCATATTTGGTTGACAAAAATTCATCTTTATTTAGAGCTTCAGTCATATTTTTCTTTCCCACCCAATTTTTTATTTCATTACATTTTGGTTGGTTACTATCAATGGGGTGCTTCATTGGGACTGAAACTTTAGTGCTTAACTCCACCACATTTTGATTAACATCTTCATGTGGTATAGCATCTTTTTCTGTATATGTCTCCTCTGTTGTTCCCTCATTTTCATTTGTTGAATTAGTTAACTATTACACCAAACATCTTCCTCGTTTTACCCCTCCTCATCATTGACAGTCTCTAAAGCTGCATACTGGTTGTGTGATCCAACTTTTGTGCTACTATTTTTCACTTGTGGATCCTGTGGATTAACTTTGTTCTTCCCATTCTTATTTGCAACTTCATTCCAATCACCGGGGTTTCCCACAATCTTTTCACTAGTTAGTCTCATAGGAAAAGAACCAGTGGGTTGGGATTGTTGCATAATTCCCCCTTTCACTTGGCTAGATTTTTTACTATCACCATGTAATTGTTTATCATCCCTATCAGTTTTGTTTCTGCAATTATCCCCCATATACAATCTTTCTTCCATCTTATAGCCCTCTTTCGAGATTTCGAGATTGCAAGTTCAGGATGAATTACCCTACACTCCTACATGTTATGGCCTTGGAGTTCACATTCTTTTCTATATTTGGGCAAGTAATCATACTGAATATTAACTTTGATAGTTCTTATAGCACCCGGAGCTTCATCTTCAAATCTATTCTCACATGATCAGGTAAATTGGCCATTAAATCAACTAGAACCTTAACTTTGGTACAACTAGGCCTAGTTTTATTAATTGTGGCCATATCTAAATGAATAGGAGTTCCTACTACCGATGATAAGGATAATAAAGACTCCTTGACAAAATAAGTTGGTAGCAAGTTGGGAAATGATATTGAAGCCATAGCCATCGTAGTCTCCTCTTCCACAATAAATTTGGTGTCATATATCAACAGTCTCATTTGATAGGAGGCACCATCTTTAGACTTGATGTACAAAGCTACCTTCGGTGTAATATTAATGAAATCTTCTTTAAGGGACAATCTAATTAGAATATTCCTATTTATGAAATAACCAATCTGTCAGTCACTTTTGATATTACATTGCACAGGAATAGCTGTACGCAACTTCTCCAGATCCAGCCAACCATATGAAAAATTTCCTACAATAGCATGTTGTAGATTTTCAATTTTGTTCATTGTGGCAAACTTGAGATTCAGACCATTTTATGTATGGCTCACCGTGAACATTATAATAGGTTTAATAGCAATTGAAGCACATCACTTTTAGCACATGCCTGCATGCTATTCAAAGTTGTAGATTTCAAGAGTTTTGAGTAATCAAGAGTGGAAGTTACTGTGGGTGGGGTGGGTATTTTGGGTGGTGCGGCTAAGAGGGTATGGTCAACCATTGTCGTCGATGATTGACCAGTGGCTTGGTGGTTTCCGATGAGAAATCTATTAGGGAAAAATCATGGAAATTGTTTCTCAGAAACTAAATTGTAGTTTATTAGAAAGTTGATGATAATTTAATTAGCAAGTGAAATATCACTATCGTTCGTGTAAGAAAAGGGAACAACTGATAGTTGATCACTGATTTTTGCTCCATATATGTGCTCCTTTATTTACGCCTACAATCAAGCTAATGTAATATTAATATTATCTCACCCTCTCCTATTTGCGTCACTTTTATAATTTAAATTGAAGAAGTACACTTTCTATTAACATAATAAAGAAAATTGAATCATTCTTTTTCCTTATTATCGTGTTGCCAATGTAATATTACAATAACACTAGTTTTTTCTTAAAATTATTAAAATCTTGTAGATAATTAATGTATAAGGTGAATATTTATATGTATAGTGTGATATTATACATTTTGGAAGATTATATTTTAATGTATAAGTTATAATATGTCAGGCAATATACATTAGTTATTTGTGGAAGACTAATGTATAATATAATTCTTCTATTATATCTTCCATTATGTTATACATTAAGAAGTTCTTATTACATTTAAGAGGACATTTTAAGTATTATTTGGTATTATACAATTAAAAAGTATTAATATTGTATAAGGTAACACCTTCTGATAAGGATATAGAAGTATTCATGTTTAATGTTAATACTTAAATGTATAGTATGACATTATACATTACTACAGATTATTTTTTAAATGTATAGTATTGTATACTGTTGTTATCTTTTAAATTTCAACTTATCCATTATTTGCATTGATTCAATAAATAGATACATATTGAATAATAAAAGTAAATATATCAATTGTATTTGGATATATATTATTCTCATTTAATTATTTTGTTCACTTGTGTTTATTTTTTCATCGATTTTAAATTATTTACAATAAATTTATATGATTCCGTGAATGAAAGATGATTTCTTTTGTCAAAACATACTTTGAAAATCAATTTTCTAGGAACTTAATGGATTATATCAGTGTGAACACAAATAATCCATACGTATTGATATTACTCCTACTAAAGTAAAGGAAAGAGAATGAAAAAAAAATACTCCCACTAGATTTTATATTATTTTATGTTGTTACATAATTTTCGAAAAATGTTTTAATTGTTTATGTAATTTATTACTACTAAAAATAGTATAAGAAGTAAATAATAAGACTTTTTTATCTGTTACAATCAATAAGCAACATAAAATATTGCAAATGAGAACAATTAATAGAATGTTTAAGAATTTTTTTGAATTTAAATTTCAATTACTATATTTAATCATACACCACATAATGATAGGTAATTAATTGCGTTAATTAAGGTAGAGAAAGATAGTATCTGATTTCTTTTTCATAAATATAAGCTAATTTGTTTTATCATATATTGCAGCAATGTATAAGGGCCTACCTAATGTACAAGTATATTTTACAAATCAGGGAGAGAGAAAGACTAAAGGGATTGTAAATACTTTTACTATAGAAGGGATTTATGTGGTTTATACTACAATAAATATGACACCTAGCCCATCTTACTCATATATTTCAATATTACTAATCTTATATACACCCTATGTATACATGAAACACGGTTAAAGTATCTCTAATAACAACATTGTCACAAACCAATGTGAGTTCCCATCAAAATGTATCCTATCACGATCATAGTCAAATTGATTCAATAGGAGATAAACGAATGAATTCGTGTTTTATTTTGAATAATCTATATTCCAATAAATAATAGAATAGAGAAATGACTCATCTACTTAGTAGGCTTTTCGCCATGAGAATGCTTTCACTTTTTTCTGAAAAATTATTTCACTTTATGGAAAAATGTGAAAAATAGTAGTGTTTCGCCATAAGAATTATTTCACTTTGCTATTTCTGTCGCAAAATTTCAAAAACAACTCCACTTTATATTCATGGTCAAACACAATACCGACTCTTACTCAAAAAAATATTATTTTCAAGACTAAACGGATCCTTATTTACAATCAGCGACACTAATTCTACCAATAGCTTCATTTCCAATGATCCAATTTTCCACTTCCATAAACAGGACTCACAAATATAAATTGGGCTATGTTTCATCTATGTGGACCTAATCTAATAAGCCCAAAAATGAAAGGGACAAGTGTACAAATAACCAATTTGGACAATCATTTAAATCATAATGATTATACATAAAAAAATTGTAAATTTAGCCGCTTCAAAACTAAATTAAGGCATATGAGATCGAAGTTGCAAAAATTCGAGTCTGAACGGAAATTTTTTACTTAAAATTGGCTTGTCACTATCAAACTTTTGATATTTGGTTTGCAAAGGCCCAACTACCAACATTTATGTCTGAGGTTTGGTTGGTTAAGATGATTGATGTTATAGTAGTTAACACAATAATAATGATTGTGATTGTGAAGGTGAATTGATTTGATGTTACTAGTTGATGGGTTTGGCGGTGAATGTTGCTGAAAAATGTATGGTGGTTGACGATGAGAGTTGGTGAAGGTAGCAGGTATTAGGAATTGATCTCAGTAGCGATAGAGACTGATAGTAATACCAGAGGTGGTGACATAAAGTGTGATCGCATAAATAATTGTAATAATTGATATGTAAACATGATAGCACTAGGGGGTCGTTTGATTGGAAAGAGTTATCCCACGATTAGTTATTCCACTATGTACATACTATGATACAAATAGTGGGATAAATAATTTTGGGACTAACTAATAACTCTAACCAAACACGAGATAAAACCATCCTTCATTTTATCTCGGAACTATTATAACTTATACCCCACACCAAACGATCCCGAACAATAGTAATCGATAATGAATACCAATAACAGTTGTGATGACATAAATGACTAACGATGATGATTGATTATGATGACTAATGTAGTTAGTGATAGAGACCGGCCGATGTGAGTATACTAGTTGTGAAAATTATTTACAAAAAAAATATATATTAACAATATGAAGAAGACTCAGAGCTCATTTGGTTGGAAACAAATTATTCTGAGAATAATTATTATATGAGATAAACCTATCCATTACTTTACTATGATATAAATGTTGCAATTATTACAAAACTAACTAATACTATCTTCAACCAAATACAAAATAAAATAATTTTGCATTTTATATCGAAACTTTAATAGTAACATAAACAAACAAGGCCTAAGTTAAAAGATCCAAATGACGAAAAATACAAATAGCAAAATGACATTCTGGATCCCTATACTATTTCATTTTTGTAAATTGGACACTTCTACTTACATGTTTATCATCTGTACCCCTGAACCCACTAAAAAGAAACATTTTAAACCTTTTTTGGCGAGTGTAACACACTCTCCCCCACGTCAGCTGCCATGTCAGCTGCCACGCCGGGCACGTATGTCACGTCATCTGCCACGTCTGTTTTTTTTAAAATATTACATTAAATTTCAAGTCATTTTTAAAAAGCTACATAACAAATGAAATATTAAAATTAATTTAATTATATAAGAAAAAATTATAAATTTAGAAAAATTTGAATAATCATGTTTTTATTTTTTCTCACAAATTAAACATCAAATCCATTCCAAATAATTAAAATTCTTCTCCAACTAATTTAAATTTTTTAACTACAAACTCATATATACAAACATAATAATTTTTTAGATTTTTAAATTTGAATATTTTTAACAAATTCCCAACAAGTTTAATTTTTTTCAAGCAAAATTCACTATTTTTTTTTCAATATTCACTATCACTCACTTTAAATTTAAATTTAAATTTTAATGCCCAAAAAAATAAAAAGATTTCAAATTTAAATTTTAATTGAAAAAATGAAAAGTATTGAATTGAGAGGAAAAATTAAAATAAAAAATAAAAAGTGAACGTAGGGGGGGGGGAGAAGGGGGCTAGAAGAGTATTAGGGTGGGGTGAGGGGCTTAAAGGGGCTGGGGTGGGGATGGGGCTGGGAGGGGTATTGGGTTTGGAGGTAGGATGGGGAGGGGCTGGACGTGGCTGCTGAGGTGTGAGGGGATGGGGACGGGGCTGGGTGGGGTGGAGAGGCTGGGGCTGGGGTGGGATGGGGCTAGGTAAGGTATGAGGGGTGGGGATGGGCTGGGGTGGGGGTGGGGAAAGGTTAGACGGGTGTTAGGGTGGGGTGGGGGATGGGGCTGGATGGGGTGTGGGTGTGGGGACAGGCTGGGGTGGGGAGGGAAAAATATATTTTTATTTTTTAAAATTTTTAAAAATATTTTAAATTTTTTTTATATTATTGTTAAATTTTTAAAAATATTTTTAAATTGAAAAAGATGGAGGCAAAAAAAGGACCCTTTTTTATTTTTATTTTAAATTTGTAAAAATATTTTAAAAATATTTTTAAATCTACAAAGATGGAGGGAGAAAAGGACCGTTTTTATTATTTTTTTAAATTTTAATATTTTTATAATTATTTTAATATAAAATTAGCCAAAAATTGACCTCCACTCGCAACCCTAGGTGAGTGGCTACACACTCTTTGTCCTAGTCACCATGAACTTGCCACATAGGCAAGTTCAACGGTAAAAGGGTACAAAATGTTGTTTCTTGATGGGTTTAAGGGTCCAGATGACAAACATGTAAGTAGAAGTGTCCAACTTACAATACTGACATAGTACAGGGGTTTAGAAGGTCATTTTCCCTCAGGTAAGAAATACACCATAAAACAAAGTCCTAATTTTTCTCCATTTTTTTTACCTTTTATTTACGAAAATTATGCAAATTAATTCTTTTTTTATATAATCAGTTTGTCGTGTTTATTTGTTAAATTATCAATTGTATTTGTTCATATTTTGTTTGAGATTTTGCTTTTTTTCTTTTAATAGAAATTTTATGTTAAGATTTTTTTTCCAGCTATTAATTAGATATTAGTGTAGTATTGGTAATGTTGCCCATCAATAATTTAGCAATTAGTATTGTTTTTTTGAGTTTCGTACATGAACTATTAGGTGTGCGAGTTTCCTATGTTTCTATATCCAATTATTTATAAAAATACAACTCTAACTTTAGGTATATTTTATAAATAGTTGAGAAAATTGAAGGAAAGGTGTCTTTTAAGTGTTGAATGAAGGATTGATGACATTGACCAACTTAAATGAAGGATTGGTGACATTGACCAACTTAAAGGGTCAAACATTATTAGAAAACTTGATTAAATTAATTATGGACTTGATTATTATTTTCAAAACTTTCTAATCTTTTCAAAAATACAACTCAACCTAACTCAGACCCCTCTTCGATCCAAATCAACCAGTCTCTCTCCTTTCTCTCGACAACTTCTCTCAATTCTCTCCCAACCAACAGTTCTGCAAATTTGTCCTTTCAATCCTTGGCGACCTCAACATCCGACAATAAATAGTTGGGCTTCGAGTTCCATTTCGACTTTAACCTTTAATCGACGTGACAGCCTTACTCTCCGGCCACAACATCTTTGAATTCTTCAACCTTCAACCGGCGTGACAACCTTGCTCTCAGACCACAACAACTTTGAATTCATTATCGTTCCTTTTCTTCATTCATAGGTAAAAATTTATGGCCATTTTAGTTTTGAAGAAAACGAGGAACTTGAGCCAATTTCTCTTATAGTTTTGGTTAACAATTTCAATATTTTTGTTGCTTTAATTTTAAATGCGGTCTCAATAAAATCCTAATTTCTGGTATTTATTCTCTTCTCTTTTTGAAGTGAATTATGATTTTTTGTTGTTTGTTGTTTTTTTTATAAGTTTGATTTTTGTTGTTTGTGTTTATAAAAATAAAGCAATGATTTGGGTTAATTTATTTTGTTCTTGTTCTTGGTAAAAATGGTGATATTGCTGTTTTATGTTGAACAAAATCATGCTATTGATTTTTTGTTTTATCCAACAGATTATCCATATGGTGCAATATATTAACCATCTGATGCAACAGATTTGTCAGATGATGAACCAGATCAACCATCAAATGCACCAGAGGAACCATAAGATTACAATGCTGATGCAATAGATTAATCATCTGATACAAAAGATTTAGCATATGATACAACAGTTTAACTATCTGATGCAATAGATTAATCATACATTGTAACAAATTAAGCATCGAATAAAAAATATGATGCAACTGATTAACCATCTAGTGCAACAGAAGAACCATCAAATTAATGATCTGATGCAACAGATAAACCTCCAGTTGGATAAAATCCTATCAACTCTTCCAACAGGACATGTCCAACATATGTTCTTTTTCAACTGATCATTCATCTGTTGCGATAGACGACCCTATGCTGAAAGAAATCTAAATAATATTGACCGTTGATAATTGTTCAAACAGATCACTCATGTGTTACAATAGATGTGTGACCTGTTGCACAGACCATTCATCTTTCTCAATGTATAAGTGATATGTTTTGTATTATCGCAACAGATTACTCAGGCATTGCAGTAGGTTAGTTAACTGTTCCGATAAATCACTCATATGTGGTAACAGATGTGTGATCTGTTTCACAGACCATTCATCTTTCTCAACAGATGAGTGATATATTTAGTATTATCACAACAGATTACTCAGCCGTTGCTATAGGTTATTTAACTATTCCAACAGATCACTTATATGTTGCAACAGATAATGTTGCAACAGATGTGTGATCTGTTGCATAGATCATTCATTTTTCTCAACAAATGAGTGATATGTTTTGTATTGTTGCAATAGATTACTCATCTGTTGCAACAGGTTATTTAACTGTTCCAACAGATCACTCATGTTGCAATAATGTGTGATTTGTTGCACAGACCATTCTTCTATCTTAAAAGATGAGTGATACATTTTTTATTATTGCAACAGATTGCTCATCCAGTGCAATAGGTTTATTATATGCTGCAATAGATATACTACCTGGTGCAACAAATAAATGATCCGTTGGAACTGTTATTTTACTGTTTTGTTTGTTAGATTTACTGTTATTATTTTTAGCGATGCATTAATCAACTATAATATGTTTTTTTATATTTCTATTAATTTTAAATAATATAGCTCCCAAAAGAATAGAAACCAAATCAAGTCCAAGTAAAGGAACAAGTGAAGCAGCTAAGTTACATCCACCACTCTATGAACATGCTTTACAAGCGTTATCTTAATCAGGAGCAGAATATGATGAATATGGGGAGGAGGAATATTTCAAAAGAGATGATCTAAATGATAATAACCCTTCCGTCGAAGAGTTGGTCAAAACCTTCAGCATTGATCGTTATCCTGTGAGAATGCAGTACGATGGTGCCATAAATTTAATGGGTGATTTCGTGGTTAACTCAGCCATGGAAAAATCTTTTGACGCCTTGAGAAAAATACTTCGAAAAAAAAAATTGAATGCTTATTTTAGGGAAAACTGATTTGGGAAATATTTTGATTTGCCAGAGGACAACAATGCTCGTTTCTAAATAAAAATGGTATATTAACTTCTCAAGCGTAGGCTTATGTATGAAAACAAAGACAAGATGGATGAGGTGTGGATAAATTACTATGACATGCCTATTTGTTTTGGTTGGAAGGTGTTTTCCATAGTTACTGGACTAAAATGTTATCCTCCTTCTCAAGTTATACTTATTCTAACCCAAGAAATCACCCCGCACACCTAAAAAACACAAAGACAAGTCGTGTAATCATGATGACCTGGTGTCCATTGTTGGTCCAAGATTCAAAATCAAAAATTTAATAGAAGCGTTAAAAGGTAAAGAACTTTAAAAGAAGCATAAACAATCATTGTGCGTGGTTTGGTTTGGTTTGCTCAAAATATTCTTTGGGTAAGAGAAGTTAACAACAACATAAGCGTTGGTTTGATAAAGCTCTTCGAGAATCTTGAGGCGTTTAACAACTATTTTGGGGTGATGAAAGCTTCAAAAAGACTATCTAATGTTTGTTGACTCCGTTAGCACCAAAGACAGTCAACTTATATGGATTTCCATAAGCTTTCATGGTAAATGTTTCTTTCTTTTATTATGATATCATTTATTTTTTACTCAATAATGGTTTTAATTTATTGGCGTTATTTTATAGGCTTGGGCATTTGAAGTCATTCCTTATTTGAGACAACAAATGAACTATCAGGAAGAAGTTTCTTGTCCAAGAATCTTGAGATGGTTGTTGGCAAAAACTGATAAAAATATAAAATTTCTAGATTTCTTCAATCCTCCGAAGGATGCAGTAACTATAATTATACTTCAATTTTTATTTGAATTAAGGATTTTTTTGAAGGATCTAATCATCATTCTAATAAATGTAATGATTTATGTTAGATTGTGTATCCGTCGCTAGTTCCGACCAATCGCGAGTTGCATATGCCATTTTTTCTTACTTTACAGTCTGTGAAAAATTTGTCGGACCCTAAGGTCATCAACAAAATAAAAATTGAATTGTTTGGATAAAAAACCATTACAAGAAAAATAATTTTGGAGGGTTGGCTTATTTTTGTTGATGGTCTTAGTGGTGATGGAGCTGTTGGTGGTGGTAGTGGTACTACTATTGGTGATAATGATGCTCCTCTTACAGTATTTAAAATAAACCATTATGAGTATGATCATACTGATTATACAGATTTTGCCTCTCCCAGCGAATGTTCTGCATTCAATGTCAAGACTACAGGGCTAAGCATGATGTAGTGGTTAATGCTATTAATGCATTAACTGCTTTTGTAAAAAAATTAACATCTAAGAGGGGTGTCATTCCATCAAAGAAGATTTTATTTCCATCCAATCCATTAGAGATTAAGGCTAAGAGGAGAAGAAAAGTGATTCCCAAGGCATTATCAAGCATCCAAAAATGCAAAATTGCAACTCCTATGTCCATGTGTTGCACTGAGCAATGTAAAATCTCCAAAGAAGAGCTGCACGATCTGAACAAGGTGAATATATATGTCTTCCAACTAGCAAGTAGACACATTTCTATTTTTAACAGATGATACATCTGCTGAAAATTATCATACAGATATATACATCTGTTGTAACAATTGACTAACTTGTTTCACTAGATAAAGTACCTATTGCGACATATGTCTCATCTGTTTTATCAAATTAAATAGCTCTTCGTACCGCTTTTATTTGTACCAACAAATGACCTATTTGCTACAACAGATGAGTTATATGTTGTAATAGATGGTTCATCCATTTGAAATTATCATACATGTCTTCCTCATGTAGAATTTTACGCAACAGTTGATTCATTGTTGCAACAGAAATATAATCTATTTGGGACAATTTAAAATAGGAGGAAGACCTGTTTGATTTGCTAGAACAAATAAGTTATCCATTTCTATTTTGTTGTATCTCTGTGATTAGCATTGACCAATTTTGGATTTCCAGATGGATGTAGAAGCTACTGCTGAACAACATTGACAATATGCTACTCTACTCTTTTTATGGAAATACGAAGAAGAAAAAGCGTAGAAACCGTACATAAGCGACAATAAATATCCACGATGAGCAAAGCCAAATTCCATAGCATCGAATGAAGAACAACTTGTCCATATTGAGTTGATATTTATAGCTTGAGTCTGTCAAAGTAATAACCTCACCCCTCCTTAGGAATCCTTGACATCAATACTTAAATTGCTGATGTATTTGTTGAGATCTGTACCCGAAACAATTTTTTTATATTTATTTATTCGTTGATTTTATTTCAGCTAATTTCTTAAGGCTTCGATTTATTTTATTTTGTCTTTGAATTTTTTTTCCTTAGATTTGAACTTATTAATTGAAATGGAAATACTAGATTCAAATATTGCAACTGATAATGTATCTGTTGCAACAGACGACACATCTGTCAAAAAATATCAAATATATTTGACATATGTTGTAACAGGTAGGTAATCTGTTGGAATTTTTCAAACAAGTCTTTCCACTGCTGCAATAGATAGACTTAGATAGAAATACCAACATAATACAACAGATGACCAACCTATTGCAATAGATAAACTATATGTCAGAACAAGTAGAATATCTGTTACAACGGATGGAGAATCTGTTGCATTATAAAAATTTAGTTTTCATTGGACTTAAAAAACTTGTCATTACATGTAAAAAAGTGAAAGTGAATTTAAATAAAAAAAAGGCGGAACCCATCGACACTGTTCAGTTCAAACACCTAAAATAAAATAGGCATCAAGTAGACAGTGTTTATTTTAAATACGTAAAATAAAATAGGCACAAATGTGTCAAGTTGGCACTTTTTGCTGACTTGACGTCTGATTGTCCCCTAACGATCATTCTCCCCCAACGTCTTATATATTCATCTTCTTCCTAAAATTTAACCCTAAATTCCCAAATCTCTTTCTTCGTCGTCATCTTTTTTTTATCTATCCAAATTCTCCAAATTATTTGAATTTGATCTTTCTTTTCTTCATCCTTTTTTCATTTTTTCCAACTGAGCTTGACAATGTTGAGCGAATCTTCCACTCATTTTTTGTGATAACGATATTCAATATTGTAAGTGTGCTCATGAAGCTTTATTAATGACTTCTTGGACTCAACAAAATCTAGGTCGTTGGTTTTTTACTTGTAAGATTTCAAAGGTAATATTTTTTTTATTTAATTTGTTGATTAATTATTGACTTATAATTGTTTTGTAATTGTGTTCTTGTTTTTATAGAAATTGGGTGGATGCGAGACTTCGATTGGTATGAAGAATGACACCCTTCACAAGTAAATTGTGTAATCTAGGGTTTGTTGAAGAAAGTCAAGGCTTTTGAAGAGAAACAAAATAGAGCAAGAATATACTACATTGTTGCCGTTATTGCTACTGGTTTGGTGGTGTTGGGCACATGGATTTTCAAGCCTAATTGCTTAAATTTTCATGGTGGTGTATTTTCTAATGATTTGGTGTTGTCGAGCACATGGATACTCAAGCGTAATTGTTGCAAAATATCAAACAGATTTAGGCATATGTTGTAAAATTTAGGTCATCTATTGGAAATTATCAAACAGGTCTTCCCACTGTTGCAACAGATTAGACTTAGATTAGATAGAAATAATATCAACATAATGCAACAAATGACCAACCTATTACAATAGATAAACTATCTGACAAAACAGATAGAATATATTTTACAACAAATTAACAATCTATTGCATTATAAAAAACTCAACTTTTATTCATCATAAAAAAATTATTGCCACTACATGTACATGTAATTTAAAGTAAAGTGAAGTATGACTTGAAATAAAAAATTATTATTTCACAGGATCTTCTATATACATAGTCTCCAAGCGTCCATTTAGTATCCTATAAGCCCAGGCCTCTTACAAGTTTTCCATAGTGTTGTCTCACATAAAGGTCATTGGCTCGACCATTTCTGTGTCAATCAGCAAACATTCGATGTGTACAAGAGCGTACAAGCCGCTCGCATAATTAGTATCATTTTTTGGAAGGGTCATGCCCTTGTTTCGATCTTCAAAATCACATTATTTCTTCATCAACACTTCCTTTGGCAAATGATTCATCAATTTACTGTCGCTCAACAAGATGGTCAACAGCTCCATCAGTGGCTGCACGAGCAGAAAAAGATTGACATCATTTATGGTAGGTTCGTTGCAGTCATAAACATTGATCTTTCCCTCCTCGAGTAGTATCTCAATAACCTTATAATGTATGCCATTCACGCTAATGACTTCAATAATCCTCTTTTCCTTAGTCCATCTCTTGCCATGTGGATTTGGCCTCTCCCCTCTAACATATTTTATCATTTTTTCTTCCTCTAAGTCCAACGTAGAAACTAAGAAATCAAGTCTCATGCCACAGGATAACACTTCAGAATTGAGTAGATAGTACTTATACTTGAGCTTCTTGTGAAAATTGAGATCTATTATCCTATCGGTAGCGTCATAAGCATCTGGGTACGTTAATTGTCTTTTCCTTATGAGGCAGAGAATTTTGTCAATATGTTGTGATATAAGAAGACAGTTTTTAAATAGGTTAGTAATTATATAGATGGTACATCTATTGCATAGGGTTCTTTGAATTAATAATCCAATGCAACTTATGCAATAGATGGATAGTAAGTTGCAACAGAACCACTGCCAGTTGCAGTAAAATACCCAGCTGTTGCAACAGATTTCACATCTTTTGCATAGCTTCTTCTTCATGGGTAGATTAGATTAGAAAGAAAGGCTATGAAAAGTAAACTTTCCTTGTCCTCATACCACAGACAGATATCTGTCATAGTCTGGAAGTCTTGGGGGGAAAAGGGAGGCCTGGGGTAATCTGGTACACCTGGCTTGGCATTCTTGGCCTGTCTTAGATCCCTCTTATATTTGGTGCCAAGTTTCGCGTATATGTCCACCTTATTGAATGTCCCTTAAACTTCAACATCTTTTTGAGAGAGAGGAGTTGCAATTATTTTTTATTTCCGACAGGAGAGTACATTGGTTAGTGCTCTTTTATTCCTCTTAACTAATACTGTAGAAGTGTATGGATCCTTCACCTTCTTAGATGGTATGACACCCCTATGGGATTTGAATTCCTCGACAGCTTTAGAGATAGCCTATACTTTTTCAAAGAGTTTATCCTGGCTGTCCTTGCACTCTTTGCATTCGTAATGAGAACACGAGGGTAAAGAGGGGTGAGAGGGACATATATAAGGGTGAAAAGAGGTGTTTTCAAACATATTTGTATTTTCTTGAGTATAAACATGCTCATCATCATAAGTGGTATTAGAATCTGCATGCTTGCCACCAATACCAACAACTCTACCAGAAGAAGCACCCAGATCTGCCTTAGTAGATTGGTCATGAAGAGCCTCAATATTAGGCTAACCTTGCTTAACTGCTCTTTTTATGGTTGTTTCTCTAGCCAATTCCTTTCTTATTAACTCCACCGTTGGGTCTGCTACAATATCAACATGACCTAGAGTAATATAAGAAGTCATCAACGACTCCTCCTCAGTAGGCACGATCCATGGAGCACAACCTACAAAAAAACCCAGATATATTTAAATCATATAATATAATAATTTTCATAGTTGGGTTAACATTTTAACAGTCAACTTCTGCAACAGATTAACAATATGTTGCATCAGATTACCCATCTTTTGCATAGTTTGCAGTAGATGGTTAAAATTTATTTGAGTCGGGTTTAGAGAACCAGAGAAACACATAGATAATCTGATGCAAAATATCAATCATTTGTCGTAATTTATTACCAATTTGTTGCACCAGTTTCACAAAATGGGTAATCTGTTGGGTTACATGTTATGCAACAGATGATCTATATGTGTATTAACAATATGTTACATCAGATTACACATCTGTTGCATAATTTGCATTAGATGGGTAATCTGATGCAAAATATCAATCATCTATCGCAACAGATTATCTATCTGTTGCACGAATTAGCACAGGACGGGTAATCTGACTTTATAGATGTCCCATCTGTATCATCAGATATAATAATTGTTCAATATCTTTCATTGAGTAAAATTATTTTACTTAAAGAAGACGTACTGCATCATCCGGAGGGTTAAGGAGATTAGTCTCCTTAATTTTGGTGTTGCTCTTTGCATCCAACCACCTAAACATCCTTTAATAAGAAACCTCATTCGGGTAATCCATTACCTACTTTCGGGGGGGGGAGGGGAGAATGGCTTCAAATGCCCAAGCCTAAAAAATATAAATAGGAAGCAAGCGAAAAAAGTCATAATTACTATATTTAGTATAACTTAATGGATGAGTTAAAATAGTGATTAATTTTACATTGAAATCCTAAGGAAAGCCATATAATGTGGTCGTCCCTGAGGATAGCTTTGTCAGTAAATATTGTACAGTCAAGTAGAAGCTGTCATATCCCCAGGGATAATTGTTGAATTTATCAAAATCCTCAGTATGCGCTAACAAATCATCTTCTATGACCTTGATGACGTATCTTGCCAATATAACCAAATGGGCAAACCAAACTAAGCACAATTTCTCCCTATACCGCTTTGGTATGGTTTTATCCATGAGATTTGTCAACAAATCCGATGCTTTGTATCCACATAGAGCAATGTCAAACAACCCATCTATTTTTTCCTTGCATTTTCTTTCCTTGTATCTTTTGCAGGGTTTTCCCTTGGTGATAGGTGGTTCTTATGGATGATGGCATCTCAAGCCCATCACTATGGCAAACTATTGCAAGCCAAAACAAACTAGCATGACACTGTAGTTGATCTAGATTTCATCCATCTTTTTGTTGCCTCCCTCCTTCGAATATTCATCATCCTCCACGTACTTGATTTTGTGCTTGAGAAGACCATATACCATCCTCATATGGAAACGGGCTGGGGACTCAGGCAGCTCAAGAAAGCGTCCAAGGTAGATCTTCTTGAAAAGTCCATCTATGTTTTTGTCTTTCATAATTTTCTTAAATTAAATAAATTTACTCCCCATCTGACATTTAAGTACAATTTCACCAGTTAGTTCTTCTTCTATTTTTTTGTCATTTATCGGCATCGCAACTTGAAATTTTTCAATACTAAAAGTTTTGAAACGATCATGTTGGGATGTCGATATTAATTCACGCCTCATTGCTGATCCATTATCATCATGTTGATGATCATCCTCTTTCTCACTCTCTACTTCCTCCTCTTTATCACTTTCATTTTCTTCATCACTATCTACAGACCCTTGTCACCTCTCTCAACATTGTTTTCATATCTCTCTTCAGCTTCACTTTGTTTCCGTAACTGAGATTATTCAGGAAGCTCCTTCGAATACCTTTATACTATAGCCTTTTTTTAGGGTGGTCAGACGTTGATCCACTTTCACTTTCGTTTCTTTTGGGAGACATGTTTTACCTACAAACAACAGAAAAACAAAAATTACATTACAATTGATGTATGCATAAATTTTAAAATATACATTACAAACACAACCAATAATGACACACCAACAACCACCACAGCAACAAACGCCACCTACTAATGCCATAAACACCATGAATACTGCTACCACCAACAGACACTACAAATACCACCAACCAATGCCACCACAAACAACACTAACCAATGCCACCAACAACCACCACCAGTGCCACCATGACGACGAAGATGATGACGATGACCACCACCATAAACACCACTAACACCATCCAACAATACCAGGATAGTTAATGGAACACTCCGATAGAAACTAGGATTTTCTTCAGTTCTTCCTATAATTTTACCATCAAAATTAAAAATTGTAAATCCATTCTCGAAGATAATACAACTAAAAGTTTTCTTTTTCATCATTAACTTAAAAGAACTTATTTTTTGGAAAAAACAACAAATATAAAACTCTTCTCAAACTATGTTTCCTATGAAGACAGAGAAAGCGACTGATACAAGCAAGAATAAAGTCAAAAATAACACTTATGTGGTCAGAAATAAGAAGAAAATTGATCTATTGTGAAGGATAGAGAAATTTGTTGAGTAGTTATAGTTGTTGTCTGTACTATATAATTGTGTGAGAAAGAGAAAAAACCGAGAACTCGATATTTGAAATATGAAACGTTTTTCTCGCAAATGGATGATTTGTATGGGTTGATTTGTATTTTGGAAAAGAATGACAAGTTTTGATAATGTTAATTTGGTCCGAATTGATCTTAATTATTTTTTAAAATTATAAAAGATTTGTGTAATTTTTAACCCTCTCATCATGCAATTACCAAAAGACTCAGTTGAAGTTGTAGTTGACCCTATGAACTCACCCACCCCTGGTCCTAGATTAATCAATTTAGGTATATGAACTCAATTGAAATTGTATAAAAATAAATGTTCAACATGTTGCATCAGATACTCATCTATTGTAAATTATCAAACAGATTAAATAATCTGTTGCGACATATTACCCCTCTGTTTTAAATTATCAAATAGATTGTCACATATCGCAACAGATTACCCATTTGCTGTAAATTATCAAATAGGTTCTGCCATTTGCTGTAGTTGACCCTATGAGAACTCACCTCTGGTCCTCGATTAATCATTAAGGTATTAGTCTAACATATGAGGTAGTAAGAATCGGTTCATCTCAGAGTGATCGATCGATGACTCTGGTCGAGAGGAATGCAATATCGTCTTATATGCAATTGCTAAAAGACTCAATTGAAATTGTAGTTGACCTTATGAGAACTCACCCCTGATCCTAGATTAATCAACTAAGGTATTAGTCTAACATATGAGGTACTAAGAATCGATTCATCTCAGAGTGATCGATCGACGACTCTGGTCGAAAGGAACGCAATACCGTCTCATTATTCAATTGCCAAAAGACTCAATTGAAGTTGTAGTTGACCCTATGAGAACTCACCCCTGGTCTAAGATTAATCAATTAAGGTATTAGTCTAACATGTGAAATTGTATAAAAACAAATATTCAGCCTGTTGCAAAAGATTAACCATTTGTAGTAAGTTATCAAACAGATTAAGTCATTGGTTGCAAAAAAATTACTCATCTGTTGTAAATTATCAAACAGATTAAGTAATCTATTGCAACTGTTTTGCAGAGAAATTTTTGTATTTGGAGAGTCGCCACTTAATTTTGAAAAGGAATTAAGAAATCTTTAAAGAGTTACTTAGAACGATTCAAAATAGGAAAATCGGTTTAAGTTTTGAAGATTCGGAGTAAGTGGTTCTTATTAACGTTTTAGGAAAGTGTTAGGCACCTAAAACACCCGCTAACTTATAGTTATCCAATTTTTTGAAAACATCATTGATTAATTTGCCGAAAAATGATTGATTTTAGAAATATTTTGAAAGTTTGCAAAAATTAGTTTTTAGCAAATTCACTAGGGGATTTAACTAGGTTCGCAAAAGGCATGCAAAGCAAATAATCAAAAGAAAAGGAAAAGGGGAGAAGTAGTGATTTAGGCTTTGAAGCCCAAACCGCTGAACCTGTCCTAATCTAGTTGGGTTTTCAACCCATTTCTCCTTTCACCTGTCTTATTCCTATGTTTTCGAGCCCTTTGGCTCGAGTTTTTCGCTTCACCTTTATTAAATACAACTTTGACTTCGAGGCCCAAAAATGAATAGATGAATAAGTAAATAAATAAAGGGAATAAAAACAAGACTAATAAAAGGAGATAAGCCTCTTCTATCTTCCTTCAAACTTCTCAAATTTGGATGCCACAGGATCACTTTTGAACTTAGACCTTCGGGCTTGATCCAAAGAGATGGGCCTCACTGTTCCCTCATGAAATGCAGAAGGCAAGAGTCCATTTGGACTCCAACAATTTTCATGCAAAATAAGGAAACATAAAGGACCTTAACATATCATTAACGAAGGAAAAGAGAAAATAAATTTAGCACATGGCCAACCAAAGGGAAAGAACTGAATTAAAATTAGTTAACGCACCATTTCCGTCAAAGAAAGGACAAATTAGATGAAAACTATTTCGGTTTTAACCGAAAATGATATGAATCTTTAAATAATCATAAGCCGATATGAAAAATAGTAAGACGTATTTGCACTATTCAAGTTTACAAACTCAACCAAAACAACAAATCTAAAGCAATGAATACATATCACTGACTTGATTGAGTGTAACAGATTCTCCGCCATTAGAGTCAAATCTCCTTTTTGATATTTTGTTATTTGTAAGACTAAGCGGGGTGCAAAGTTTCAAAATATTGATACCAAAATTATCACAGAGAGAGAAAACAATATCCTAGAAACTACATATCACATAAAATTTCTCCTTAAAAACCAAAAGAAAACTCATGGTGATTCAACTACATGAAAACTATCCACTTGGGGTATGTGAGGAACCAATCACTATTAGACTAGCATTTTCAGGTAGATGATGGTTATCCAACAGTATGATATCAAGAGCATTTAACATTATACCTAATTGACATTGAACACTGCAGACGTTCGAACTATACTCCTAACTAAATAGATTGGAGAAGTAAGACACTAGACATGAATAGGATGTCAACCCATCCGAAAAGCATAACGATATGATAAAAATGACATTCCAAGTTACATCATACATAGCATACAAAGAATGTCCATTCTGACTTCCAACTACGATAAAACAAATTGCCTTAATAATTTGAGCACACTAAATTTCAGCATATGCTAATTCCCAACAAACAACCATAAGGGCAAAGAAAATCAACATTTATTAAAAAAAAAGTTGGAAAGCATCTGTGGAGGAAAAATTGAAAGATCAAAAATATGCTAGAGGAATTCTAAGCCTATTACCGCCATCCGTCGTTGAGAATTAAGAAACACAAGATTAAATATGGATTTTTTCTCTAATCTTATTAGGCTAGTCGCAATATCTGGGTGAACCGTTTACAGTGAACAAAGCAACATGTGAAATGGAAAAAATGGTTAAATAACTAAGTAACAATATCGGGGGTTTAAGCAAGAGCTTTCAAACTGAAGGAAGCAAAACAAAGTTAAAATCGGGCATCAAACGATTGCAACAACAATCAGCATAGTGTAGCAAATCTCTAGATACGCAAAAGGAAACTAGAAATGAAAGGCAAAATCTTGCTAGTGTGTATGTTTGATTCATACCATGGACTCTCAGGTAAACCACCACATCAGTTTAGGAAAGTATGTTCGACATGGTCACATTAAAATTAGGACTTGAGTGTTGCTCCAGGGAAATGGTACAACAACAGTCACAAAACAATCCCTAAGGCTATCACAGCCAACTGCAGCAGACAGATCCAGCCTCATTCAAGATACACAGATAACTACTTTATACGAAGAAAAAGGGATGAAGTAGAGAAAATAAAGCAGAAAGAAGGACAAATGTGCATTTACCTTTTTTGGGGCAGCAAACGGGATGGTGAGCTATCAGCAAACTTATTGCTATATGAAATCTCATGACGTCCACCACCAACGGAGCATCCCTTTGGGTTTTACCTCTTACAGATTTTGGAAACCCCCAGATTTTCAAACTAAATATCTTCAAATCTTAGCTTTTTCTAAAAATATTTAGAAACTCCCTTTTCCTGTAAAACTTCCAACTCAAAAGGGAAAGAAAATGAGAGAAGAGAAAAACAAACTTCTTGTTTCTTTCTGATCCGCAGCCCTCCTCCGAGCCTCGACCTCCCTACAAAGAGAAGAAGACCCCCCAAAAAAAAAGACCAAAGAAAGAAACCCAAAATTTCTCCAAAAGAAACCTAACCTCCTGAATTTTCCAACCTGAAATTCCTAGCCCCTGCCAGAAGAGAGGAGAAAGGAAAAAGCCCCCTTCAATAGTGACCCTAGGGTCCCTTTTTACAGAAGTCCCATTAGGGTTTCCCTAGGGATTTAAAATAAGGGCAAACTCCAAATTTCACCTTAATCCAACTACCCCCAACGGTTTGTACCTCTCTTCATTGTTTTCCTCAAGAAATCCAAAATGGATTAGCCAATGCAAAACCATCCACCAAGGAAATTTTTCCATAGGGGTACGAACTCATACCCCTTTAACCAAGATTCTAGGGATTTAAACGTTTAACGAGACCCCTAGGCATGTTTCTAGAAGGTTTCTTGGCGTCTTCATTGTATGAGTATGTGTGGGATATGCGGAGAAAGTTACAAATTGATCGGGTATAGCCAAGGGTTGGATGATGGTATATTGCCAGGTTAATGCAGGTTGAATACGGGTTAACGAGTCATTTGGAGCTGATTATCAGGTTTTGTAGATAATTTTATCACGATTTGGATTTGCGTTTTTGCTATGTTATATGCTGAATATTGAAGGCTTCTGGTACAAAAAGTTGATGTAGAAGATAAGAAAATGGGACGGGTAGGTAGAACTTTGGGCCTATTGTTGAATTAGGCAAGATAGGAAGAAAGAAAATGAGGGTAAGTTATGGGTCTGGTTGAGACGGGTTGGGTCAGCTGATGTTGTTGGGTTGCACAGCTGGCCCAAATTTGGTTAGGGATTGCTAGATTGTTTGTGTTAAAATAAGAAGATGAATTAGATTTTGGGCTATTTGTTTAATAGCCTATGATGGGATTTAACCAATTGTGTTTAAATTTTGACCTAATTGAGGATTAGTCGGCCAATTGTGTTGCAATTATAGCCAAATCAAGTTTAATTAAATCTAATTTAGTAAATTTACCGAATTGAACCAAGATTTGAAACGAACTTAGCAACTAATTTAATCCTGAGCTTCTTTGATTCGATAAAATCAAGTAAGCATTTCTCCAAATAAACTATTTTTGAAGTAGATCATTTTCAACTCAAGATTTTAATTATCATGTTTATTTTTGAAAATAATCTTTAATTAAAATATGATATTCCATAGAATAAACATTTAAGCAATCAAATTATATAGTATCGCATAATTGACCATGATAATATTTAATTGCTACTTAAAAGTGAAAAATCACATACAAATACTTTTCAAAGAAAAATTTTTCGGATGAAATAATTTTTTTTGATTTTATTAAAAATCGAACAAATTTGAGATTAAATTTAGTCATGGAGGGCAAAAAATTAGGTGTCAACAACTGCCCCCTCCCTTTGGGTAGGATGGATGCAAATAATCCTAGGTAAAGAGAGGTTGATGTTCCTAATTTTTATCCGACCATAGATTCGAATCAGAAAGAATCTGGTTTTCGCACGAGTTTCATATAGTCAAGGACGGACCGCGGTATTAGGTTTCCTACATATCTCAGGTTACATGAGAATTCAGGTCACTTGTAGTTCATAAAGCTTGATTTAAAGCACGATTTTCAAAAAGTTCACAAGCTGTTTTGATTTTTGGAGTTTTTAATAAAGCCAAAAAGTTGGGGAATAAAGGGATTTGGCCGAAGGTTGGAATGCAGTAGAATTTTCTACATAGAGCCAAGCCTACATATCCCTGAGACTCAGGGAATCAGACTGCTTGTAGTTAACTCTATCGGTAGAAAAGATAGTCTTCTATTTTTAGACAATCTTTGGATTAGGATGAGTGACAAGTTGATCGAGTTGCGGAAAAGAGGCTTGTAACCTCTAAATCATGAATGTGGGATCCTTCACCTATAGACAAGAACTTATCTAGACATAATTTCCAAAATTGTAAGTATGTTGTCACCCGAAGGAGAAAGTTCCCCTTGGTATAAATTAAGAAAATATCCCAGAGGTAAGGCCGAGACCAGAATATCCAAAAATACCCACATGCCTTCTAATAGAGGTGTGGTTAGATGGTGGTGGTGATCATCATTTAGCTTGCGTCCAGAGAGTTTGACGTCCCTCTCTATACTATATCCGATTTTGCTGCTAAGAAAGAGTTCCACGTTATGCTGCATCCTCTTTAGAGTTGTCTGCACCAGTGGTTTTGATTTGAGATTTTCATCCTCTCGTATGCTCTCGACAATATCTCAAACAAAAATCATCAGTAATAAGCCCAATTCACGAAAGTGGTGTGTGGTATTTTACCTTATCTCTATGTGAGTTGTTATTTAAAAAGTGAAGTCATCTCTTCTTGTACCTGTTTGGAAGAAATAACTTACAATAACAGACATAACAACCTTCTTGGTTGTTGCATAATTAGCTTATTTGTCGAGCGAACATGTCTTCAAAGTGGATGGCCCTTTTGGACATCGACGATACTTTATGCAGAATGGTCCCTACAACCGTCTAATCTTATGCTGGTGTGGCAACCCTTTTGGTTACTTATATCACTTGTTGTACATGGAAAAATAACCTCTCTAGTTATAGCCGATGATCGATTTATAAATTTTCCTTAAATTGTCAATCTTTGGATAATCTTGCGCATTATTTGACGTTGGATACGAGGCGACGTATAGATATCCTTTGAATTGCTATTTTTTAGGTAATCCTGCATATTATCCGACTTGGGATAAGATATGGCTTACAGATATCTCTCCAATTGCTAGCTTTCAGGTGTTCCTACACATCATCCGACCTTGGATACAATATGACTTATAGATAATCCGTCAAATTATTAGTCTTTGGGTAATCCTGAACATAATCGATCTTGGATATGACGCGGCTTATAGAGAACCCTTGGACGTACCAATTTGATAATCTTGCATATTCTCCGGTAAGGATTTAGTTGCGACTTATGGATAACCTTTGAAATATTGACTTTTGGGCGATCTTGCACAATATCTGATTAGGATGTTATTGTGTCCTATGGATGACCTACATGCTATCAACTCATAGGTGATCTTTCACCCTATCCTGTTTCAAATAATATGACTTATAGATGACCCACAAATTGTAAAATTTTAGGAAACCTTATATATCATCCATCCTTAGGTAACGAATTAAAGCCGTTCCTTCAAATCGTGTGCTCTTGATGCATTCAGATGCTAATTCATGAAAAGATGATGATATCCTCAATGCCATCATTGTGTCTAGCGTGTCAACAGATATATTGAATACTAATGATATCCTCGACGGCAGCGTTGTGTCTAGTGCATCAACAGATATTGAATGCCTTCTGGGGCAATGGTATGAGATAGCCTTTGTGGCAATGATATGAAATAGCCATTGCGGTAATGATATGTGATTGCCCTGGCAGCAATGATATGTAATGGCCTTTACGGCAATGATATGCAATGGCTTTTGCGGCAATGATATGTAATGGCCCTTGCGGAAATAATATGTAATGTCCTTTGTGGCAATGATATGTAATGGCCTTTGCGGCAATGATATGTAATGGCCTGATAACGCTCAATCTACAGCTCTCGTGGGAGTGTAAAGCGGTCGTTAGCAAATATAGAACCCAACCTGGGTTGGGTGTTGATCCCACAGGGAATAGCTTGGCCAACAAGTAAGCAAAATTACTAAACTTTTGGTGCAAGTCTCTGATGATAGGCGAATTTACGCGCCTATATCAATATATTTTGCCCATATTTTAGCCTAGTTTTGAGAACTAATTATCTATTTCATACACTTTTAGTCCTTTTTCCTGTAAATGAGCTAACAAATGTGATTAGGAAAGTTTCAGGTATAAATGATGCAAAATACAGCAATTTATGGCTTACTTGACGCAAAAGAAAGCTCACAAACGAGATGGAAAGGAGCTGGACGCATAAAGGACTAAATCTGCTGCATGGAAAATCTGTCTCGGGCTAAAACAGCATTTCTGAAGACTTTGGGGACTTACAGACACAAAGCTGGATTTTTGCCATAATACATTAACCTAGTGCAATTAGGTTATGTGTTTCATTATTCTATTTGGATTATAATTTTGTAACCTTACCCTAGTACATTTGGGTCAAGGATTTCATTAGTATATTAGGATTTGGTTATTTATTTCATTAGCTTAGTAGGAGTAGGATAGGAGTATTATAAATACCCTATCATGTTAGAGATTTTTTATCACATTCTTACAATTCAATTAACTCTTAACTTAAGACATCTTCCTACAATACATTCTTAATTCTTCATTCTTCTATTCTTAAATTCCACAACAAGAGAATTGTTACTTGCTACGGAATCACTAAAATCACACGCCAAACACCTACTATTCACGCCCTCCACCATGCAAAACGTGATATCCTTCGCATTCATGGGTAACTAAACCTCTTAGTTGGGGTTATGGAAGCCGAATGAGTTACTATCTATTGCTATGAGCTTGTGAGTTCAAGACACGTATATTGCTTATATCATTATTCTCTTCATCTTAAATCTACATCCTTTGCGGTTCAAACAAATGAACACGCCATTCTAACATCTAACCTGTTCGAGAGAAAGGTTACTTGTCTAGAAAAGAAGACGCATAGACTAACGCCAGTCTAACATTTAACTTGTTCGAGAGAAAGGTTATTTGTCTGGAAAAGAGATAATGTCAAGGTAGTAGGACACCCTTTCCTATTAAAAAGCTAGTGCCGTAACTGGACTAACCTCTTGGAGAATTCGTACCGTTAGACACACTTTAAGCTCGAGAGAGTTAAAGTGAAATAGTCCTTGTTTAGGTCGAGAGACGCTTGGATTTACCATCGACTACAATTCTCTATAAGCAATTGCATGTCAAGACTCTACACACTCATAGCCAATAGAGACGTATACTTCTGAAGGTGGATATAACCCCAACGCCTCAATTCTCATTGTTTCACAACCTACGAAATATTCTCTTTTTACTTTGCTATTTTTCAGCTTTTTATTTCATTACTTTGGTTACTTATTACAATCCCCCCATTCTTACGAGACTTGCATCAAAAGTCTAATAATTTCACTTACTTGTTGACCAAGCTATTCTCTGTGGGATCGATACCCAACCCAGGTTGGGTTCTATATTTGCTAACGACCGCTTTACACTCCTACGAGAGCTGTAGATTGAGCGTTATCAAAAATTGGCGCCGTTGCCGGGGAATACAAGTGTCAATCAAGTTCGTGAAAATTACTAGACCCTTTGGTCAAAGATTCTCGTACTTTTACGTTTAGTTTTTGTTTTTGTTTATTGCAGGTTTTTCTTTTAGTGCATGCCCCATACTAGAAGTTCTGGTCAACCGTTATTACCAATCAATCCGGAACCGCAACGAATTAGAAGAATGGAAGCACAAGCGGAAATCGACAGGATGGCTGCTCAACACGAGCAAGCAAGATTAGCTGCTCTTGCCGCTGCTCAAGTCCAACAACAAAACATTGATAATCCTGGACGAGCAACAAATCCTGACGATGAAGATTTAGGAGATAACAAGTTGATCAACCCAAGGCATGGCGCTGAAATGGCAACACCTGCCAACAGACGAGGTCGACAAGCTCGGTACAGATATGATCGCCAACCTTTGCAACCAGCTTTCGACGATGATGATGATGATCTTGATGGTGCCGGAGCCACTGGAGCTATAATTCCACCACCATTAGCGCCCGGAGCCAAGTTCAACATCACTAGCACCATGATTCAGTTATTGCAACTCAAGGGATTATTTGGTGGACTAGCAGGCGATGATCCGAATATGCATCTCATCAACTTTATTTCTACATGCAAGTCTTTTGACAATCCTGGAGTTGGTCAGAATGCTATTCGATTACGTCTATTTCCATTGTCTCTGTCTGGGGAGGCAACATTATGGTTGAATGGGCTGACTCCTGATTCTATTACAAATTGGAGGCAATTGAGAGACGCTTTCCTAGAAAGATTCTTTCCGCCATCCAAGAGGGCTCAATTGAGAGATGAAATCAGCAACTTTCGTCAGCTTCCCTCTGAAGCTCTTCACGAAACATGGGAGAGGTTCAAGACAAAGCTAGCGAGATGCCCAAACCATCACATGACTAATGTTCACCTCATGGAGATCTTATATAGAGCCTTGAATTCAGTAACTAAACTAGTGGTGGACAACGCAGCTGGAGGTTCTTGTATGGACCTCACCTTTGGTCAAGCAAGCAACATGCTAGATCGTATGACGAAACAAAGTAGAGCTTGGCATACCAGGGATTCTGAGGTAGCAAGCCCCACTTTATCTATTGGCATGTCTGCAGATCAAAGAAGGAGAGAAGAAGAACGTGATCAAGATATGGCGCACATGAAAACCCAAATGGATCTTCTTACAAAGCATCTATTAGGGAAGACTGAAAAAGTGAAATCTATTGCGTCAAAAGGAAGAGACGAATCTGATTCAGAAGAGGAGGCCAACTACTTCAACAATCAGGGTGGTTTCCGTGGGAATGCCCAAGGAAACCAAGGTCGGAACTATTATGATAAATCTGGAGGTAAAGACCAAGGTAGTTGGAAGAAAAATAATGAAAATAGTGGTTTGTACGTTCCCCCTGGTAGACGTGATACCACCACATCCAATTCTATGGAAGACATGATGGCTAAGTTATTGAAAGGAGTGGAAGCGACGAGCGCGGGAGTTAAGGAGGTGATTGACGATTTGGCCTCCATGAAGCAATTAGTTGATTCTCATTCCACTTCTATCAAACAACTAGAGCAGCAATTCAGTCAACTTTCAGCAGCACTCAACCAAAGAAAAGCCGGCACCTTGCCTAGCGATACTGTGCAAAATCCAAGGACTGATGGGTCATGCATGGCCATCACTACGAGGAGTGGTAAGGTGCTGGAAACTTCAGCAGAAGGCAAGCAAGTAGTTGACAGAACGGCAGACATGGACGCCACGCCTAGTGACGCCACTAGGGAAGACGCCGCAATATCCACTTCCAACGTCAAGGACGTGTTGCCTAATGACGTGCAGCCTGAAAAAAATAATAAACGGAAGCAAGAGGAGAAGAAAGCCATGGAAAGAACACTTCCATACCCACCACCACCTTTTCCACAAAGATTGAAGAAGGTGGCCGATGACACTAAGTTCAGCAAATTTATGACCATGTTGAAGCAGCTAACTATTAATGTCCCATTGGTAGAGGCACTTGAATAAATGCCTGGGTATGCGAAGTTTATGAAAGATCTTCTGACTAAAAAGAGGGCAGCAAGCTATGAGCTGAAAGAAGATGTGCATCATTGTAGTGCAATAGCTACCCGATCCATAGTTCAGAAGAAGGCCGACCCCGGAGCTTTCACTATTCCTTGCACCGTCGGATCTTTGGACTTTGCTAAAGCATTATGTGACTTAGGAGCCAGCATCAACTTGATGCCATTATCAATTTACAAGAAGTTGGGGTTAGGAGATCCTACACCAACTAATATGAAGCTTGTTATGGCGGATAGGTCGGTAAAACGACCGGTTGGTATTCTATGCGATGTCTTGGTGAAGGTATCTTCATTCATATTTCCAGCAGACTTTGTCATCTTGGATTGCGAAGCAGATTCAGAGGTTCCCATAATCTTGGGACGCCCTTTCCTTGCTACGGGAAGTGTGCTCATAGATTTGAGAGCTAATGAGCTTTCATTCCGAATAAATGATGAAGTGGTGCGCTTTGATGTTTTCAAATCAATGAAGCAACCCAAAGATCTAAGTGTATTTTCTGTGGCTGATGTTGTTGTTGATGACGAGGATGAGTTACTTGCTGAAGAGCAAATTCTTGATGATCCTTTGGAGGTTTTGCTCATGGAAGAAGATGATGATGATGCTGAAATTTCTGAAGATGATATTTGTGCTCTATCGGGATTAGGAGCATATCGCTGTCCTCCTAAGAAGCTGGATCTTGATCTCAAGAATCGACCCACACCACCAGCTAAGCCATCTATTGAAGAACCACCCACATTAGAATTAAAGGAGCTGCCAAGCCATTTGAAGTATGCATTCTTAGGAAGCGGAAACACTCTTCCAGTCATAGTGGCAGCCGATTTAGGTGAGCAACAAGTTGCAGCTCTTATTGCAATTTTACGCAAGTATATTAGAGCTATTGGATGGACCATTGCGGATATCCTTGGTATTCCACCTGGGATTTGCACTCATAAAATTCAGCTCCAAGAAAAGTGCACACCCACCATCGAACACCAAAGACGTCTAAACCCACCAATGCAAGAGGTGGTGAAGAAGGAGATTATCAAGTGGTTAGACGCAGGAGTTGTGTATCCTATTTCTGATAGTACATGGGTAAGCCCAGTACAATGTGTTCCCAAGAAAGGAGGTATGACGGTGGTTGCGAATGCAAAGAATGAGCTTATTCCACTCAGGCCCATCACTGGATGGAGAGTATGCATGGACTACCGCAAGCTGAATTCTTGGACTCTCAAGGATCACTTCCCCATGCCATTTATGGACCAAATGCTAGATCGATTAGCGGGTAAAGGATGGTTTTGCTTTCTTGATGGTTATTCAGGTTATAATCAGATTTTTATTGCACCAGAAGACCAAGAGAAGACAACGTTTACATGCCCATATGGTACGTTTGCCTTCAAACGTATGCCATTCGGGTTATGTAACGCACCAGCAACCTTTCAGCGATGTATGATGTCTATTTTCTCTGATATGGTAGAAGACACTTTGGAGGTATTTATGGACGACTTTTCAGTTGTTGGGGAGTCTTTCGAAGCATGTTTGGTGAATTTAAGCATGGCATTACAAAGATGTGTAGAGTTCAACCTTGTGCTGAATTGGGAGAAGTGCCACTTCATGGTAAAAGAAGGAATTGTTCTTGGGCACAAGATCTCCGAAAGAGGAATAGAGGTTGATCGCGCCAAAATAGAGGTAATTGAGAAGCTACCACCTCCAATTTCGGTGAAGGGAGTTCGTAGTTTTCTTGGCCATGCTGGGTTTTATCGTAGATTCATCAAAGACTTCTCCAAAATTTCTAGTCCATTGTGCAAGCTATTGGAGAAAGATGCGAAGTTTGACTTTAATGATGATTGCTTAAAGGCATTTGAATGCCTTAAAGAAAAACTCATTGAAGCCCCTATCATGGTAACACCAGATTGGACGCTCCCGTTCGAAGTCATGTGTGATGCTAGTGGTGTAGCCGTTGGTGCTGTTCTTGGACAGAGAAAGGAGAAATTATTTCATCCTATCTACTATGCGAGTAAGGTCCTCAATGAAGCCCAAAGGAACTACACCGTCACTGAACAGGAGCTATTAGCGGTTGTGTATGCGTTTGAGAAGTTCCGTGCCTACCTATTAGGTACTAAAGTGATCGTTCATACAGACCATGCAGCTCTTAGGTATCTAATGACAAAGAAGGATGCAAAACCAAGGCTGATTCGATGGGTGTTGCTGCTGCAAGAGTTTGATTTCGAAGTCAAAGATAGAAGAGGTTGCGAGAACCAAGTGGCTGATCACCTATCTAGACTTGAGAATGAGTATGTGGCGCAATCAGAAAATCAGATTGGCGATGCATTCCCTGACGAGGAGATGCTAGCGACAACAATGGAGAACTTACCATGGTATGCCGACTTTGCAAATTTCGTGGTGAGTAATGTGTTACCTTCCAATTTATCTTACCACCAGAGGAGGAAGTTTATGCATGACGTTCAGCACTATTATTGGGATGAGCCTTATTTGTTTCGAAGATGCGCGGATGGTATCATTCGACGATGTATATCCCATGAAGAAGTGCCCACTATATTAGAAGCATGCCACACTTCGCAAGTTGGAGGCCATCATGCAGGGAATCGAACAGCAAGAAAAGTCTTGCAAAGTGGTTATTATTGGCCTACAATATTCAGAGATGCACACGACTATGTGAGAAGGTGTGACCAATGCCAACGTCAAGGTGCTATTTCAAAACACCATGAAATGCCCATGTCCAAAATTCTGGAGGTAGAACTCTTTGATGTATGGGGTATTGATTTCATGGGACCATTCGTGAATTCATTTGGAATGAAGTACATCTTGGTTGCTGTGGATTATGTGTCGAAATGGGTTGAAGCTGTAGCATTGGCCGATAACGAAGGAAAGCGTGTTGTAGCGTTTTTAAAGAAGAATATCTTCTCTCGCTTTGGGGTACCTCGTACTATCATAAGTGATGGAGGATCTCACTTCTGCAACAAGCTATTCAAATCTGTATTGGCCAAGTATGGAGTCAAGCAACACAAGGTAGCTACGCCTTATCATCCCCAAACTAGTGGACAAGTAGAGGTTTCCAATCGTGAGATCAAGCAAATCCTTGCCAAGACGGTCAATGCGAATCGGAAGGATTGGTCTCGGAAGCTAGATGATGCACTATGGGCGTATAGGACTGCATTCAAGACACCCATTGGCATGTCACCTTATCAGCTAGTTTATGGGAAGGCTTGTCATCTACCCATCGAGCTTGAATACAAGGCATTATGGGCATTGAAGCACTTGAATCTGAATTGGGATGATGTGAAGAACCTGAGGTTGGAGCAACTGAACGAGCTAGATGAATTCCGTCTCCATGCATATGAAAGATCAGATTTATACAAGGAGCGGATGAAGAAGTATCACGATCAGCGGATTGTTCGACGACACTTCCAAAAAGGTGACATGGTACTACTCTTTAACTCCAGATTCAAGCTCTTCCCAGGTAAGTTAAAATCAAAGTGGTCTGGTCCATTTAAAGTCACCCACGTCTACTCGTCTGGAGTAGTCGAATTGGAAAATAATGAGGGTGTTATCTTCAAGGTGAATGGCCAACGTGTTAAGCCATATATCGGCCCTCTTGACTCGATGAATGACATGGCCATCACTTATCTCGACGAAGTCTAAGTACTCGAGATTACTACGTCGAGCCACGACAATAAATAAGGCGCTAGATGGGAGGCAACCCTTCGTTTTATTGTTTTATCGTTTTGTCGTTTTAGTATTTTTTCTTTTTGATAAATGAAAATCCAAAAATAAGAGTCGTGCCACGACCAAAACTAAGGCGCTTGGTGGGAGGCAACCCATCGTACTAATCGTTTTCATTTGTTTGAGCAAATATAGGTGTAAGAAGTATGCAACGAGGAGATTGATTTCAATTGACGATTTGGTCGCATTGTATGGTAAAGTCGGCAAGTTAGGAATGGTGATGCATAAGGCTATGGATTGAGCCTTTCTCACGTCATAATAGGCTTCGAGAAAGGCTAGGCCTTGGTAAAAATAGGCCACGAACGATGCACAACCTATTCTATCGCCTAAGGACTCGGAATCTAGTGTGCAATACACTATGCGCCGCCTATTCCTAGGTGTGCTTTTGACTATGCGCCTCCTATGCTATGGCATTTGAGATACTGAGACCAAATGCCATACCATATGCGCCGCATATGCCTATATATGCCATACTATGTGCGGCGCATATGTCCCATTATGCCATGGACAATGCGCTGCATATACATGTGATATGCCGAGGGATATGCGCCGCATATAGGGTGATTTTGTCCCCAAATCCGATTGTAAATGGGTCATAAACCGACCCATACTCCTCCTATATAAAGGGGACTTGGTTTTTTATCACAAACACATTAGAAGTAACCTTAAAGGCGCCGCATATCATCCCAAATCCTCTCAAATTTTTCTTCCTTTGTTCTTCCAATCCACAACAACTTCTCCACAATCTTCAAGCAAGTAAGTGCTCTCTTATTCTTCATCTATTTATCGTAAGTACTACTTTACTATGCTTATTATAAAATGCTAACTCATGAGAGATTGGTGGTGATGTTCACGTGTGTGGATAATTGTTGCAAAATCGTGTGATTGATTATATACGTATGGAATTCATGACTTGTTTCCGACTTGAATTTTGTTTCAATGGCATTGTTGTGATACTTGCTGAACATATGTGGCCATGAATATTGATTGAGAGTGTTGTTTGGATGCTTGCATGATTAACCATCCCGGCCATCGGGATAAGGTTATAGTGACTATCGACTTAGGTGGTGGTGTTTGTTGTTTGAATAGCAATTCCATGTGGTAACCCCTATGTTGTAACGTTGCTATATACACCATGCAAGTCGTCCAAATGGCTGCTCATGAGTGATGTAATACTGATTTTCTTGTCGGAATACAATCCTAAGACGTATGTCGACGACGTCTGAGTACTCGACCACGTTCACTTCACCGATTTGTGCCAACAAGATTAAGTGTGGGGTGGTACCCCTAATGCTTGCATATAGATTGTCTAAAGTGAGATTGTGCTGCATCTAACATTATTTCTAGTCTCAGGTTCAATGGCACCGAAAGCAAGGCAAGGCAAGGAGAAGGCTACCACGACCCGCAAGGACAAAAAGAGAAGCCGAAAAGACCAAGGCGAATCATCTTCCGCACACCTACCACGCAGAATGTTCGGAATCAAATGGGTTCTTGAGGAAGAAGCCAAGGCATGGTACAGCAGCAACAAAGAAAAGAAATATGTGCACGTCGACTTAATCAACAAGGAGACCTTAGCAAAGAAGGAGCCGCAACTGTTGGCTAAGATAATGGCTTTGATGATGGATTTCATCTTCCGTGACATGGGAGAGTGCAATCTTGACTTGACAAGAGAGTTTTATGCCAACTGGTCGCCAAACACAACAGGCAACGAAGTCAAAATTCGGGGCCAAGTGTTACAGCTTACAGCGGATTGGATCAACTCGTTTCTAGGCCTACCTTCGGTCGACACTGCACCATACAAAGAGCTGTACAGCAGGCCTCCTTACAGAGATATAAGACACACGCTTTGTGGAAGCAGATCGATGGCAAGATGGGGCAGACATAAGGAAACAGGCCGCCACAACACATTCCCCTATGCTCCACTAAATAGGGAAGCAAGAATCTGGATGCGCATTGTCAACTCATGCCTCATTCCTGGGACGCAATACACAAAGATATCGAGAGATAGAGTGTGTCTGGTTTATGCATTGATGACAAATGTCCCTAACAACTTTGGGGCAATCATTCGATCGACCATGAGAAAAGCCAGACTCCACAGCAGGTCCCATTTCACATTCGGAAATTTGTTGACAGCAATGTTGCGGAAGGAGGATATAGAAGAGGAACCAGCTGACCACAAACTCCCACATACCCCAAAGAAGGTTGGCCTCACCAAGGTCAAAGATGCTGAAACAACGCATGGAGTCAACCTTACCACTGCGGAGAGACATGCTCGTGACGAGAGTTTCTTCCGTCATCTCTATGGCATGACGAGATTCACTATGATGAGTGGTGGACGTATTCCAACTGCTGTAGAGCTCCAACAGCTGGACCACGACTACCCAATGAACAGACATGCCCAGGAGATGTGTGGAGTGGGAGTCTATTTCGAGGAACCTCTTGATGATGACGTGCCAACTGATGATGATAGACGCTTGCCTGATTCTGATGCTGAGGAGAACTCTGACGACGACTCTTACGATGACTCGGACGAAGGGGGTATGACCCCCGACATTGAGGAAGAGTCCGACTAATCAGGTTCTTCGACTTTATTTTCCACTGAGGGCAGTGTCTAGTCTAAGTGTGGGGTGTCGGCAGAATCTGCATGCTATGTTTGTATGTTTGCTCTTGTTTATTTTGTTTTGAGTCCAAATTTTTTATTTTTTTGTGATTTTTTTTCGTGTGACGTTTTTTTATTTTTTAGGAGTAAAATTTTTCTAGCTATGCATGAAATTATTTGGATAGGCAGCATGAGATTAGAACAAGAGTATGTGCTACAATTGTGACTATTGAGACATTTAGGCTCTAGTTGTGACTCATTATGTGATATTGTGTGATTCGATTCCTTCACTTGTTGGGTCGAGAGTCTATATTACTACCAATCAAGTCGACCATGTGCCTTGTGTGTGTGAGATAATAGTATATTCTATGTGTGTGGCTGATGCTAGAACTTGCCTGGTATGTATGCAAAGCGAAAATAAGGAGTGTAAGTTAGGATATGATTTAGGCATTTCTTTGGCAACCTATATTTGTTTACCATCAGTTTTACCTACCCATGTAAATCATCCTAGTTAAACCCTTTTGAGCCTTTAGCCTATTTCTTTGACAACCTTGTATGTAAGCCTAATCTATTTCTTTCAAGACCATAATTTGATCCAAATTCCTAAGTGCTTTAAAGTGAATAAGTCATGTGACAACATAAGAGGAAATTGGGTGAGTATGATGCTTTAAATTGTAATGGTGCTTGAATGCGTTATGAAAAAGAAGAAAGTGCTATCATAAGAGGTATTTTGTGAAAAGAAAAAGGAAAAGAAAGCTGAAAAGTGAGTTGTGCTTAAAATTGAAAAACAAAATAGGAGAAAAAGGGTGGTAGAATAAAAAAAATAAAGAAAGGTTGAAAGAAAAAAGTGTCATAGATACAAAGTGATGTATTAAAGTGCTTAGGAACTTAGTCACTATTTCTGGCCAAAATAGTCCTACCCGTCCCTTAGCCTACATTACAACCATCAAAAGACCTACTTGATCCTAATCTTAACATTCCGACATTTAGTAGAGTACTACATTAAGGGCAAGCTTATGGTCATTAGTTGCTACATATGAATTCTTTGTGAGAGTGAGAGCAAGGACACTTTGATACCCATGTTTGAAAAATATGCTATATTTGTGAGTGATTATGGGTACTATATTGTGAGACACACATGGTTGATGAGTTTTGGATAGTTGTATATGATTCTATGTACCTTAACGTTTGCATGCGAGTTGATCACCATCACGAGTCTATGCTTGAGGTTAAATTGTTTCTACTTATAATCGGAAAGCTACTCTTTGTTGATAATTGTTGTGCTTGTCTTGAAGAATGTTTTGTGTTGTTTCTGTAAAAACCTTAAGTCAATGCTTAGAAGGACATGATATGTTGTTCGAGGACGAACAAAGCTCTAAGTGTGGGGTGTTGATGATAGGCGAATTTACGCGCCTATATCAATATATTTTGCCCATATTTTAGCCTAGTTTTGAGAACTAATTATCTATTTCATACACTTTTAGTCCTTTTTCCTGTAAATGAGCTAACAAATGTGATTAGGAAAGTTTCAGGTATAAATGATGCAAAATACAGCAATTTATGGCTTACTTGACGCAAAAGAAAGCTCACAAACGAGATGGAAAGGAGCTGGACGCATAAAGGACTAAATCTGCTGCATGGAAAATCTGTCCCGGGCTAAAACAGCATTTCTGAAGACTTTGGGGACTTACAGACACAAAGCTGGATTTTTGCCATAATACATTAACCTAGTGCAATTAGGTTATGTGTTTCATTATTCTATTTGGATTATAATTTTGTAACCTTACCCTAGTACATTTGGGTCAAGGATTTCATTAGTATATTAGGATTTGGTTATTTATTTCATTAGCTTAGTAGGAGTAGGATAGGAGTATTATAAATACCCTATCATGTTAGAGATTTTTTATCACATTCTTACAATTCAATTTACTCTTAACTTAAGACATCTTCCTACAATACATTCTTAATTCTTCATTCTTCTATTCTTAAATTCCACAACAAGAGAATCGTTACTTGCTACGGAATCACTAAAATCACACGCCAAACACCTACTATTCACGCCCTCCACCATGCAAAACGTGATATCCTTCGCATTCATGGGTAACTAAACCTCTTAGTTGGGGTTATGGAAGCCGAATGAGTTACTATCTATTGCTATGAGCTTGTGAGTTCAAGACACGTATATTGCTTATATCATTATTCTCTTCATCTTAAATCTACATCCTTTGCGGTTCAAACAAATGAACACGCCATTCTAACATCTAACCTGTTCGAGAGAAAGGTTACTTGTCTAGAAAAGAAGACGCATAGACTAACGCCAGTCTAACATTTAACTTGTTCGAGAGAAAGGTTATTTGTCTGGAAAAGAGATAATGTCAAGGTAGTAGGACACCCTTTCCTATTAAAAAGCTAGTGCCGTAACTGGACTAACCTCTTGGAGAATTCGTACCGTTAGACACACTTTAAGCTCGAGAGAGTTAAAGTGAAATAGTCCTTGTTTAGGTCGAGAGACGCTTGGATTTACCATCGACTACAATTCTCTATAAGCAATTGCATGTCAAGACTCTACACACTCATAGCCAATAGAGACGTATACTTCTGAAGGTGGATATAACCCCAACGCCTCAATTCTCATTGTTTCACAACCTACGAAATATTCTCTTTTTACTTTGCTATTTTTCAGCTTTTTATTTCATTACTTTGGTTACTTATTACAATCCCCCCATTCTTACGAGACTTGCATCAAAAGTCTAATAATTTCACTTACTTGTTGACCAAGCTATTCTCTGTGGGATCGATACCCAACCCAGGTTGGGTTCTATATTTGCTAACGACCGCTTTACACTCCTACGAGAGCTGTAGATTGAGCGTTATCAGTCTCGTAAAAGGGGGATTGTAATGTGTAACGAAAACAATAAAGTAAAAGCTGAAAATAGCAAAGTAAAGAGAGAATGATTGTTACGTAAGTTGTAAACAATGAGAATTGAAGCGTTGGGGTTATGTCCACCTTCTGAGGTATACGTCTCTATTGGCTATGAGTGTGTAGAGTCTTGACATGCAATTGCTTATAGAGAATTGTAGTTGATGGTAAATCCAAGCGTCTCTCGACCTGAACAAGGACTATTTCACTTTAACTCTCTCGAGCTTAAAGCGTGTCTAACGGTACGAATTCTCCAAGAGGTTAGTCCAGTTACGGCACTATCTTTTTAATAGGAAAGGGTGTCCTACTACCTTGACATTATCTCTTTTCCAGACAAATAACCTTTCTCTCGAACAAGTTAAATGTTAGACTGGCGTTATTCTATGCGTCTGCAGCCACAAGAATTTGCATTAAGATGAAGAGAATAATGATATAAGCAATATACGTGTCTCGAACTCACAAACTCACAGCAATAGATAGTATCTCATTCGACTTCCATAACCCCAACATAGAAGTTCAGTTACCCATGAGTGCAAAGGAGATCACGATTTGCATTGTTATTGTTGAGTAATGGCGTGTGGATTAGGTGATAGGCGTGTGGCGTGATTCCTTATCAAGTAACGATTCTCTTGTTGTGGAATTTAAGAATAGAATTAATGGAAAGATTAGAAGAGTTGTAATTGAGAAGTAGAATGTGTCTCTCCACTAAGGGAGGACTTGCCTCTCCACTAAGGGAGGACTTGATTAAAATCTCTAGCATGATAGGGTATTTATAATACTCCTATCCTACTCCTACTATGCTAATGAAATAAATAACCAAATCCTACTAAACTAAGGAAATACTTAACCCATTTGTACTAGGTTAATGTAACATTCTCCTAATCCAAATAAACTAATGAAATACATAACCCAATTGTACTAGGTTAATGTATCATTGTCAAAATCCAGCTTTGTGTCTGTATGTCCCCAAAGTCTTCTGAAATGCTGTTTTAGCCCGGGACAGATTTTCCATGCATCAGTTTTGGTCCAGGTCCCCAGAGTCTTTAGAAATACTGTTTTAGCCCGGGACAGATTTTCCATGCAGCAGTTTTGGTCCTTTAGGCGTCCCACTTCCTTCTCCTTCGTTCGTGAGCTTTCTTTTGCGTCAAGTAAGCCATAAAATGCTGTATTTTGCATCATTTATACCTGAAACTTTACTAATCATGTTTGTTAGCTCATTTATAGGAAAAAGGACTAAAAGTGCATGAAATATATAATTTGTTCTCAAAACTAGGCTAAAATATGGGCAAAATATATTGATATATGCGCGTAATTTCGCCTATCATCAACACCCCACACTTGAAGCTTTGTTCGTCCTCGAACAAAATATCATGTCCTTCTAAACATCAACTTAGGGTTTTTACAGCAACAACACAAAACATTCTTCAAGACAAGCACAACAATTATCCACAAACAGTAGCTTTCCGATTATAAGTAGAAACAGTTTAACCTCTAGCGTAGACTAGTGATGGTGATCAACTCGCATGCAAACGTTAAGGTACAAGGAATCATATATAACTACCCAAAACTCATCAACCATGTGTGTCTCACAATATATTACCCATAATCACTCACAAGTATAGCATATTTTTCAAACATGGGTATCAACAATATCCTTGCTCTCGCTCTCACAACGAATTCATATGTAGCAACTGATGACCATAGGCTTGACCTTAATGTAGTACTCTACTAAATGTCGGAATGTTAAGATTAGGATCAAGTAGGTCTTTTGATGGTTGTAATGTAGGCTAAGGGACGGGTAGGATCAACTATTTTGGCCAGAAATAGTGACTAAGTTCCTAAGCACTTTAATACATCACATTGTATCATTGACACTTTTTTCTTTCAACCTTTCTTCTTTCCTTTATTCTACCACCCTTGTTCTCCTCTTTTTGTTTTTCAATTCTAAGAACAACTCACTTTTCAGCTTTCCTTTCCTTTTTCTTTTCACAACATACATCTTATGATAGCACTTTTTTTTTCATAACATATTCAAGCACCATTACAATTTAAAGCATCATACTCACCCAATTTCCTCTTATGTTGTCACATGACTTTTTCACTTTAAAGCACTTAGGAATTTGGATCAAATTACGGTCTTGAAAGAAATGGATTAGGCTTACATGCAAGGTTTTCAAAGAAATAGGCTAAAGGCTCAAAAGGGTTTAACTAGGATGATGTCCATGGGTAGGTAAAACTGAAGGTAAACAAATATAGGTTGCCAAAGAAATGCCTAAATCATATCCTAAACTTACATTACTTATTTTCGCTTTGCATACATACCAGGCAAGTTCTAGCATCAGCCACAAACATAGAATATACTATTATCTCACACACACAAGGCACATGGTCGACTTGCTTGGAAGTAATATAGACTCTCGACCCAACAATTGAAGGAATTGAATCACACAATATCACATAGTGAGTCACAACTAGAGCCTAAACGTCTCAGTAGTCACAATTGTAGCACATACTCTTGTTATAATCTCATGCTGCCTATCAAAATAATTTCATGCGAAGCTAGAAAAAAAAATTTTACTACTAAAAAAACAAAATGAAACAAAAGAAAATAAACATAGATGCGAATAGAGAAGTATACGAAACAAAAATGAAACAAAAGAAAATAAACATAGATGCGAATAGAGAAGTATAGCATGCAATACCACCACCCCACACTTAGTCGGGACACTGTCCTCAGTGGAAAATAAATATGAGGAACCTGGTTAGTCGGACTTATCCTCTATGTCTGGGGTCATACCCCTTGCATTGGAATCATCATCAGAGTCGTCATCCTCAGAAGTTTCTCATAAGTATCCCACTTAATTCCAAGCGTGAGTCGGGGTATTTGCTGCGAGGAGGGTTCTCCTTGGTCCTTGCGGCCTTTGTTTCTTGCTCTTTTGGGAAGTGGTAGCCTTTTCTTTGCCTTGTATTGCTTTGGGTGCCATTGTACCTGAGACTAGAAATAGTGTTAATGGTAGCACAATCTCAATGGTTACAATCTATACACAAGCAGTAGGGGTACCACCCCACACTTAGTTTTGTTAACACAAATCAGTGAAGTGAAAGAGGTCGAGTACTCAGATTTCGTCGACATACGTTTTAGGATTGTATTCCGACAAGAAAATCAGCAATGCATCACTTACTTGCAGCCATTGGACTACTTTCATGGTAGATATAGCAACACTACTACATAGGGGTTACCACATAGAATAGTTATTCTTACAACAATCACACCCTCTTATGTCGGTAGGCACTATAACCTTATCCCGATGAACGGGATAGCCTAACATGTAAGTATCCAAGTAGCAATCTTAAACAATGTTCAAGATTATAGCAATCCTGCAAATAGTATATCAATGCTATTAAAACCAAATTCAAGTCGGAAACAAGTCAAGATTATCGTATACGTTCACTCACATGATTTTGCATCAATAATCCAAACACATGAACATCACCAATAATCTTTCAAGATGTAGCAATTCATGATAGACATAGCAACGTAGTACTTACGAGAAATAGATGAAGAATAAGAGAGTACTTACTTGCTTGAAGCTTGTGGAGATGGTGTTGTGAATTGGAAGAGCAAAAGAAGAAAATTTTGAGATGATTTGGAGAGGGAATGCGGTGCCTTTAGGGTATTTTCTAGTGTGGTTGTGTTATAAAACTAAGTCCCCTTTATATAGGAAGAGAATGGGTCGGGTTATGACCTATTTACAATCGGATTTGGGGACAAGAACACCACATATGCGGCGCATATCACTCGACATATCAATGACATATGCGGCGCATTGTCTATGGCATAATGGGACATATGCGCCGCATAGTCTATGGCATTTGTAGACATATGCGCTGCATAGTCTATGGCACATGAGATACTGAGACCAAATTCCATAGCATAGGCGGCGCATAGTCAAAAGCATACCTAGGAATAGGCGGCGCATAGTGTATAGCACACTAGATTCCGAGTCCTTAGGCTATAGAATAGGTTGTGCATCGTTCGTGGCCTATTTTTACCAAGGCCTAGCCTTCCTCGAAGCCTATTTTGACGTGAGAAAGGCCCAATCCATAGCCTTATGCATCACCATTCCTAACTTACCGATTTTACCATACAATGCGTCCAAATCGTCGATTGAGATCAATCTCCTCGTCGCATACTTCTTGCACCTATTTTTGCTCAAAACCAAATGAAAACGATAAAATGATAAAACAATGGGTTGCCTCCCATCTAGCGCCTTATTTATTGTCGTGGCTCGACATAGTTACCTCGAGTACTCAGACTTCGTCGAGGTAAGTGATGGATCGTTTTCTGAAAGGATTTGACGACAATGAGGCTTACCTATGGGCATGAGATTTTTTTCGAGATGGCTCCTACGTTTCTCCGGAGAGTCACCAATTATATCATCAATAGTCCAACCCATAGCTCTCTTGTATCTCCTCAGAGCAGAGATGAGAGCTTCTACGTGCTGTTCACTTAAATCATCGGCTCTCTCCGGAAGTATATTTCTACTTTCCAAGAACACATACCTTAGATAATCGGGAAGCTCTTGCGATTCTAGCATTGGTGGCTCGTCAAAGGGAGTATTCACTGTTGGTTGATTCTTGAGTTCACAATCCGGTTTCTTAGGAGTATAAGACTCTATTTCGGTTAGAGCACTCATAAGTTCTTCATAACATTCATTGTCTTCATGCTCAACTTTCAGTGGCACAACAGACAATGGCTTAACAGTAGGTTGTTTCTCTATAGATAATGCTTTAGTATCCTCATAATGAACATCAGCTACAGATGACTTATTCATATCGCTGGGCTGCTTCATTGTTTCGCATATATCAAACTGTACCACTTCGTCAACCACTTGCTTGCCTTTTGCTGAAGTTTCCAGCACCTTACCACTTCTGGTAGTGATGGCCATGCATAACCCATCATTCTTTGGGTTTTGCACAGTATCGCTTGGTAAGGTGCCAGCCTTTCTTTGATTAAATGCTACTGAAAGTTGGCTCAATTGCTGCTCTATTTGCCTGATAGAAGTGGAATGAGAATCAAATAGTTGCTTCATGGAGGACAAATCATCAATCACCTCCTTAACTCCTGCGCTCGTTGCTTCCACTCCTTTTAATAACTTAGCCATCATGTCTTCCATTCTACCAGGGGGAACGTACAAACCACTCTTTTCATTATTTTTCTTCCAACTACCTTGGTCTTTGCTTCCAGATTTATCATAATAGTTCCGACCTTGGTTTCCTTGGGCATTCCCACGGAAACCCCCCTGATTGTTCAAGTAGTTGGCCTCCTTTTCAGAATCAGATTCGTATCTTCCAGTTAGCGCTATAGCTTTCACTTTTTCGATCTTCCCTGATAATAAGTGTTTTGTCAGAAGATCCAATTGTGTTTTCATGTGCGCCATGTCTTGCTCACGTTCTTCTTCTCTTCTTCTTTGGTCTGCAGACATGCCAATAGATAAAGTGGGGATTGATACCTCAGAATCCCTGGTATGCCAAGCTCTACTTTGCTTCGTCATCCGATCTAGCATATTGCTTGCCTGCACAAAGGTGAGGTCCATAAATGATCCACCTGCTGCATTATCAACCACTAGCTTAGTCACCGAATTCAACGCTCTGTATAATATCTCCATCAAGTGGACATTGGTCATATGATAGTTTGGGCATCGCATTAGCTTCGTCTTGAACCTCTCCCATGTTTCGTGGAGAGCTTCATTTGGAAGCTGTCGAAAATTTATGATCTCATCTCTCAACTGTGCTCTTTTGGATGGCAGAAAGAATCTTTCTAGGAAAGCGTCTTTCAATTGCCTCCAATTAGTAATAGAATCAGGAGTCAGCCCATTCAATCACATAGTTGCCTCCCCAGACAGAGACAATGGAAATAGACGTAATCGAATTGCATTCTGTCCAACTCCAGGATTGTCGAATGACTTGCATGTAGAAATAAAGTTGATCAGATGCATATTCGGATCATCGCCTGCTAGTCCACCAAATAATCCTTTGAGTTGCAAAAGGTGAATCATGGCGCTAGTGATATTGAACTTTGCTCCCGGTGCTAATGGCGGAAGAATAATAGCTCCTGTGGCACCAGCTCCATCAAGATCATCATCATCATCATCAAACGGTATGTGCACAGCTCGGTGTTCGGGCCTAAATCGCTCTTGACGATCTCTCCTTTGCATGGGTGCCGCCATTTCAGCAGTATGCCGTGGGTTTAGTAGCTCTTTATCGCCCAGATCCTCATCATCAGGATTTGTTGCTCGCCTACGGTTATCAATATTCTGTTGATGCACTGGAGCAGCCATCCTTTCAATTTCACGTTGTGCCTCCATTGATGCAATGAATAAACCTAAATAAAACAAAAACAACAACTAAAAGTAAAAGTACGAGAATCTTTGACCAAAGGGTCTAGTAATTATCACGAACTTGATTGACACTCGTATTCCCCGGCAACGGCGCCAATTTTTGATAACGCTCAATCTACAGCTCTTGTGGGAGTGTAAAGCGGTCGTTAGCAAATATAGAACCCAACCTTGGTTGGGTGTCGATCCCACAGGGAATAGCTTGGCCAACAAGTAAGCAAAATTACTAAAGTTTTGGTGCAAGTCTCGTAAAAGGGGGATTGTAATGTGTAACGAAAACAATAAAGTAAAAGCTGAAAATAGCAAAGTAAAGAGAGAAAGATTGTTATGTAAGTTGTAAATAATGAGAATTGAAGCGTTGGGGTTATGTCCACCTTCTGAGGTATACGTCTCTATTGGCTATGAGTGTGTAGAGTCTTGACATGCAATTGCTTATAGAGAATTGTAGTCGATGGTAAATCCAAGCATCTCTCGACCTGAACAAGGACTATTTCACTTTAACTCTCTCGAGCTTAAAGCGTGTCTAACGGTACGAATTCTCCAAGAGGTTAGTCCAGTTACGGCACTAGGTTTTTAATAGGAAAGGGTGTCCTACTACCTTGACATTATCTCTTTTCCAGACAAATAACCTTTCTCTCGAACAAGTTAAATGTTAGACTGGCGTTATTCTATGCGTCTGCAGCCACAAGAATTTGCATTAAGATGAAGAGAATAATGATATAAGCAATATATGTGTCTCGAACTCACAAACTCACAGCAATAGATAGTATCTCATTCGGCTTCCATAACCCCAACAGAGAATTTCAGTTACCCATGAGTGCAAAGGAGATCACGATTTGCATTGTTATTGTTGAGTAATGGCGTGTGGATTAGGTGATAGGCGTGTGGCGTGATTCCTTATCAAGTAACGATTCTCTTGTTGTGGAATTTAAGAATAGAATTAATGGAAAGATTAGAAGAGTTGTAATTGAGAAGTAGAATGTGTCTCTACACTAAGGGAGGACTTGCCTCTCCACTAAGGGAGGACTTGATTAAAATCTCTAGCATGATAGGGTATTTATAATACTCCTATCCTACTCCTACTATGCTAATGAAATAAATAACCAAATCCTACTAAACTAAGGAAATACTTAACCCATTTGTACTAGGTTAATGTAACATTCTCCTAATCCAAATAAACTAATGAAATACATAACCCAATTTTACTAGGTTAATGTATCATTGTCAAAATCCAGCTTTGTGTCTGTATGTCCCCAAAGTCTTCTGAAATGTTGTTTTAGCCCGGGACAGATTTTCCATGCATCAGTTTTGGTCCAGGTCCCCAGAGTCTTTAGAAATACTGTTTTAGCCCGGGACAGATTTTCCATGCAGCAGTTTTGGTCCTTTAGGCGTCCCACTTCCTTCTCCTTCGTTCGTGAGCTTTCTTTTGCGTCAAGTAAGCCATAAAATGCTGTATTTTGCATCATTTATACCTGAAACTTTACTAATCATGTTTGTTAGCTCATTTATAGGAAAAAGGACTAAAAGTGAATGAAATATATAATTTTTTCTCAAAACTAGGCTAAAATATGGGCAAAATATATTGATATATGCGCGTAATTTCGCCTATCATCATGGCCTTCGCGGCAATGATATGCAATGGTCTTCGTGGCAACGATATGCAATGGCCTTTGCGGCAATGATATGTAATGGCCTTTGCGGCAATGTTATGCAATGGCCTTTGCGGCAATGATATGTAATGGCCTTTTCGGCAATGATATGTAATGGTCTTTGTGGAAATGATATGAAATGGCCTTGGTGGCAATGATCTGTAATGGACTTTACGGCAATGATATGCAACGGACCTTATGGCAATGATATGTAATGGCCTTTGCGGCAATGATAAAATAATTTTCCCTGGCTTCATTTGTCAGTGTCTAGCTTTCTACATGTACCTATACTCAAGGTAGACAATTAGTATACACAAAGTCGCTTATACTAGCGACTATTTTTAGGAAACTTCTAAATACAATATTTGTAAAGAAGACAAAGAGCTTTTGCTTGTCGCCTACAATTTCAAGAAATGAAATGGACAAATCGAAAGGTCCTAAATAATTGGGCATTAAAACTATTTTTAGAGCTACCTTAAAATACCATTCTTAGGTATTAATGCTCTACTGTGGCTCCAACTTTGCTCAGGGATTTTTGAAAGAGACCCTCATTTTTTATATTGAGCCCGGCATCCACAAAAAAATGATTAGTTTGAATGAAATTACTCTGTGTTGACCTTTTTCGATCCTTGATTTGCTCCTTGCCATCTCTTGGGAATTCCACCATATCGGGACTTCCACCCTGACACCCCATCCCAAATGATGTCTAGGCAAGTAATAAATAAGTGAGTCATAAGATTTTTGAAAATAGTCTTAGATTTTTAAAATAATTTCAAAAACTTCTGTAAAACTTATAAAATCTCTGCCAGTCATGTCATGTACTAGATCAACAAACATCTTCCTTGTGGTTTTGATTGATGGATGGTTTCCAAAACTCATGATCATTGTTGGGGGGTTGATGATAGGAGAATTTACACGCCTATAGCACTAGATTTTGCCCATATTTTAGCTATGTTTTGAAGACAAAATATATAATTCATGCACTTTTAGTCCTTTTTCCTGTAAGTGAGCTAACGAACATGATTAGCAAGTTCTCAGGTATAAATGATGCAGAATTCAGAATTTTATGGATAACTTGATGCCAAAGAAAGCTTCACGAATGGAGGAAAACAAAGCATGGACGCCAAGGACCTAAAGTAACGCATGGAAAACCTGTTCTGAGCAAAAATAGCAATTCTGAAGACTTTGGGGACTAGCAGTAACTTATTAAGATTAGGATAATGATACATTAACCTAGTAGGATTGGGTTAAGTAATTCATTAGCTTAGTAGGAATAGGATATGGGTATTATAAATACTCTATTTTGCTAGAGATTTTAAGACATCTTTCAATCTTTCAATCTTTCTATCTTTCAATCTGTCAATCTTTCTATTATTCAATCTTCTACTTCTAAGACATTCTTCCATTAATTCTACTTTTTATTCTTCTTCTGTTCATCTATTTAATTATTAATTTCCACTACAAGAGAAACGTTACTTGCAAAGAAAGTCACGCCTAAACGCCTACAACACTTTGCTACACGAAATCTTTATTGTGGTATAATAATAATGTCTATTGTGATTTTCTTCGCACTCATGGGTAGCTAAAATTCTCTGTTGGGGTTATGGAAGCCGTATGAGATACTATCTATTGCTATGAGTTTGTGAATTCGTGACACGTATGCTGCTTATATCATTATTCTCTTCATCTTAATCTAAATTCTTTGTGGTTGCAAACGCATAGAATACGCCAGTATAGCATTAACTTATTCGAAAGAAAAGTTATATGTCTGGAAAAGTGATAATGTCAAGGTAGTAGGGTCCCATCCCCTATTAAAAAGTTAGTGCCATAACTGCATTAACCTCTCGGAGAATTTGTACCGTTAGATACGCTTTAAGCTCAAAAGAGTTAAAGTGAAATAGTCCTTGTTGAGGTCGAAAGACGCTTGGATTTACCATCGAATACAATTCTCTATAAGCACATGCATGTCTGAATTCCGCATAACTCATAGCCAATAGAGACGTACAACTCATAAGGTGGACATAACCCCAACTTATCCATTCTCATTGTTTTACATATTACTAAACATTCTTTTTAGTTTGCTATTTTCCATTTTTACCTTATTACTTTGGTTACATTACTTGCACGACAAAACTCCCCCCTTTTACGAGACTTGCACTAAAAGTCTAGTAATCTTTGCTTACTTGTTGACCAAGATATTCCCTTTGGGATCGATACCCAACCCAGTTGGGTTCTATATTTGACTACGACCGCTTTACACTCTAAGGAGAGCTGTAGATTTAGCGTTATCAAAAATTGGCGCCGTTGTTGGGGAATACGAGTGTCAATTAAGTTTGTGATAATTACTAAACCCTTTGGTCAAAGATTCTCATACTTTTACTTTTAGTTTTTGTTTTTATTTTCTGCAAGTTTTAATTCAGTGCATGCCCCATACTCAAAGTTCTGGTCAACCGTTATTACCTATCAATCCTGAACCACAACGTATTGGTAGAATGAAGGCACAACACGAAAATCAAAGGATGGATGTTCAACAGGAATAGGATAGATGAGCAGCTCTAGCCGCCGCTCAAGTGCATCAACAGAATATTGATAACCCTGGGCGAGCATTAAATCTTGACGACGAGGACCTAGGTGATGATGAGTTACTAAACCCTAGGCATGCTGCTGAGATCGTAACACCTGCCAACAGAAGAGATCATCAAGCTAGGTTTAGGCCTGAACGCTGAGCTATGCAACTAGCTTTCGAAGATGATGATGATGATATTGATGGAGCCGGAGCCGGAGCCACAGGGGCCATAGTTCCTCCACCATTAGCGCCCGGAGCCAAGTTCAACATCACGAGCACCATGATTCAGTTATTGCAACTCAAAGGATTATTTGGTGGACTAGCAGACGATGATCCGAATATGCATCTCATCAACTTTATTTCTACATGCAAGTCGTTTGACAACCATGGCGTTGGTCAGAATGCAATTCGATTATGTCTATTTTCATTGTCTCTGTCTGGCGAGGCAACTCTATAGTTGAATGGGCTGACTCCTGATTCTATTACAAATTGGAGGCAATTGAGAGACGCTTTCCTAGAAAGATTCTTTCCTCCATCCAAAAGAGCAAAATTGAGAGACGAAATCAACAACTTTCATCAGCTTCCAACTGAAGCCCTTCATGAAACATGGGAGAGGTTCAAGACAAAGCTAACGAGGTGCCGAAACCATCACATGACTGATGTTCATCTAATGGAGATACTATACAGAGCCTTGAATTCAATAACTAAACTAGTGGTGGATAATGCGGCTGGAGGATCATTTATGGACCTCACCTTTGGTCAAGCAAGCAATATGCTAGATCGTATGACGAAGCAAAGTAGAGCTTGGCCTACCAGGGATTCTGAGGTAGCAAGCCCCACTTTATCTATTGGCATGACTGCAGACCAAAGAAAAAGAGAAGAAGAACGTGATCAAGATATGACGCACATGAAAAAACAAGTGGATCTTCTTACAAAGCATTTATTATCAGGGAAGACCGAAAAAGTCAAAGCTATTGCATCGAAAGGAAGAGACAAATCTGATTCGGAAGAAGAGGCCAACTTCTTAAACAATCAGGGGGGTTTCCGAGGGAATACCCAAGGAAACCAAGGTCGGAACTATTATGATAAATCTGGAAACAAGGTCCAAGGTAGTTGGAAGAACAAGAATGAAAAGAGTGGTTTATACATTCCCCCAGGAAGACGTAACACCACTACATCCGGTTTTGGAAATATGGAAGAGATGATGGCTAAACTATTGAAAGGAGTGGAAGCAACGAGCGCTGGAGTAACAGAGGTAATAAATGATTTGTACTCTATGAAGCAATTGGTTGACTCACATTCCACTTCAATAAAGCAAATAGAACAACAATTCAGCCAACTTTCAGCAGCACTCAATCAAAGAAAGACTGGAACTCAACCTAGCGACACTGTGCAAAACCCAAGGAATGATGGTTCATGCATGGCTGTTACTACCCGAAGTGGTAAGGTGCTGGAAACTTCATCAAAAGGCAAGAAAGTGGTTGACGAAGTAGCGGACATTGATGATAACGCAAAAGGAGAGGAATCTACGGAAGCTATCCACGACGTCCATGATGTCACACCGAGTGTGTTGCAGCCTGAAAAGGCTGAAAAATGGAAGAAAACGGCGAAGAAAGCCGTGGAGAGAACAATTCCATATCCACCACCACCTTTTCCTCAAAGATTGAAGAAGGTGGCGGATGATACAAAGTTCAGCAAATTCATGACTATGTTAAAGCAGCTGACCATTAATGTTCCATTGGTGGAAGCATTTGAAAAAATGCCTGGGTATGCGAAATTTATGAAGGATCTATTGACAAAGAAGCGCGCAGCAAGCTATGAGTTAAAAGATAATGTTCATCACTGCAGCACAATCGCTACCCGATCACTAGTTCAGAAGAAAGCTGACCCTGGTGCTTTCACTATTCCTTGCACCGTTGGTTCTTTAAATTTTGCCAAGGCGTTATGCAATTTAGGAGACAGCATCAATTTGATGCCATTATCTATCTATAAAAATTTGGGGTTGGGTGATCCTACTTCAACCAATATGAGGCTCGTAATGGCGGATAGGTCGGTAAAACGACCTGTTGGTATTCTATGTGATGTATTGGTAAAGGTTTCTTCATTCATCTTTCCAGCAGACTTTGTTATTTTGGATTGTAAGGCAGACTAAGAAGTTCCCATAATCTTGGGGCGCCCTTTCCTTGCTACAGGAAGTGTGCTCATTGATTTAATAGCTTATGAGTTTTCGTTCCGAATAAATGACGAAGTAGTTCGCTTTGATGTTTGCAAATCAATGAAGCAACCCAAAGAGCTGAACGTATTCTCGGTGGTTGATGTTTACTTTGATGATGAGGAAGAATCACTTGAAGAAGAACAAATTATTGAAGACCCATTGGGAATTGTGCCATGAATGGAGAGAGTAAGGATGCTGAAAATTGCGAAGAAGCTATTTTTGCTCTCTCAGGATTAGGGACATATCGCCATGCTCCCAAAAAGTTGGACCTTGATCTCAAAAATCGACCCACACCACCAGCTAAGCCATCTATTGAAGAGCCACCCACGGTAGAATTGAAGGAGCTGCCTAGTCATTTAAAGTATGCATTCTTAGGAAACAGAAACAAACTTCCAGTCATTGTGGCAGCAGATTTAGGTGAACAACAAGTTGCAGCTCTCATTACTATTATACGGAAGTATATAAGATCCATTGGTTATACCATCGCAGATATTATTGATATTCCACCTGGGATTTGTATTGTTTCTTAGACGGTTATTCAGGCTATAATCAGATTTGTATTGCCCCTGAAGATCAAGAAAAGACAACGTTCACATGTCCATATGGCACGTTTGCCTTCAAACGTATGCCATTCGGGTTATGTAACACACCAGCCACCTTTCAGCGTTGTATAATGTCCATTTTTTCTGATGTGGTTGAAGATACTTTGGAGGTATTCATGGATAACTTTTCAGTTATTGGTGAGTCTTTTGAAGCGTGCTTGGCAAACCTAAGTATGGCGTTGCAAAGATGTGTAGAATTCAACCTAGTGCTGAATTGGGAAAAGTGTCACTTCATGGTGAAAGAAGGAATCGTTCTTGTGCATAAAATCTCTGAAAGAGGAATTGAGGTTGATCGAGCAAAAATTGAAGTCATCGAGAAGCTACCGCCCCCAATTTCAGTGAAGGGAGTTCGTAGTTTCCTCGGTCATGCAGGTTTCTATCGGCGGTTCATCAAAGACTTCTCCAAAATTGCGAGTCCATTGTGCAAACTCTTGGAGAAATATGCAAAGTATGACTTCAATGAAGATTGTTTGAAGGCATTCGAATGCCTCAAAAGAAAACTCATTGAAGCCCCTATGATGGTAGCACCAGATTGGTTTCTACCGTTCGAATTCATGTGTGATGCTATTGGGGTTACTGTTGGCGCTGTACTTGGCCAGAGGAAGGAGAAATTAATTCATCCTATATACTATGCTAGCAAGGTCCTAAACGAAGCCCAAAAGAACTATACTGTCACAGAACAAGAGCTCCTAGCAGTTGTGTATGCTGTTGAGAAGTTCCGTGCGTATCTGTTGGGAACCAAAGTGATCATTCATACAGACCATGCAGCTATGAGGTATCTAATGACAAAGAAGGATGCAAAACCAAGAATAATTTGATGGGGTTTTGCTGCTGCAAGAATTTGATTTCGAGGTTAAAGATAGAAGAGGTTGCGAGAACCAAGCGGCTGATCATCTATCTAGACTCGAAAACGAGCATGTAGCGCAGCCTGAAATCGAGATTGATGATGCATTCCCCGACGAGGAAATCTTAGCAACAATAATGGAAGGACTACCATGGTATGACAACTTTGAAAATTTTGTGGTGAGTAATGTGATACCTGCAAACTTATCTTATCATCAAAAGAGGAAGTTTATGCATGATGTCAAACACTACTTTTGGGATGAGCCATATTTGTTTTGACGATGCGCGGATGGTGTTATCCGACGATGTATATCCCATGTAGAGGTGCCTGATATATTGGAAGCATGCCACACTTCCCATGTTGGGGGACATCACACAGGTAGTCGGACAGTGAGGAAGGTATTGCAAAGTGGATATTATTGGCCTTTGATATTCAGAGATGCCTACGACTTTGTGAGAAGATGCGACCAGTGTCAGCGACAAGGTGCTATTTCGAAACACCATGAGATGCCCATGTCGAAAATACTTGAAGTAGAACTCTTTGACGTATGGGGTATTGATTTCATGGGTCCATTCGTAAATTCGTTTGGAATGAAGTACATCCTAGTTGCTGTAGATTATGTCTCAAAATGGGTTGAAGCTGTAGCGTTGGCCGACAATGAGGGAAACCATGTTGTAGCATTCTTAAAGATAAATATCTTCTCTCGCTTTGGAGTACTACGTACTATCATAAGCGATGAAGGATCTCACTTCTGCAACAAGCTATTCAAATCAGAGTTGGCAAAATATGGTGTCAAGCAACATAAGGTAGCCACGCCTTATCACCCACAAACCAGCGGACAGGTAGAGGTGTCCAACAGAGAGATCAAGCAAATCCTTGCTAAAACGGTAAATGCTAATAGGAAAGATTGGTCTTGAAAGCTGGACGATGCACTATGGGCGTATAGGACTACATTCAAAACACCAATTGGCATGTCCCCGAACCAACTAGTTTATGGGAAGGCTTGTCACTTGCCCATTGAGCTTGAGCATAAGGAATTGTGGGCTTTGAAATGATTAAATTTGAACTGGGATGATGCAATGAATCTGAGATTGGAGCAACTGAACGAGATGGATGAATTTCGTCTACATGCTTATGAAAGATCGGATCTCTACAAGGAGCGGATGAAAAAGTATCATGATCAGCGGATTTTTCGATGAAACTTTCAAAAGGACGATATGGTACTTCTCTTCAATTCCAGACTGAATTTATTCCTAGGTAAGTTAAAGTACAAGTGGTCTGGTCCATACAAAGTTAACCAAGTCTACTCGTTTGTAGTAGTTGAGTTGGAAGACACTAATGGTGTTTTCTTAAAGGTGAATGGCCAATGAGTAAAACCATATATCGGTCCTCTTGATTCGATGAAATATATGGCCATCACTTATCTCGACGAAGTCTAAGTAATCGAGATAGCCATGTCGTGCCGCGACAATAAATCAAGCGCTAGATGGGAGACAACCCATCGGTTTTCATTTTTGTCTTTCTTTCGTTCTATTACGTGTTTGCTTTTGATAAATAAAAATCCAAAAAGAAGAGTCGTGCCACGACAAAAACTAAGACGCTTTATGGGAGGCAACCCATTGTTCTAATTGTTTTTATTGGTTTTGAGCAAATATAAGTGCAAGAGGTATAAAACGAGGAGATCAGTTTCAAATTTTGATTTGGACGTATTGCATGTTAAAGGTGGTAAGTTAGGAATGAAGAAGCAAAAGGCTATTGATTGAGCATTGCTCATGAAAATATTGGCATTGAACAAGGTTAGGCCTAGGTAAAACTAGGCCACGAACAAGGCAAGGCCTATACTATGGCCTAAGATCTCAGAATCTAGTGTGCCATAGCATAGGCGCCGCCCATGCCCAAGTATGCCATAGCATAGGCGCCGCCTATGCTAATGACTTTTCTCTTTGAATCTCATATGCAAAGTGAAAGGCGCCACCTATTCCTAGGAATTCCATGGCATAGGCGCCGCCTATGCTAGACAATGCTTTGCAAAAGGCGCCGCCTATGCCAAGTATAGGCAAAGCTAAAGGTGCCGCCTGTGGTCACTTTTTGTCTCCAAATCCAATTTTAAATAGGTCAAAACCCGACCCAACCTTTTCCTATAAATATGAGACTTAGTCTTGAACCAAAAACACATTGGAAACCTAGCTTATGCACCGCCTATAGCCTCCAAATCCTCTCAAAAATTTTCCTTTTACTCTTTTTCTTCACAAGAACATCATGCAAAGGCATCAATTAAGTAAGTACTACTTTGTTCTTCATTTATATTACGTAAGTACTACGTTACTCCATCTATTATGAATTGTTGAATCTTGAAAGAAGTAGTGGTGATGTGAATGTGTTTGAATTGTTGTGATACAACTAAGTGAGTGAATGAATATGTAAGGATGATCTTAACTTGTTCCCAACTTGAATTTGATTTTGATGCATTGTCATACTTTTGCGGAATTGATATGGTCACTAAAATTGCATAATATTGTCACTTGCATACTTGCATGTTCGAATGATTTGTTCATTGGAATAAGACTTATAGTTGCCTACCGACATAGGAGGTTGTGATTATTGATAGATACTATACCTTGATTCAATCCCTATGTAGTAGTCTGGATATATCTAACATGAAATTATTGCAAAAATTACAAGAAGTATGACTGCACTGATTTTATGGTTGGATTATAGTACCTAAAACGTATGCCGATGAAGTCTAAGTAATCGACCACTTTCACTTCACTAGTCTGTACCAACAAACTAAGTGTGGGGTGGTGCCACTACTGCTTGTTTATAGATTGTATCCATCGAGATGACGCTAACATGAATATTGTTTTAATCTCAGGTACAATGGCACCCAAAGCTAGACAAGGCAAAGATAAGGCAACCACTTCCCAAAAGGGAAAGAAAAGAGGCCGAAAAGAGCAAGGAGAATCATCCTCGATGCAATTACCACACCGCATGTTCAGAATTAAATGGGTTTTAGAGAAGGAAGCAAAGGAATGCTATAGGAACAACAAAGAGACGAAATATGTTCATGTGGACTTGATAAACAAGGAAAGCCTATCAAAGAAAGAACCACGCATGTTAGCCAAGATCATGGCGTTACATCTTGATTTCATCTTCCGAGACATGGGAGAATGCAATATCGATTTAACAAGAGAATTCTATGCCAACTGGTCACCGAAAACCACAGGAAGCGAGGTCAAGATTCGGGGCCAAGTTTTACAACTCAATGCGGATTTCTTCAACTCCTTTCTTGGCTTGCCTGCTGTTGATCCATCACCATTCAAAGAGCTGTACAGTAGACCTCCATATAAAGCCATTCGACACACACTCTGTAGAACAAGATCCATGGAACGGTGGAGTAGACACAAAGACATCGATCGACACAACACCTTCCCATATGCTCCTTTGAATAGGGAAGCAAGGATATGGTTGTGCATAGTCAACTCTTGCCTTATTCTAGGGACGCAATACACGAAAATAACAAGAGATAGAGTGTACTTGGTATATGCATTGATGACGAATGTCCCTATCAAAATTGGGGCAATCATTCGGTCTACAATGCGGAAGGCTAGGCTACACAAGAGCTCCCATTTCATCTTCGGCAATCTGTTGACTGCAATTTTGAGGAAGGAAGACATCGAAGAGGAGCCGGCTGATCATAAACTCCCACACAACCCGAAGAAGGTTGACCTCACAAAGGTCAAAGATGCTGAATCAATACATGGCGTCAACCTTACTACGACAGAGAGACATGCTCGGGATGAGAGTTTCTTTCGCCATCTTTATGGCATGACTCGGTTTACAATAATGAGCGGAGGTCGTGTTCCAACTGCTGCAGAGCTCCAACAGCTGGATCATGACTATCCAATGAATGTGCATGCGAGGGAGATGTGTGGAGTAGGTACATACTTTGAGGAACCTCTTGATGACGATGTCCCGACCGATGATGATCGACGAATGCTAGACTCCGACGTAGAGGAGAATTCTGATGACGACGACTCCTATGATGATTCCGACGAAGGGGGTATTACCCCCGACATAGAGGAGGAGTCCGACTGACCAGGTTATTCCTATTTTTTTCCACTGAGGATAGTGTGTCCCATCTAAGTGTGGGGTGGTGGTATTTTCATGCTATACTTCTCTATCCGCATTTCCATTTATGTTTGCTTTAGTTTTTCTTTGTTTTTCGTTTTTTTAGTAGTTAACTTTTTTTATTAGATAAATTTTTTTATTTTTTATTTTTAACTTTGCATGAAATAATTCTGATAGGAAGCATGGTATTGTGACAAGATTTTGTGCTAAAATCATGACTGTTGAGACGTTTAGGCTCTAATTGTGACTCACTATGTGATATTGTGTGGTTCAATTCCTTCATCTATTGGGTCGAGAGTCTATACTACTCCCAATAAAGTCGACCATGTGCCTTGTGTGCGTGAGATAATAGTATATTCTGTGCTTATGGCTGATGCTAGAACTTGCCTGGTATGTATGTAAAGCAAAAATAAAGAGTGTAAGTTTAGGAGATGATTTAGGCGTTTCTTTGGCAACCTATACTTGTTTACATTCTTTTTACCTACCCATGGACATTATCCTGTTAAACCCTTTTGAGCCTTTAGCCTATTTTCTTTGACAAACCTCATATGTAAGCTTAATCCATTTTTTTCAAGACCATAATCTGATCCAAATTCCTAAGTGCTTTAAAGTGTAAAGTCATGTGACAAAATAAGAGAAAATTGGGTGAGTATGATGCTTTAGAATGTAATGGTGCTTGAATTTGTAATAAAAAAAATTGCTATCATAAGAGGTGTTATGAAAAGAAAAAAAAAGGAAAGGAAAACTGAAAAGTTAGTTATGTTCAAAAATTGAAAAACAAAAGAAGTGACAAAGGGAGGTAGATTAAAAGAAATCAAAAAGGTTGTTTGAAAAGAAAGTATTAATGGCATAATGTGATGTATTAAAGCGCTTAGGAACATAGTCACTATTTCTGGCCAAAATAGTCCTACCCGTCCCTTACCCTACATTACAACCTGTAAAAGACCTATTTGATCCTAAGCTTAGTATTCTGACATTTAGTGGATAATTACACTAAGGGCAAGCCTGTGGTCATCAGTTGCTGCATATGAATTCTTTGTGAGAGTGAGAGCAAGGATATTTCTATACCCATGTTTGATAAATATACTATGCTTGTGAGTGATTATGGGTAATATATTGTGAGACACACATGGTTGATGAGTTTTGGGTAGTGGTGTATGATTCTTTGTACCTTAACTTTTGGATACGAGTTAACTCCCATCACGAGTCTATGTTAGAGGTTGAATAGTTTCTACTAATGATCGGAAAACTACTCTTTGTTGATAATTGTTATGCCTGTCTTGACGAATATTTTGTGTTGTTACTGTGAAACCCTAAGTTGATGTTTAAATGGACATGATAGTTTGTTCGAGGACGAGCAAAGCTTTAAGTGTGGGGTGTTGATGATAGGCGAATTTACACGCCTATAGCACTAGTTTTTGCCCATATTTTAGCTAACTTTTGAGGACAAAATATATAATTCATGCACTTTTAGTCCTTTTTCCTGTAAGTGAGCTAACGAACATGATTAGCAATTTTTCAGGTATAAATGATGCAGAATTCAGCATTTTATGGATAACTTGATGACAAAGAAAGCTTCACGAAAGGAGGAAAACAATGCTTGGACGCTAAGGACCTAAAGTAACGCATGAAAAACCTGTTCCGGGCAAAAACAGCAATTCTGAAGACTTTGGGGACTAGCAGTAACTTATTAGGATTAGGATAATGATACATTAACCTAGTAGGATTGGGTTAAGTAATTCATTAGCTTTGTAGGAATAGGATATGGGTATTATAAATACCCTATTCTTCTAGAGATTTTAAGACGTCTTTGAATCTTTCAATTTTTCAATCTTTCAATCTTTCAATCTTTCTATTATTCAATCTTCTACTTCTAAGACATTCTTCCATTAATTCTACTTTTTATTCTTCTTCTATTCATCTATTTAATACTTAATTTCCGCAACAAGAGAAACGTTACTTGCAAAGAAAGTCATGCCTAAACGCCTACCACACTTTGCTACATGAAATCTTTATTGTGGTATAATAATAATGTCTATTGTGATTTTCTTCGCACTCATGGGTAACTAAAATTCTCTGTTGGGGTTATGGAAGCCGTATGAGATACTATCTATTGCTATGAGTTTGTGAATTCGTGACATGTATGCTGCTTATATCATTATTCTCTTCATCTTAATCTAAATTCTTTGTGGTTGCAAACGCATAGAATACGCCAGTATAGCATTAACTTGTTCGAAAGAAAAGTTATGTGTCTAGAAAAGAGATAATGTCAAGGTAGTAGGGTCCCATACCCTATTAAAAAGTTAGTGCCGTAACTGGATTAACCTCTCGGAGAATTTGTACCATTAGATACGCTTTAAGCTCGAAAGAGTTAAAGTGAAATAGTCCTTGTTGAGGTCGAAAGACGCTTGGATTTACCATCGAATACAATTCTCTATAAGCACATGCATGTCTGAATTCCGCATAACTCATAGCCAACAGAGACGTACAACTCATAAGGTGGACATAACCCCAACTTCTCAATTCTCATTGTTTTACATATTACTAAACATTCTTTTTACTTTACTATTTTCCGGTTTTACCTTATTACTTTGGTTACATTACTTGCACGACAAAACTCCCCCCTTTTACGAGACTTGCACTAAAAGTCTAGTAATCTTTGCTTAATTTTTGACCAAGCTATTCCCTGTGGGATCGATACCCAACCCAGCTGGGTTCTATATTTGACTACGACCACTTTACACTCTTACGAGAGAGCTGTAGATTGAGTGTTATCAGGGGTTTCCTCAAGTAGTTCTATCATAGCCAAAAATTGTGTCTACCCAGACTTTGTTACAGTTGGTGGCTTCCAAAGCTTTACTTTAACCTCTGGTGCTAGGAAATTTTGAATATGTTACGGCATTTTGTGGAAATTTTGAGGTCTTCCTCAAAATTTTTGTCCTAGTTTAAAGTTGTTTGAGATGATACCAATCCGAGTGGATCTGAAGTCTTTGCTGACCTTTATTCTCTTTGTTGGATGTGGATCTTCTCTTGTGAATTTTTGATATTTCTTCTCGAAAATTCTGCCCCAGTTTCCATTTCCTGGTTTTATATGACCGAGCCATTGGGTCACCTAGGTATCCCGTTGAAGCAAGAATCAGGTCAAATGTAGTTCAGGACTATGCTAGAAATTAATGGGTTGACCAAAGCCGAGATAGGCCGCCTACGTATCCCTTTCTTCAGAATTCAGGTCATTACGTAGTTCATACATAAGAAGGAAATGATTAATCCTCCTAAAAGGTTGACTGAAGCCGACATAGGCCACCTACGAATCCCATTCTTGGGAATTTAGGTCAAACGTAGTTCGTACATAAAGGAAAAGGATTCTAGGTAGTTACACACTAGACAACAACATTATTACAAAATTAATTATAAGTCAATTAAGGAAAAACAAAGATTAAACCATCTTTTAAACATAGTATCTCTTTACCGCATCAGAATTGATTGGTTTGGTCCATTATCGGCCATGTATCTCAGACAAAATCAGAGCTCCTCCAGATAGTACCTTGCAAACTATGTATGGCCCTTGCCATTTTGGAGCGAACTTGCCTTTGTATTCCTCTTGGTGAGGGAATATTCGTTTGAGAACCAGTTTCCCCACTTCAAATGTTCGAGCTCTCACCTTTTTGTTAAAGGCACGAACCATCCTATATTGATACAACTGATCATGGCATACAACGACCATTCTCTTTTCATCAATCAACATGACTTGTTTATATAGAGCACCAACCCATTCTTTGATACTCAGTCCAGCTTCCTGAATAATTCTTAGGGAAGGTATTTCAACCTCCGCAGGTATTACAGCTTCATTCCCATAAACAAACAAATAAGGAGTTGCCGCGGTGGAGGTTCGAACCATTGTACGATATCCTAGCAAAAAATAAGGTAACATCTCATGCCACAATATATCATTCTCGACCATTTTCCTCAAAATCTTCTTGATATTTTTGTTGGCAGATTCCACGGCTCTATTCATTTGGGGACGATACGCAGTTGAGTTGCGATGCATGATTTTGAACTGATCCCAAATTTCGTTCATAAAGTGACTATTCAAGTTTTCCCCATTATCCATAATGATTGATTCTAGTACTCCGAATTGGCAGATCAAGTTATTACTGATGAAATATGCAACCACTTTCTTAGTGACGACTCTATATGAAGCAGCTTCAACCCACTTAGTAAAGTAGTCAATGGCAACCAAAACAAATCTATGCCCATTCGATGTTGATGGATGTATTGGTCTGATAACATCCATGCCCCAAGATACAAAAAGCCAAGGTGAATTCATTGCATGAAGTTCATGTGGAGGCATTCGAATCAAATCTCCATGTATCAGACATTTTGGACATTTCTGCACATACTTTCCATAATCATTTTCCATAGTCATCCAAAAGTAACCGGTTCTCAGGATCTTTCTGGAAAGGACAAACCAATTCATATGGGTCCCACAAACTCCATCGTGTACCTCTTTTATAAATTTATTGGCTTCTGCGGCATCGATGCATCTTAGGAATCCCAAATCAGGAGTCATTCTAATAAGAATTTCCCTACTTGGAAAGTAATTCTTCGCTAAACGCCGGATTGTCTTCTCTTGGTTGTTACTATCCTCTTTAAGATATATTCCAGATTCCAAATACTTCTTAATGTCATAGTACCAAGGCTTTCCTTCAGGCTCCTCTTCCACATGTACACAATGTGCGGGTTGCTCCTTCAAGCTTATTTCCAAAGGATCAATGTAACTCTGATCCGTGTGCTGAATCATGGAATATATAGTGGCCAAAGCGTCTGCAAACTCATTTTGTATCCTTGGGATATGTCTAAAATCAACTTCCTTGAATCTTTCACATAATTCTTGCACCAGCTCCACATAAGGAGTAATCTTGGGATATTTTACCGCCCATTCTCCCCGTACCTAGTGAATCAGCAAATCTAAATCCCCGATGACTAACAATTCACAAACACCCATATCAAGTGCCAATTTGAGACCCAGGATGCAAGCCTCATATTCAGCTATGTTATTGGTGCATGGGAAATGTAACTTAGCAGTTACCGGATAATGCTGGCCCGTTTCTAATACCAAAACTGCTCCGATTCCTGACCCTTTAAAGTTGAATGCCCCATCAAAAATAGCCTCCATCCGGGGTAAATCTCTGTAATGTCTTCTCCTACGAACAAAACTTCCTCATCTGAAAAGTAAGTTCAAAGTGGCTCATATTCCTCATCAACCGGATTCTTTGCCAAATGATCTGCTAAGGCTTGCCCCTTGATTGCTTTTTGGGTTACATACACAATATCAAACTTACTCAACAACATTTGCCACTTGGCTAGCTTTCCTGTAGGCATGGCCTTTTGGAATATATACTTTAATGGATCTATTCTCGAGATGAGGTATGTTATGTAGGACGACAGATAATGCCTCAACTTTTGTGCTATCCAAGTCAAAGAACAACATGTCATTTCTACAAGAGTGTAACGGGCTTCATATGGCATGAACTTTTTACTCAAGTAGTAAATGGCTTTCTCTTTTCTTCCGGTTTCATCATGTTGCCCAAGGACACATCTGAAAGCATTTTCTGTGACTAACAGGCAAAGAAACAATGGAATTTCTTCTTTTGGTGGTACCAAAACCGGCAGTTCAGACAAATATTCCGTGATGCGGTCAAAATCTCTCTGACATTCTTCTGTCCACTCATTCAATGCATTTTTCTTCAGCATCTTGAGAATTGTCTTGCATATGACTTTCGATTGAGTAATAAACCTGCTAATATAATTCAAACGACCCATAAAACTCATAACTTCTTTCTTGGTTCTCGATGGTGGCAAGTCCTGAATTGTCTTGATTTTGAATAGGTCTAACTCGATGCCTTTTTTGCTGACTATGAACCCCAGTATCTTTCCTAATGGCACACCAAAATCACACTTAGCAGGGTTTAATTCAAACTGTACTTTCTTAATCTGTTGAAGAAATTTTCTAGATGGGTCAGATGATGTGAACTCTCACGGGATTTGATAATTACATCATCCACATACACCTCAATCTCTTTATGGATCATATAATGTAAAATGGTCGTCATAGCCCTCATATATGTTGCACCCGCGTTCTTGAGACCAAACAACATTACCCTATAATAATAGACACTCTAAGGTGTAATAAAAGCTGTATTTTCTGCATCTTCCTTATCCATCAATATCTGATGATAGCCAACAAAACAATTAACAAAAGACTGTATTTCATGCTTTGCACAATTATCATTGAGGATATGAATGTTGGGCAATGGAAAATTCTCTTTAGACTGGCTCTATTCAAGTCTCTTTAGTCAACACAAATGCGAATCTTGCCATCCTTCTTTGGCACGGGGACGATATTAGCTAACCATGCCGGCTACTTTGTGAACTCTACTACCATAGACTGGATTTGTTTCATCACTTCTTCCTTGATCTTTAGACTTAAGTCTGGCTTAAACTTCCATATTTTTTGCTTGACTGGATCAAACTTAGAATTTATCGGCAACTTATATGACACAATACTGGTGCTCAACCCTGGTATATCATCATAGAACCAAGCAAACACGTCGATGTTTTCCTATAACAGGTAGATTAGCTCTTTTCTTTATGGTGCCGCTAGGTGGACACTGACACTTGTCTCTTTGATTTTATCGTGAACTCCTAAATTGACTATTTCAGTTTCCTCCAGATTGGGTTTTTCCCGATTCTCAAATTCCTCTATATCTTCAACTAATTATTCCTCATCATCGTCTTTCCAATCATCATCGTTCCCTTCATTTTGTTCATTCAAGCTTTGACATGACACGACATTGGTAGATTTTAATCTACTGTTAATGTAATGGACAAACAAACCAAGTTAGATGATAACAATATAATAACAAAATATATTACTAGGAGTGTTTTAGAAATAATAGAATTTTCCAAATAAATGAAGGCCTTTTCATTGAAATTTGAGAGATAATCACAAAACCTTGTCTCGCGACTTGGACAAATACAAGTCCATGCCTTTTTGAAAGGTGGATCACAGGGCCTCCTTCGTATCATCACCGATTCCAAAACTATTAGTAATTGTCCTTTCATCTACCACGACGGGCGACGGGTTATGAGTGGAGTGGAGGTCCAATTTTGGAAGGCCTCTCCTGGCCATCTTCTTCAACCCGCTGGATTTTGGGAAATCTTCTGATAAAGCATTACATCCCTCGAACAAATCTCCTATCCCATCCCCAAGACCATTATCATCTGACACCTCTCATACAGGAAATGACTGGCACAGGAGTGGCAAGGGCCTAAACAAACTTTTCTCTGACTCATCCTCAACCCTACCCTTCTTGGTAGGTTGATATCCTATTCCATACTTAGAGACTCTCTCTAGGATCGCAATAGGCTCGATAATTCCTTGTAAATTCTTTCCCAATCCTCGACCAGGTTTGAACCCATTTCTTAACATCACCATTGCAATCATTTTGTAGACAGAAGGCATTGGTACTTTGGGCGTCGAATCCCTGTCCATAGCATTTACAATTTACACTGTATAGAAACTACTATCTTTTGGAAAATCTTCAATCACCAGCACATAACCATTGGGATGATCCACTCGACTTCCTTCTCCTTGGATAACTACTTCATGATCCTCCCAAATGAACTTCAATAATTGATGAAGGGGTGATAAAACTGCCTTTGCACTTTGTATCCATGATCTTCCCAAGAGAAAGTTGTAGCAAGGATGGATATCCACAACATGAAACTTAGTCTTGAGCTCAGCAGGCCCCATTTGGATCTATAAATCAATCTCTCCTATAGTATCTCTCTGCCCTCCATCGAATGCTCTCACATTTATATGGATTTGACAAATTTTTCCCAAATCATAGCCCATTTAAACCAACGTGGAGAGGGGACAAATATTTACACCAGATCTGTCATCTATTAATACATGATTAATTGCATAATCTCAACAAATTACAGTGACATGCATGGCTTTGTTATGCATCGCCCTTCAAATGACAACTCTTCATTACTGAATGATATGCGATGATTCCCCACAATATTTCCTATCTTCGCAGCCAGGTTCTTAACACTCATCCCTATGGGAAAATATGCTTCATCCACGACCTTCGATAAAGACTGTCGATGGTATTGCAAACTCATTAATAGCGCTAAGACAGAGATTTGAGCTGGTGTCTTCTCTAAATGTTTGACAATTGAATACTCTTTGGGTTACATACGCCTCCAAAATTCTTCAGCCTCTCCTTTAGTGATATCCTTTTCTATGAATCCCTTTTGTTGGTCAATTTCTCAGGGATATAGTATCGTCCCGATTGTGTCATCCCTTGGGCAGCAGCGGTCTGCACAATAAATTCTTTCCTTTGCGGGGGAGCGTAAACTTGAGTCGGTGAAGTCATCACTACAAATGGGTCTTTCTCATTGATACTCAAGGAATCCACAACCTTCTTTATCTTTCCTACCTCTTTCGCTCTTTTGTTCTTTTCGTAGTTCACATAGGTAATGGTCTTGCTAGATGCCCATTCGCCCTCTATTTCAATTATGTTAACTTTAGATCCCCCATGGTTGAGCAATGGATTACTATTAATATTTGGTGTAGGTTACCGGAGTGTGATGACCTTCTGATCAATTAAATCCTGGATCCTATGTTTTAGGTAGCCACAATCCTCTGTACTGTACCTCGTTGCTCTTGAATGATAGGCACAATGTTGATTTGCATTAAAAAATTAAGAGTTGGGATTGATATGACTTGGCTGTATTGGTTGTAAATGACCAGCATTCTTCAATCTTTCAAACAGTTGGGTGCAACTTTCAGCTAGTGGGGTGAAGTTGTGGGAAGGTTTCTTTTCGTGGTTTTGATGTTGGGGATTGTACTGGCTTTGATTTGTAAGAGGAGGTACTTTGTGATAATTTGGAGGCGCTTGGAAATTTGTTCGGTTATTTGGAGTAGTGGATTGGAAATGAGACTAATATTTTGGATGTGGAACTGGATATTGGGGAAAGATATTTGGCAGTGGAGCTTGGTAAGAGGATTGGAGGTTTGGGAGTGGAGTTTGGTACTGAGGTTGGGCATTTGAGAGTGGAGCTAGGTATTGGGGGTGGGCATAGAACACGTGCTGAAGGTTGAGTGACGACGGAGAAGATAAAACATTTCTAGAGTTGAAGCTCTTTTTTATTTTCACAACAGGATTAGCAGAAATCACACCTACATCTTTGTTTTTCTTCTTTGAAGACATGACAGTCCGAGATTACATCGCGGTTTTGACAATTTTCCCTGTCTGAATACCTTCTTCCAATGTTTCTCCTATTTTTAACAAATCCGCAAAAGTTGCCTTGACAGTCACACCATCCTGGTATAATATTCTCCTTCTTGAGAGCAAGAGAACACGGATACCATTTCCTCCTCAGACATGGGGGGTTGCACTTTGGCGGCTTCTTTCCTACAACGAAAAGCATAGTCTCGAAAACTCTCAACATTCCTCTATTTGATCCAATCTAGTGAATATCGGTTAGGGACTATTTCAATGTTGAATGCGAACCGGTCAAGGAAACCGTTGGCAAATGCTTTCTAACAAGTCCACTTTTTCAGCTCCTGAGACATGAATCACTCCAAGTCTTCGCCACTCAAACTTCAACTGAATAGGCGCATCAATAACGCCTCATTTTTTCCTATAACTACCAGTTTCTCATAGTACTTTCTAAGATGGGCCATTGGATTTCTGGTACCGTTAAGCATCTCAAACTTTGTGATTTTGTACCCATCTGGTAGGTCTACTCTCGGGTTAACACATAAATCATCATACCCCAAACCGTCGTGGTCCCTGGTTCCATGAGACTCTTTGATCCTCATGATCTCTTTCTTCAAAGCTAGTAAATTCCTTTCATGCTGGGTCCTTCACTCTTTCTCCTTCTCCTTGTAATGGTCCATCTCGGGGTTAGGAAGGGGTTCATAAATATTGGCGGATATGATGGTTTGAGGGGGATTTGGAAGGGAGGTTTGATTTTATGTAAGAAAGGAACATGGTTGGTAAGTGGGGAGGATGTTTTGGAATTTAGAAAGGTTCTGTGGACTTTGTGAGTAGTTTGGCGGAATATGAGAAGGATTTTATGGATTTGTAAATGAATTTAGTTGATTCGAAGGTAGGTTTGATGTATTTTGTTGGTTTGAGAGTGAATCTTCTAGATTTGGGAATGCATTTTGTTGATTTGAAAATGTGTTTTGAGGATTTGGGAATGGATTCGGAGACGGGTTCTATAGGGTTACAGATGGATTTTGTGGATGGTAGGCATCTGGGTTATTTTCACGATTAGTATTTTGGAAAAATAAAGGAGCGAAGATGGATGATACGTTATTTGGATGATCCCCGAGAATAGGTGTGCTGAGGGGAGGGATTTGGAGTGGAGTCCCATGTCCTCTTGGAGCGGGGGCATTAACGGTGATGGCCAAGTTAGCCAAATATCAAGTGCGATTTGTTTCCTCCTGAAGCATTTATAACTTTCTTGCAAGTTTCACAATCATTTCATTCTGTTTCACTATCACGTTGTCCCAGATAGTCAGTGCGCTTTCTTCGTCATTTCCTATCATTTTTGAATGATGGTCAAAGGATGGGATTTTGTGCACTTTCTATCGGGTGAAGTATGGATGTTCTTCCAGCTTGTATCAACACGGAGTAATTTGTATTATCTGTAAAGTAAAACAACTCAAAGGCAGATGTGTTAGTTTCCGTATATGATAAGTAATGCAAAATATTTGATAGGAAATAACCACATAGAGTTTCTTGAGTCATAGCCAAATTCATCCGTAGGACATAGTGGATAAACTTGCCTTTGATCCAAACAAACGTACATAAGCACAAAAAACAGATATATCACACAAAAGCATTATAATAACGTGTATCCTAGCTCGGGTGACCCTTTTTGAGCCAAGGGTTCAGGCTTAACGATTTTTTGAAGAAAATATATGCTTCCTCGAAGTCAATCCACTAAACCCCAACTTATATAGACAAGAAAAAGGGCATAAATGCCTACAAAATATAACGAAAAAGGGATACAATCTTTAGGGAAAATGGGAAATAACATGAAAGAAGATAAGTTCTCGCACAGGGGAAATAGAAAAACTAGCTACTGGAGGCTCCTTCATCTGCCTTTGCCTTCTTTGCCTTGTTTACCTCCTGTGCTATTTGATACCTATTAATGATAAGATGACTCTCTCATAATTGTGCCTTGCTGTCGTAAGTCATTTTCCCTATTCTATCGAGTTGAGAGGCCATGCTATCATCCAAATTGATGAAACACTGCCTAGCATCATCAGCCTCTTGCCTAGCTCTTTTCATCCCTTCCCTCAACATACGTATTGTTAAATCATCCTCCATGTGTACCTTCCAGTGCACAATTTCACTTTTATGGAAATCATCTTGTAGCCTGTGGAGCCGAACTTGATGCTCGGATTCTACATCCACAACCCAAGTGGGAACATTTTGTCCCGGAATCAATGCTCTGGAGAGACTCTTTTTCAACCACTCCTTGTAAGTGTCGCTGCCTTCAGGGTCATGCTCTATATGGAATGTCACTTCCGTCCACCTTCTTCTTCTTCTCCATCCATTTATCATGTCGTCTTTGAGTGGAGACTCACTTTCATCGTATTCGGTGAAAAACTTAAGCATAGAATCAATTTGTGGTGCCTCTTGCTTGATCTCGAATTGCCTAAGAACTCTACAAAGATTGTAGGGACGGGTCCCCCTGAGACCGGAAAGCACTAGGTAAGGCCACTTTCTCTCTCGAATGGTGTATTTACCTGAACGAAGATAGTTAATGGACCATTGCACATCGTCATCTCTTAATTCCCCGAAAGTCTTAAACCAAAATTTGTGAGACACTTCCCTTTTGAAATTATGTAGAAACAACCACATGTCATGCGAATCCAGCATATCCACCCTTGTTTTATGATCAGGTTGTACCGTTCTCGAGTTCTTTAACAAATGCTTCATCATCCACCATTGTAATATGAGGTTGCAACCTTGAAAGAAATGATTTTTCACTTGACACCTTCCCAAGGCTTGATATATGTCAGCGACAATCATAGGAGCTAAATTGTGGAATACCTTGGTAGAATTGTAATCTACTCCAAAGAAAAGTGCATGAGCCACCGTAACAACCCTTGGATGAATTGTGCCATTTTCCCCCTGTGGGAACACCAAGGTTCCGAGTAGACATACCGCAAACACAAAGGCTCTCATCTCCTTCCATTTTGCTTCGGACTCAAATTTATGTCCAAATTTGTGGAAGGAATTAAATCTTCCAAACCGATGATACAACTCCCAAAAAGTGATATTTGCTCCATCACGTTCCCCTAGCAAGGTGTCGTCGTCAGTCAAAAATGCCTCTTTGATTGTTTGACGGTCCCACTTGGCGGGAACCAAAATGTTCTTATCAGGTTTTTCCTTTATCTTGAAACACATTTCAATACTCTCATAGAAAATTAACACTTCTTTGATGGTAGGGGTCAATTCCACATCTCCGAAGTGAAACACCATATTCTGATCATCCCAAAAAGTGGTAAGCACGTGGATCATTTCGGTCCAAGAATCCATTTCGATCATTGAAGGCAGCTATCTGATGTGTGTTCTAATAATTTTTCTCTCTTCTGTGCTCATATAGTCCCACCATAGTTTCAGGTAATCGTCGAATTTAGCTACCATCTTGAACTTCTCGTGGGAATTTAATTGATCCATACCTACACGAAAGCAAACAAAGATAAGACTTCCCCCGTCCCCCAAAGGGTAATGGATTGAATTAGACAAGCATATATTTCTTCAACACATAAATATGATTCGTCTATAAATGACTCGAGGTCAATAGACACAGGGCAGGTTTTCTAATGGGCCCAATACACCGCTTGGGTATTAGGTCGTCCTAGGCTCATGCTTAAAATAGGATTTTGGCTTCGCTCTATCCTAGGTATCTAGAGTGGGTTGGAACACTGGTTCTCAATTGGATAACTTGAGTTTGAAAATACAAACAGCCATCAAACAACTCACGTGCTAATAAACTGTTTGTATTTCCAACAAATTTTTGAAATTGATCAATAGGGGTCGGGATAACCACGAAACCCCAAAACAGTTTATATAATGCAGGAATATGCCATGAATGCAATAGTTAAACCTTAAAGAATCGAAACACATAAACACATAAACAGTTAATCAAAAGACGAAATCAAACATTTGGTTAGAACCTAGTTCAAAAAATCCCCACCAGAGTCGCTATTTTGTTTTGCGGAGAAATTTTTGACTTTTGAGAGTCTCCACTTAATTTTGAAAAGGAATTAAGAAACCTTTAAAGAGTTACTTAAAATGTTTCAAAACAGGAAAATGGTTTAAGTTTTGAAGATTCTGAGTAAGTGGTTCTTATTAACGTTTTAGGAAGGTGTTAGGCACCTAAAACATCCGCTAACTTACGGTTATCCAATTTGTTTGAAATCATCTTTGATTAATTTCTAAAGATTAATTTGCCAAAAAAATGATTGATTTTAGAAATATTTTGAAAGTTGCAAAAATTAGCTTTTAGCGAATTCATTAGGGGATTTAACTATGTTCGCAAAAGGCATGCAAAACAAATAATCAAAAAGAAAAGGGAAAGGGGAGAAGTAGAGATTTAGGCTTTGAAGCCCAAACCACTGAACCTATCCTAATATAGTTGGGTTTTCTACCTATTTCTCCTTTCACCTGTCCTATTCCTATGTTTTCGAGCCCTTTGGCTCGAGTTTTTCGCTTCACCTGTATTAAATAAAACTTTGACTTTGAGGCCCAAAAATGAATAGATAAATAAGTAAATAAATAAAGGGAATAAAAACAAGACTAATAAAAGGAGAGAAGCCTCTTCTTTCTTCCTTCAAACTACTCGTATTTGGACGCCACAGGATCACTTTTGAACTTAGACCTTCGGGCTTATCCAAAGAGATGGGCCTCACTGTTCCCTCATGAAATGCAAGAGGCAAGAGTCCATTTGGACTCCAACAATTTTCATGCAAAATAAGGAAACATAAAGGACCTTAACACATCATTAACAAAAGAAGAGAGAAAATAAATTTTGCACACGGCCAACCAAGGGGAAAGAAATAAATTAAAATTAGTTAACGCACCATTCCCGTCAAAGAAAGGACAAATTAGACGAAAACTATTGCGGTTTTAACCGAACATGATATGAATCTTTAAATAATCATTAGCCGATATGAAAAATAGTAAGACGTATTTGCACTGATTCAAGTTTACAAACTCAACCAAAACAGCAAATCTAAAGCAATTAATACATATCACTGACTTGATTGAGTGTAGCAGATTTCCGCCATTAGAGTCGAATTTCCTTTTCGTTATTTTGTTATTTGTAAGACTAAGCGGGGTGCAAAGTTTCAAAATATTGATACCAAAATTATCACAGACATAAAACTATATCCTAGAAACTACACATCACATAAATTTTCTCCTTAGAAACCAAAAGAAAACTCATGGTGATTCAACTACATGAAAACTATCCACTTGGGGTATGTGAGGAACCAATCACTATTAGACTAGCATTTTCAGGTACATGAAGGTTATCCAACAGTATGATGTCAAGAGAATTTAACATTATACCTAATTGACATTGAACACTGCAAAAGTTCTAACTATACTCCTAACTAAATAGATCGGAGAAGTAAGACACAAGATATGAATAGGATGTCAACCCATCCGGAAAGCACAATGTTATGCTAAATGAAATTCCAAGTTACATCATACATAGCATACTCAGAATGTTCATTCTGACTTCCAACAATGATAAAACAAATTGCCTAACGATTTGAGCACACTAAATTTCAGCATATGCTAATTCCCAATAAACAACCATAATGGCAAAGAAAATCAACATTTATAAAAAAAAGAAGCTGGAAAGCATCTGTGGAGGAAAAATTGAAAGATCAAAAATATGCTAGAGGAATTCTAAGCCTATTACCGCCATCCATCGTTGAGAATTAAGAAACACAAGATTCAATATGGAAATTTTTCTCTAATCTTATTAGGCTAGTCGCAATATCTAGGCGAACCGTTTACAGTGAACAAAGCAACTTGTGAAATGAAAACAATGGATAAATAACTAAGTAACGATATCGGGTATTCAAGAAAGAGCTTGCAAACTGAAGGAAGCAAAACAAAGTTAAAATCGGGGACCAAACGATTGCAACAACAATTAGCATATTGTAGCAAATCTCTAGATACGCAAAAGGAAACTAGAAACGAAAGGCAAAATCTTGCTAGTGTATATGTTTGATTCATACCATGGACTCTCAGGTAAACCACCACATCAGTTTAGGACAGTATGTACGACATGTTCACATTAAAATTAGGACTTGAGCGCTGCTCCAGGGAAATGGTACAACAACAGTCACAAAACAACCCCTAAGGCTATCAAAGCCAACTAAAACAGACAAATCCAGCCTCATTCATGATACACAGATAACTACTTTATAGGAAGAAAAAGGGATGAAGCAGAGAAAATAATACAGAAAGAGGGATGACCGTGCGTTTACCTTTTTTGGGGTAGCAAACGGTAGGACGAGCTATCAACAAACTTATTGCTACATGGAATCTCATGACGTAAACCACCAATGGAGAGTCCCTTTATCTTTTACCTCTTAGAGATTTTGCAACCCCCCAGATCTTCAAACTAAATATCTTCAAATCTTAGATTTTTCTAAAAATATTTCAAAACTCCCTTTGCCTATAAAACTTCCAAATCGAAAGGAAAAGAAAAGGAGAGAAGAGAAAAACAAACTTCTCATTTCTTTCAGCTCCACAGCGCTCCTCCGAGCCTCGACCTCCCCACAAAGAGAAGAAGACCCCCCAACAAAAATACCAAAGAAAGAAACCCAAAATTTCTCCAAAAGAAATCTAACCTCCTGAATTTTTCAACCTAAAATTCCTAGCCCCTGCCAGAAAAGAGAAGAAAATAAGAAGCCCCCTTCAATAGTAACCTTAGGGACCCTTTTTATAAAAGTCCCAAATTTCACACGAATTTGACTACCCCCAATGGTCTGTACCTCTCTTGATGTTTTCCTCAAGAAATCCAAAATGTATTAGCCAATGCAAAACCATCCTTCCAAGAACCAATGAAATTTTTCCACAGGGGTACGAACTCATACCCTTTTAATCGAGATTCTAGGAATTTAAACATTTAACGAGACACCTAGGCATGTTTTTAGAAGGCTTCTTGGCATCTTCCTCATATGAGTATGTGTGGGATACGCGGAGAAGGTTACAAATGGGTCGGGTATGGCCAAGGGTTGGACGATGGTATATTGCCAGGTTGATGCAGGTTGAATACGGGTTAACGGGTCGTTTAGAGCTGATTATCAGGTTTTGTAGATGATTTTATCACGATTTGGATTTGCATATTTTCTATGTTATATGCTGACCATTGAAGGCTGCTGGTACAAAAAGTTGATGTAGAAGATAAGAAAATGGGCCGGGTAGGTAGAACTTTGGGCCTATTGTTGAATTGGGCTAGATAGGAAGAAAGAAAATGGGGGTCAGTTATGGGTCTGGTTGAGACGGGTTGGGTCAGCTGATGTTGTTGGGTTGCACAGCTGGCCCAAATTTTGTTAGGGATTGCGAGATTGTTTGTGTTAAAATAAAAAGATGAATTAGATTTTAGGCTATTTAACAAATAGCCTATGATGGGATTTAACCAATTGTGTTTAAATTTTGGACTAATTGAGGATTAGTCGGCCAATTGTGTTGCAATTGTAGCCAAATCAACTTCAATCAAATCTAATTTAGTAAATTTACCGAATTGAATCAAGATTTGAAACGAACTTAGCAACTAATTTAATCCTGAGCTTCTTTGATTTGATATAATCAAGTAAGCATTTCTCCAAATAAACTATTTTTGAAGTAGATCATTTTCAACTCGAGATTTTAATTATCATGTTTATTTTTGAAATAATCTTTAATTAAAATCTGATATTCCATAGAATAAACATTTAAGTAATCAAATTATATAGTATCACATAATTAACCATGATAATATGTGATTTCTACTTAAAAGTGACAAAATTACGTACAAATACTTTTCAAAGAAAATTTATTAAGATGAAATAATTATTTTTGATTTTATTAAAAATCAAAGAAACTTGAGATTAAATTTTGTCATGTAGGGCAAAAATTAGGTGTCTATAGCGACAGATTACCAATCTGTTGTAAATTATCAAATAGTTTATCACATGTCGTAATAGATTACCTATCTATTATAAATTATCAAATAGGGGCTGCAATCTATTGTAGTTGACCCTATGAGAACTTCACCATGGTCCTAGATTAATCAATTAAGGTATTAGTCTAACTTATGAGGTGGTAAGAATCAGTTCAGCTTAGAGTGATCAATCAATGTCTCTGGTCAGAAGAAATGCAATACTGTCTCATCATTCAATTGCCAAAAGACACAATTGAAGTTGTAGTTGACCCTATGAGAACTCACCTCTGGTACTAGATTAGCCAATTAAGGTGTTATTCTAACATATAAGGTAGTAATAATCGGTTCAGCTTAGAGTAATCGATCAACGACTCTGACCGGGAGGAACACAATACCGAGTCATCATTCAATTGCCAAAAAACTCAATTGAAGTTGTAGTTGACCCTATGAGAACTCACCCTTGGTCCTAGATTAATAAATTAAGGTATTAGTTTAACATGTGAAATCAATTGAAATTGTATATAAATAAATGTTCAACCTATTGCAACAAATGTCTTTTCTATTGGATTTAATCAAATAGATTAAGTCATCTGTTGCAATATATTACGCATCTGTTGCAAAGGATGACCGAGCTTTGAAAATTTTCAAACAGAAATTGTTATCTAGTTCACTTAGATGTTTTAAGACCTTTTTAAAAGTAATTTAGGTATTTTCTGTCCGACATAAAAAAAGTTAAAATACTAAGGTGGTAAAAAATACAACAACAGCAACAACAAACAACAACAAACCCAGTGTATTCCCACCAAGTGGGGTCTGGGGAGGGTAGAATGTACGCAGTCCATACCGCTACCTCTGAAGAAGTAAAGAGGCTATTTTCGATAGACCCCGACTTAAGATGAAGAATAGGTAGCAAGTTCATAGTAAAACATGAAACAAGATGGGTGGCATAACCAAAAAAGAAATAGGAAATAGTAAAAGTAGAAATAAGAGAGACATGAAAAATGGGAACAATACGAAAATAAGAGATAGTAAATAAGGAATAAGGTGGTAAAAAATATTACTTGGATAACTCAAAAATCTCCTGAGTGAGTAGTCTTATCTGGTCTTTTCAATGTCACCGTCTCCTTGTGCTCCTCAAAAGTCAAAAGTTATGAATGAATATATAGAACCTATATCTAGAAGAATAATCTCTCCTTCATCCATAACATAAGTAAGACTCAATACTCAACTCAACTCATCTATCACTCTTTCTTTTTTATTCTCAATTCTCTTTCTTTCCTATTTGCCTTTTTTTCTCTCTTCTTTTGGATGAGGATCCTTTTGGATCTCAACCTATCAATATATTATGTCAACTTAACTAGATATTTTGATCCCTTTGCTTTTTTCACATTGCAGGTATGGTTCATTATTACCCTTTCCATCTCGTCTTCTTCTTTATATGTCATTTAAATTAGATATTTGCATCTGTTGCTATTAATGATTTGCCTATTACCAGTTTCCTATTTATTGAGAAAATTAAAGGAAAGGTGACTTTTAAGTTTTGAATAAATGAACCATTGTTTTTATATCTATTGCAAAATGCCTCATCGGTTACACAAATGGGTAATCTGTTATATCAGATTGGTCATCTGTTGATTCACTAAATTTTATGTTACCTTTTTGTACAGACGGAACAACTATTTGAAGAAATCAAATTAGTAGCAAGGCTGGTTTGATTAATTCCAACAGATGACCCATCTATTGTAATATGTCATCCATCTGTTGCAACATATGCCTCATCGATTGAGCAGATGGGTAATCTATTGATTCACTCAATTTTGTGTTACCCTTTTGTAATGTTCTTTTTCTTCTTATTTTGTTTGACATCAAATGCATTTCTCTTGTTTGTAGATAAAAGGAAGTGAAACTGGATCCATTTTTCCCTGACCAGCATTAAACGGTAGAGTAAAGATAGATTCGAAGGAATAAGCTGCTTGTAGATGGAACCACTTCATATATGGGAGGTATGTATTATTAATCAACCTATCGTGAAAAACACATCCAGAGTAATGATTTTGTGAATGTTTGTTTTTTACCTATTAGGCGTTAATTCTTCAAACAAGATATGGCATTTTGCAGTTAAGATTGTTAGGTTCGAAATGGTAAGGCTGAGGGACCAAATAGGTGGTGTAGATACCCTATTATAATTTAATGACCATTTATGCTTATGTTTTTGTGTCAAGTTTGGGGAAGGGTTCAAGTTTTTGGTGGAAGTGTAAATATCCAATAGTGATTGGACCGGTTTTAATGGCTCAATGGACTTCTTGAAAGGCCTCTGAAGCCTTGCACTACAGCAAAAACACCGATGGAACCAATAGAAATTTCCCTAGTCCAAATTTATATGGATGGGTTGCTGGAGGAGACTATTATACAGCAGTAGGTGCTTAGGAAAATACCTATGTGGGAAGGGGAAGGTTGAGAAGGCCATATATCATCTCAGACCTTTTTTAACAGGAAACATAGGGTAGGAAGGAAAGTGTAGCAAAATTGGCTGATAAAATTGACATGAAAAATGAAAAAACTGGATGAGATGCGAATATGAAAGCGTATCCAAAAATGAAAATCCATCAGTCGTTGAAGTAAAAGAAGAATGGTCAAGAGGATTGGAGCTATTTACTTTACTAGAGACTGCAATTAGCGAGATTATCCTCAATGAAGACCCACAAAATATAGGACTAGAACTCTAAGGAAGCATCTTTGCGAGCACGGAAGGTGGTAAGATTGTCGGTTAGAATTAAAACCTGAACCAACTAATCCTGAATTAAAAATACAGGATCAAGCCAATGTGGCAATTTCTCAAGTTAAAGTTGCATCCCATGCCTCCTACTTATGGCTTTGCTCAGGTCAAAGGCAGTAGAAACAACAAGGCATGGCATTTATGCCCAATTTCAGACTTTTTTATTTACTGCCATTGACTTGATCATAGCCACAAACAGAAGGCATGTCATGCAAGTTTAATTTGATAAATTGCCACCTTGGATTGATCCCATATTTTTAATTTACGAGTATTTGGCTCAGGTTTCAATTCTGACTGATAATCGTATCAATTTCTTATGCTCACAAAACTTCTTCCTTAGAGTTCTGGTCCGGCACTTTATGATAGTCTTCATTGAGGCCACGCTCGCTAGTTCCATTCTCTAACAAAGTGTCCAGCTCCAGTCCTGTTGACCATTCTTCTTTTTTTTTTTCAATGAATGACAGATTTTTATATTTGGATATACTTCCACATTTGAAGCTCATTCAGTTATTCCGTTTCTCATGTCAATTTCATTGGTCAGATTTACTAGAATTTCCTTGCTTGCTCCCCTGTGTTTCCTCTTAAACAAGGTCTGATATGATATATGGCCTTCTCCACCCCCCTTCTCGCATAGGTATTCTCCTAACCACCTTCTGCTATATAAAAGTCTCCTCCAGCAATCCATCCATATAAATTTGGAATAGGGGAATTTCTATTGGTTCCATCATTGTTTGTTGCAATGCGAGGATTTGGAGGCCTTTCAAGAAGTCCATTGCGCCATTAAAACTAGTCTAATCACTATTAGATATTTACACTACTGCCAAAAACTTGAACCCTTCCCCAAATTTGACATAAAAACATGAGAATATGCCATTATTAAATTATTACAGGGTATCAACACCACCATCTTGGAACCCTTCGGCCTTATTAGTTCGCACCTATCAAACTAAACTGTACAATGCAAGATCTTGTTTGAAGGATCAGTGTCTAATCGGTTAAAAACTGTATTCACAAAATCATTGCACTTTATGTCTGTCTGTCGCGGTATACTGATCAATAGTACATAACTCCCATGCATGAAAGTGGATCCATTACACGTACCTTATTCTCCGTACCCTATCAAAGACACTATAGTTTTGTTTATTCATCTACTTGTATGTGATGACTATTAAAAAAGAGGTGTGAAGTGTCATGACTTTTTTATCTTAACACATTTAAAACAACTGATAAATCAAAATATCCATCTGTTGCAACTAATGAATCATCTGTTGCAACTAATGAATCATCTGTTGCAACTAATGAATCATCTGTTACAAGATATCAAAATATCTCCCCCAACATATGGTCCATCTATCGCAACAGATAATCTATATGTTTTAACAGATTATAAATTTATTGCGATAGACTAGACATTATTTATTCATTTGCACGTATGTGATGAGTATTAAAAAAGAGGTGAAGAGTCATGACTTTTTATCTAACATATTCAAAACAGCTAATAAACCAAATTCTCCATCTGTTGCAACTGATGAATCAACTATTAGAAGAAATCAAAACACCTCCTCCAACATATGATCCATCCATAACAATAGATAATCTATATGTTGCAACAGATAGTAAATCTATTGCAACAGACCAGACAGGGTTTATGTATCTGCACATATGTGATGACTATTAAGAAAGAGATAGTGGTGACTTTTTATCTAACACATTTAAAATAGTTGATGAATCGAATTCTTTATCTGTTCCAACTGATGAATCAGCTGTTAGAAGAAATTAAAGTATCCCCAACATATGGTCTGTCTATCGCAATAGATAATTTATATGTTGCAGCAGATGGTAAATCTATTGCGGCAGACGGACGATCTGTTACAACAGCTCAGTAATAATAGTTGTTATCAAGTCTCCAAACCATTTTAAAAAGGTGAGAAGTATTAATGTAAATGAAAAAGTCGCTACTTTTCACATAAAACAAAATGCCATCAGTTTGAGTATAATTAATACAATGTAGCTTAACAGACATGCCTTTTGTCTTTACACATCCAGATTCAATCCTCTATAAATAGGTCCCTCTTTAATCTTCATTCTGCTAAACTTTATTTATTTCTTGCATTTTTTCTTTTCATGTGACATCTTCAACAACTTCTCTTCAAAGAGCATATTCTTTTATTGTTGAGGTATGTTTTTGTATGGTGTAAATCTACCAGTTTGTAGTATACGTTGAATTAAATTGGACTCTTTTCTTTATATTTGTCAATTCATGCCTATTCTAAATATGGCTAATCCTATTTGGGAAATTGCTATTCTGTACAACACAGTGCGGGAAGTTTAGAGGCAGGTTAATGACCTGCAGAGGGAGTTGGTCGTCATGAGAGCGACGATGTTCAGAGAGATACAGAGGCTGATGAGGGCCTTTCTGCTTGATGTGTGAGCAGATGCTAACATATTTGAGGCTTTTAACTATGAATAATTGCAAAGTCTTAAGCAACTTTTGTAATTTTCAATTGTTTTATGTTTGATTTTATAGTATAAGTTGATATGATAAAGAACCAACAATAACGTAAGCAAAAAGGCTAAAATCTAAAGTAATTAAAAGACAAGTGCAGCTGATGACATTCATGATAGGTCATCATCCCGGTGATAGGCTATCAAGGCCATCATCAACCTTAAACAGGGAATGAGTTCCAGATGGTAGAATCGATGACATTTTGTGATAGGCCATCATAATAGTGATAAGTCATCTGGAATATCGTCAGACTTAGGCAGTACATGAGAATTGGAGCAAAAGTGTGACGATATTTCTGATAAGTCATCACAGTCCTAATAAGTCATCAGAAGTTGTCGTCACCCTAAGAAAGGACTAGTGCAGATTTGAAGAAGACCTGACGACATTCTTGATAAGTCGTCAGGATCCTGATAAGGCGTCACCAATAGTCATCGTCTATTCCGAGAACAAGTTGTAACCTTGATTTTATTTCCTTATTTAGGGTAAACTATTTAAAGCTTTTCTTTAGGGTTTTCTAGGGAGGATCATTATTATGATTATTATCCCGCACAAGGTCGACAGCTTGAGTTTTGGACAACATATTTTGATATTTCCTCTCTTTACTTCTTGACTTTAACAACACAACTATTTTTGAGAGATTATTATCAGTATTTTAGGATTTTTCCTTTGTGATCTAATCTGTGATTCACTAGTTATTATTCATCTCTGTAAGTTTATCTTTCAAATAATTAATTCAATTATGTGTTTCGTTCGTTATATCATAAGTGGCTAAACTCCATTAACCTGAGTTATGGGATCTAGGGTTAGGTCTTGATAAGGTGTTAAGTATTCCAGATTCAAAAGGTGGTAGGATTTCTTGATAATTCTGAAGTTTTAATTAACGTATGTTGGTTGCAAATAGTAAACACACCTGCTTTGATTTGCTTGAGAAAGAAATCAAATATAGTAGAAAGTGAATTATTAACAGAGACTCGGAAATACTTCATTTAATAATCAGCGTTGTAATAAGGTTGGTTAACCTGCGGTAAAATCTAAGCAGTAAATAAAAATTCTCTAAGTCCGAGAGGATTAGGGAATTAAATGCTTAAGTAGGTCGAGAGACGTTTAAGAATAATATCGATAAAGATAGCTTGTTATCCTACCCACTGTGAGAATCTTGAATCACTTTTAGCATCTGTTATGTACCGGAAGCCCTAGTGAACATAATTCTTGTTATTTCATGAACTCTTGATTTACAAACATCAAAAGTAAAGTGACAAACAACAACTTGTTAAGCCTAAACCCCCCATTTAAGGAAACATTAAACTATCAGTGGATTAAATCACAAACAACTTGAGTTCACACTATATTCCCTGTGGGATTCGACCCCAACCTATTTGGGTTTTATATTGACAACGATCGTTTACACCCATTCAAGAGTGTAATTTAAGCGTTATAAAAAATGAAGCCATTGTTGGGGAATACGGTTGTAAGCTGAAGTTTGTATGCGCTAATTGATTGTTAGTTAAGTTTCCTAGATTTACATTTATTTATTGTTTTTGTTTATTTGAAGGATTTTATAGTGTATGCCAAGCACCAGAAGTTTCGAAGAAACATTATTACCACTAAACCTGGAACCGCAACGAATATGAAGAATGGTAGAACAGGAAGAGGATGACAGACTAGCAGCCTTATCTAGAACTCAGGTGAATATGCATAATGTCGAGCAACATGCACGATATCCAAACCCTGATGACGAAGATTTGGAGGACAAGGAGTTATTGAACCCTAGTAACTCAAGGCGTATAGAGCAGATAGTTACACAAGTTACATATAATGTTAACCAAAACCTTCCATTCCAAAGAAGACAAGAGTACCATCCGGTCCAGTATGATCTGAATAATGATGATGATGGCATGGACGGGAAAGGTGCAACGGGTTTAATTATTCCTCCACCGTTGGCACCTGGAGCCAAGTTCAACATTATAAGTACTATAATCCAACTTCTCAATCTGAAGGGTTTGTTTTGGTGGCCTTCCTGGGGATGATCCAAACCTATATCTGGTGAATTTTATCACCATTTGTAAATCTTTTGATAACCCAGGAGTGGGCCAGAACGCTATCCGATTGAGATTGTTCCCGTTGTCTCTGTCTGGGGAGGCAACATAGTGACTAAATGAGCATACACCTGGTTCCGAAAGCAATTAAAAAAAGCGTTCCTAGAACGGTTTTTTTCCATCCTTCAGGAGGGTACAGTTGAGGGATGAAATCAATAATTTTAGATAGCTTCCTACTGAAGCTTTACATGAGACTTGGGAGAGATTCAAGAAGAAGCTAACACAGTGTTCGAACCATAATATGACGGACCTACACTTGATGGAGACTTTATACAGGGCCCTCAACTCTGTAACAAAGTCGATTGTAGAAAATGTTGGTGGTGGTTTATTTGTTGATCTATCTTTTCAAGATGCCTCAAATATGATAAATAGGATGACCAAACAGAGTTGGGCTTGGCATACCAGGGAGTCTGTGGTAGCAAGCTCCACTATTTTTGTTGGTATGTCTGCTGAACAATGTAGGAGAGATAAGGAAGGGGATCAAGACATGGCCCATCTAAAGACTCAGATAGACTTCCTCACCTAGTACTTATTGTCAGGGAATACTGAGAAAGTAAAAGTCGTAATGTCTCAAGATCGAGTGGATGTATAGCCTGAAGAAGAGGCGAATTATGTTAATTATCAGGGGGGTTTCGAGGCAATAGCCAAGGGAATTAAGGTCGGGACATTTATGACAAGCCTGGTAACAAAGACAGGGAGCATGGAAAATGAAGAAGCAATAATGACAGGAGTGGTTTATATATTCCTCCTGGAAATTGGGAAGCTACTGCAACTAGATCTGGAAAGATGTACATGGAAGACATGATGGAGAAATTGTTGAAGGGAGTTGAGGCCACCAACTCTGGTGTAACCACCATGAAGACTGATCTGATATCCATCGGTCAGTTGGTGCACTCACACTCCACTGCCATCAAACATTTGGAGCAGTAGATGAGCCAAATTTCCAATGCATTCAACCAAAGAAAGAGCAAAACGTTACCAAGCAATACTGTTTAAAATGTGTGGAATGATGGCTCATGTATGGTAATTACCACTAGGAGTGGTAAGATATTACCTGGCCCTTCTATGGGCAAATCTGTAGATGGTGAGGTAGTTGTTGATGAATCCAAAAAAAGCAACCCAGTGGAGTCTGAGAAGCTAGATAGTTCTGTTAAAGCTTCAGAGAAGGAAGAGGAAGTGGTGTTGCAAACTATCCCAAGATCACCACCTCCCTTTCCTCAATGATTGAAAAAGAAGGTTGATGATGCAAAATTTAAAAAAATCCTGCCAATGCTTCTGAAATTGACAATAAATGGGCCTTTGGTTGAGGAACTTGATCAAATGCCAGGATATGCAAATTTTATGAAAGACCTTGTGACCAAGAAACGGAAGGTTAGCCATGAGCTGGAGGAAAATCTTCTCCATTGTGGCGCTATCTCTACAAGGTCTTTTGTGCAGAAAAAGGTAGACCCGAGAGCGTTTACCATTCCATGTACTATTGGTTCCATAAAATTCACCAAAGTATTATGCAATCTGGGATCCAGTATAAACCTAATGCCACTTTCTGTGTACAATAAACTGGGTTTGGGGAATCCTACCATAACAAATATGCGGTTGGTGATGGAAGATAGGTCTGTGAAGTAGCCTGTGGGCATATTACACGATGTTTTTGTAAAGGTAGCCGATTTTATTCTGCCTGCTGATTTTGTAGTCCTAGATTGCGAGGTAGACTTTGAAGTGCCCATCATCTTGGGTAGACCACTCTTTGCAACCGGGAGAGTGATCATATACATGGAGCTGAATGAGCTAAAGTTCAGGCTAAATGATAAAAAAGCATGCTTCGAGATACACTTATCCATGACTCAGAAAAAAGAGATGGGTGTTTTCTCAATCGTTGATATATTCTATGAAGATGATAAAGAGGTATCAACAGGTTGTCTTGGCAAAGTCTGAGTAGTCAAGATACCCAAGTCGTTCCGTGATAGTAAATCAGGCGTTATTGGGAGGTAACACAAAATTTTATATTCTAGTAAAGTGTTTATTTTTGTAGTTAGGATTTAGTTCACAGAAGGTGGAAAACAGATGTAATCAGCAGAAAAGTTCCTGAAGGCATTTATGATAAGCCGTCAAAACTGTGATAAGCTATCAGAATTGTCGCCAGAGAGGCCAATTTTGAATTGAAGTTCTGTTAAGGCTGACGACATCCATGATAGGTTGTCACACCTATGATAAGCTGATATAAGATATCATCAGAAAGTAACTTAACAACCAAATCTGGGCCAGTTATAAAGATCTGACCCGAGCCTAGTCAAACCTTTCGACCTTCCCGCTTGTTTTTACTTCCTTTTAAGTTGTCCCCCTTCAATATTTAAAGTATTTTATTTCTTTATTCAAAAAAATTTCCAAGTAAAACAAAAAGCAAGTTTCCTTGTGTGTGGGTTTGCAATTAAAATCAAGAATTTCTTCCTACCTCCTCTTGTGCGTGTAATCACATTGAAGCCTCCCATCAGGTATGCTCTAAATTTGAATTTTCTTTTCAAATGTTAAGGGATAGATTGATGACAACCCAAGTTCCCAAGAGACGTGAACCAATATCAATTGGAAAAGGGGATGAATTTGGAACTAGGGTTTGCTGTGCCAGCCTAAGGCTTAAAATTCAGCTCACAAATCAGAACTCGAGTGGATTTTGAGAAAATAGGACAAAAAATTGAGTTAAAATCAAAATTGGGGTTCTGATAAGAGATGACAACATCCATAATAATCTATCACAACTGTGATGGCTTATCAGAAATGTTGTCAGAAACTACAAAGAATGAAGTGAGTTCTATTTAGAGCTGACAACATTTGTGACAGGCTATCACATTTGTGATGGCTTATCAGAAATGTCATCAGAAGTTGATAAAGTTTTGCAAGTTCTATCTAAGGCTAACAACAATTGTGATAATCTATCACAGTCGTGATGGCTTATCAAGAAATGTCATCACATCTAGAACCTGAAGCATGAATGAGCCTTTTCAAAGGATGTGAAGCTTAAATGATTAATGTGTTTGTGTTTAGGCTCTTGAGGATTGACTAATGGTTTTTATATTACTACAGGAACCAATAATGGAACCCAAAGGAAAGAGCCCCATGCTTACAAAAAAAGAACAACAGAAAAGTGTATATCGGAAACTCATTGATGAGGAGTCTGATTATGAAGAGAAAGAACCTATGCACAGGAAGTGAAAGAAGAAGAAAATCCCTAACCATCCTCCACCACCCCCACCAGTTGAGGTGGAGGATAGTGAGAACACTGAAATAACAACTACTTCTGAGTAGGAGGCATCTAAATATTCTGAACATGAGCAACATGAGTTTGAACATGTTGAATCTGAAGAAAAAGAACATGAAGGGTCTGAGGACCTTGAGTCTGAGGGAGAAGCATCTGAATCCCCTTTAACTGAATAACAAGATGATGAGGAGTCTCCAATTCGGGGAACACTTACCAAATGTAAGAACCCCAAAGTTCAAGACAATGCTTGATTGAAAATTCCCAAGGCAGAGGGCATATTAACTACTGGGCTACACAGAACTGATAGAAGAAGGACAAAAAGGCCGATTCAGGAAGAAAAGAGGATTATCACTAAAGTTCTGCGTAGGTATCCTGAAGTAGAACAGAAGCTCCAAGAGTACGTCTTAGGATGGACTATTATAGGGGGAAGCTTATTTTTCCCTGCACTGGTCTGAGAGTTTTACGTGAACTACCAGGATTAGTTGGAAAACATATGTAGATCAGGAGAAAGAGTTGCAGACTAGCCCCTGTTGGAGAGAGTTCAGGTATGGGGCATAAGGGTTGATATCTCAATCAGAACCATCAACAAGTTTATTCATGGCCCTAACTTCACTCCTTAGGCCACTTCACTATCAGTCAGTGCTCGGATTAAGAATCAGGCAAATTAACGTCCATGGTTGGCTAACATCATAGCCGAAGGGGAACCAGCATGAGTGACCAACCTAAACGAGAGAATCTATAAGTCCTCTTTGACTCAAGAGGTAAAGTTTTAGTGGGGTGTAGTGCGTATCTAGCTGATGCCCACTGATTAAGACAATATTCTGGGTGACGACCGAGCTATCCTAGTAGCAAGCATGGTGCAGAAGTGTAACACCCTGTAAATTTTTTCGTACACTTTTCGCAATTATATGGAGTCCTAAAGACTTGCGTATGGGTTAAATTAAGTTTATGGTGTTCGGAAGTATCACGTAAATAGTTGTATGTGTAGGTATTGGAATAAGCTTTCCAACGATATAAAGTTTGCCCAAAACAGAGGAGTATTTCATATAAGCGAGCACATTCGAAATTTCAAAACGGTGGCCGGGAAGCCAGTGAACAGTAATTCTGCAGGAAAATTACTGCAGCTAGGCAATCCAAATTTAGACGATCATAACACCTTGTACAAAAATAACTGTGTGAGCTTCTATATATCAACGAAAACCTTCGAGAGTCTTCTTTCCGATGAAATTGGTTTCATCCAAATCCAATGTCTGAGTAAGGATCTATACCCGTTTTACTTCAGCCTATCAAAAAACAAAAACAGAATTGTGGGACAGATTTTTGGGTCAACTTTAAACGACCATAACTCCTTGTAAAGGAAGAACTGGGTGGTATACTTTATATTAAAATGAAATCCCTTTGAATTATCTTTCCAATGCAATTGGTTTCACCCAAATCCGATACCGGAGAAAAGAGTTATGATCGATTTAATTCAGCCTATCAAAACTGTCCACTGGGGACAGATTCGGGATTTATTCAAATTTTTAGGGCAAAATGGTCATTTTCTATTACCTCTTGGACGAAAATTGGCCTTTATAAATCTGAAATTAACCTCATTTATATCAGATATTATCCTATTATTAAGAGAGGTGAAACCCTAGCCAATTTCAACTTCAAATATTTTGTGATTCAACTGTAGAAAATTTGAATTGGTTCCGTAGTTGTGTTCACCATCTCGAAAGCTTCGAGAAGCACCCCATGGTTATGTAAGGAGGATTCTAAATACAAGAGTTCATTGTTAAGGTATGAATATTGTTTATTCTTGATTCTTATCCATGAATAAGTATTGATAAAGGATTATGAGTATTGTCTTGATGTTGGAAGATAACTAGAAACATAGTTATGAATTGTTGTGTATAAATTGTTAGTAGTAAATTATGGAAGTTGTTGTATTGGATTATCGAGGATGAATTGTGTGATATATCATTATATTAGTGGTTATGTATGCCTAGTGATCATGTTGGTATTGGATGGTGATTAAGAAGGGAAATAAAGGCTAAGATTGATGTTGAGGGATATTTCATGAAAATGCATGATATGTGAATGTAATAAGAGTATAAGAGGATGTATGTAGTACTCTTATTGATTAGCTAAAGGATTACTTCCTAGACATTATTTGGTGAAGTTAATACCTAAATGGTAAGGTTTGGTTGCTAATACTAGTTTGCCACAAATGACTTATTGTAGATAAGTGTTCGAAGAGTACGGGAAGTCACTTGTATTGAAGTGGTTATATCAAGGTATGTAAGACATACTCTATCTAATCTTTGGCATGAATAATGACCCATGGCACTATCAAGTAATCTTCCAACATCGTCCTACGACACATGACATATAATAACATCATATGATCTTCGACACTACCAATTCAACTTGTTTTCACTTTTAAGATGTCCGGCTAGTCAAAAAAAATGTCCATATACTATTGTTGACTCCGAAATGGTTTAATGAGGTATCCATGATTCTCTACTTAATTTTCATGATATTGATTACCTATTTACATGTTTTTCCTATTCAGGTATCATGTTTTTAAGTTCCATAAAGTGTCACCACAAAGTAACCAATCTCAAAGATTAATTGAATTAAGAAATGGAATGTCTGTATTTTAAATTGATGATATGATGTATTGTATTAGTACCACTGATCAGTTGGCCATTGTATTATAAAGATTATGTATATATGCTATTCCAGGGGTGGTCCCTGATGTATTGTATTAGTACCACTGATCAGTTGGCCATTGTATGACATATGTTATGTATTGATAAGGATTACGGGAAGTAATGATATGAAAGTAATGTGCAGGTATCCCATCAGTTCTTTTAAGTGTGGTCTATTCATACTGTTTATTCACTGGTATCTGGATTATGTTGATCTTTTGTATCTCATCTTGATACTCACTGCCTTACATACTCAGTACATATTTCCGTACTGACGCCCCTCACGGGTGACCTGTATTCATGCCTGCAGGAACAGGTACTTCAGGTCGTACACCTCCGCAGTAAGAGCCAGGACATTCTGTTGTTAGTGGTGAGCTCCAGTTGTTTCGGGGCATCCCAAGTCGTATCTATATGTACTTTTGGTATTTGTATAAAAGTCTTTTGTGGGCGGGAGTTTGTCCCAACCCCGACTCAGTTGTGTATCTATGTAGAGGATTTTGTAGACATATTGTACAGCCATAGGAGTGTTTGGTTGATAGACGTGATGGCTCTAACGGCCAATTACTGTTCATATATATATTTATGTGTGTCTGATGGGCTGATACAGGTACTGTTTTCTTCTATTTACAATGAAGTGCTGCCCAAATTTCTAATTTTCATAAGTAATGTAAATGTGAAAGTATAGGTGATGAACGGGTTCTCCCGGGCCTCCTCGGCTACGGGTGTCAGTCCGCTCCAATAGGATTTGGGGTATGACAGAAGTGGTATCAGAGAAGTTCGTCCTAGTGAGTCTATAAAGCCGTGTCTACGTAGAATCTCGTTTATCGGTGTGTTGTGCAGCATATCTATAAACAGGAGGCTATTAGACATTTAGGGATTGTTTCCACTCTCCATTTCTTAGATCGTGCAATAGATCCCATTTTAGAGATAAAGTCATAATCAATTGCTTAATCCAATTTTTTCTTTTTTATTTATTAGAGTGATGATGCCGGTTACAAGGAGAAAGAATAAGTGGAAGCGAGTAGATGTAGTGGCCGGAGAAGGTACTAGTAAGTTACCACCGGCACAAGCTGAACAAAGTGAGTCTCAAGCTGAGCATATATTAGGCGCTTCTTCTCCTCCGGAAGGGCCATCTATTAATGATGTTGATCGAGATTTGAGGGATGCAGTACAACTTCTGACGCGTATAGTTGCCGGTCAAGTTCAAGGGCAAGCTATTCCTACCACGGGTTCTAGTGGTACGGATAGAGAAGCTAGCCTTCGGACACAGGATTTTCTGAAACTAGATCCTCCTACTTTTACCGGATCAGATATTAATGAAGACCCGCAGGACTTTGTCGATCAAACCCAAAGGGCTCTAGATGTTATGCACATATCCGGTAAAGAGATGGTTGAGCTAGCAGCATATAGACTGAAAAGAGAGGCTATATTTTGGTACGAGGATTGGAAACGATCTAGGGGTATTGATGCACCTCCAACTACGTGGGGAGAGTTCAAAATGCATTTATTGATCATTATCTCCCATTTGAGACTCGTCAGGCCCGTGCAGATCAATTCTTAAATCATCATCAGGGTAATATGAGTGTAAGGAAGTATAGTCTTCGATTTAACTCCTTGTCTCGATATGCTTCTAATGTGGTAGCTACTATGGATGACAGAGTTCATCACTATGTGGATAGATTGGAACCATACTTGGTTAGAGACTGTACCATTGCTACTTTGAACAAGGACATGGATATAGAGAGGATACAAGCTTTCGCTCAGAAGATGGAAGATTAGAGGCAAAGAAGAAGAACCCAGGAATCAGAAATAGGATATTCTAAGCGGGCCAGAGCTATAGGGCAGTTTATGGCATCTCAGGAAGGTTTTAGGCCTTCGTTCTCTCATAGATTGTCTAGCCCGTTATCTTCTTATCCTGCAATTAGTGCTCCACCGCAATTCCAAAGGTTCAGAGGTAATCACTTCGGGCAAAGCAGTGAAAATCAGAGTTCGCAAACAGTGGGGTATCAAGGGCAAGGGAGTATGAGTCAATTAAGACCTCCACGACACCCGTGCCCCATATGTAGAAAATATCACTTTGGCGAATGTCGGCTTGGGACGAACAATTGCTTTTGGTGCAGTAAGCCGGGGCATATGGCTAGAGATTGCCCACGCAGGACCACAGGTGGTATAAAATGACCTACCGGATCAGCTGTTGCATCATCTTCGGTGCCTCCTTTGAGTAGGGGTGCACAACCTATGGGTCACGGTAGAGGTGATAGAGGAACAACTAGTGCTAGCGGAGCTCAGAACCGTGTGTATGCCCTAGGAGATCGGCAGAATTTAGAGGCTTCTCCAGACGTGGTTACAGGTTGTCCATCTTTGCATTTGATGTGTATGCCTTAATTGATCCTGGTTCTACATTATCGTATGCTACTCCTTTGGTTGCGGGAAGGTTCGGAAGAACACTCGAATTATTAGCCAAGCCATTTGAAGTATCAACGCCAGTGGGGGAATCTCTTATAGCTAGGAATGTTTATCGAAATTGTGTTGTGAATATTTGTGGTCGTGATACGATGGCCGATCTTGTTGAGTTAGAAATGGTAGATTTTGATGTTATTATGGGCATGGATTGGTTAGCGTCTTGTTATGCTACAGTAGATTGTCGTTCTAAGAAGGTATATTTCCATTTCCCAAATGAGGCAGTCCTTGAATGGAAGGGTAATGTTGGCGCGCCGAGAGGTAGATTTATTTCTTACTTTAAGGCAAGAAAAATGATTTCCAAGGGGTACATATACCATTTGGTTAGAGTAAGGGATACAGAGGCAGAGCCGCCAACTTTCCAGACCGTTTCGGTTGTGAATGAATTTCCTGATGTATTTCCTGAAGAACTACCAGGTTTACCTCCTGAACGAGAAGTGGAGTTTGGTATTTATTTGTTGCCAGACACACAGCCAATCTCAATTCCTCCTTATAGAATGGCACCATCAGAGTTGCGAGAATTGAAAGAGCAACTAAAAGACTTGCTAGAGAAGGGATTCATCAGTCCTAGTATGTACCCTTGGGGAGAACCAGTATTGTTTGTGCGTAAGAAAGATGGTTCGCTGAGGATGTGTATTGACTATCGACAATTGAATAAGGTGACTATCAAGAATAAATACCCTCTTCCTCGAATTGATGATTTGTTTGACTAGTTGCAGGGTGCCCAGTGTTTTTCCAAGATTGACTTGAGATCAGGCTATCATCAAGTGAGAGTCAAGGATAAAGATATATCCAAGATAACTTTCCGAACACGGTATGGTCATTATGAATTCCTGGTTATGTCATTCGGGCTTACAAATGCACCCGCAGTTTTTATGGATCTATTGAATAGGTTGTTTAAGTCGTTTCTAGATGTGTTCGTGATAGTTTTCATAGATGATATTTTGGTCTACTCTAGATCAGAAGAGGACCATGTTAATCACTTAAGGCAGGCGTTGCAGATTCTTCGTGATCGTAAGTTGTATGCGAAGTTTTCTAAATGTGAGTTTTGGCTCAAGTCAGTGGCATTTTTGGGCCATATTGTATCCAGTGAAGGCATAAAAGTTGACACTCAGAAGATTGAGGCTGTGAAGAGTTGGCCAATACCCACGACCCCTACGGAGATTCGTAGTTTCCTCGGGTTGGCAGGTTATTATAGAAGGTTTGTTGAAGGTTTTTCTTCTATTTCTGCACCCTTGACTAAGTTGACGCATAAAGTCTCCAAGTTTCAATGGAATGATGCCTGTGAAAAGAGTTTCCAGGATCTGAAGAGCAAGTTGACTTCTACACCGGTATTGGTACTTCCTGAAGGCACAGAAGGGTATGCAGTGTACTGTGATGCTTCGAGAATTGGCTTAGGATGTGTACTAATGCAACATGGTAGAGTAATAGCCTATGGCTCTAGACAGTTGCGACCACATGAGAGGAATTGTCCTACGCATGATCTTGAGCTAGCTGCAGTTGTATTTGCTTTGAAGATATGGCGCCACTACTTATATGGGGTTCATGTTGACATATATACCGATCATAAGAGCCTGTAATATATCTTCAGTCAGAAAGATCTAAACTTGAGGCAGCGGAGATGGCTTGAATTGTTGAAAGATTATGATGTTGATATCTTGTATCATCCAGGGAAAGCGAATGTGGTAGCGGATGCACTGAGTCGTAAGTCTAAAATGGCATCTATAGAAAAGCAGGGGATGATTAAGGATCTTCACCAACTAGCTAATTTGGGAGTTCGACTTCTCGAAACTCCAGATGAAGAGGTTATTGTATGTAATGCAGCGGAATCTTCATTGATAGCTGAAGTAAAAGAGAAGCAGTATGCAGATCCAATTTTATTGCAGCTTAAGGAGGATGTGCAGAGTGGCACGACAAAGGCATTTGAGCTTACGCGGGAAGGAGTGCTTCAGTGTCAGAATCGTTTATGTGTACCTGATGTAGTAGAGCTAAGAAAGAGAATTATGACAGAAGCACACTATTCAAGGTATTCCATCCATCCAGGGTCGACTAATATGTATCAAGATTTGAACGAAATATATTGGTGGAATGACATGAAGAAGAATATTGCCGAATTTGTAGCTGCATGTCCGAATTATCAAAGAGTCAAAGTAGAACACCAGAAACCTAGTGGTTACATGCAATGTATAGATCTTCGAGTATGGAAGTGGGACAAGATCAATATGGATTTCATCACAGGTTTGCCTCGTACATATCGGAAGTTTGATTCCATATGGGTGATCATTAATAGGCTTACCAAATCTGCGCACTTCTTACCAGTTAGGACAACTTATACGGCGGAAGAGTATGCGAAGTTGTATATTAAGGAGATCGTTCGGTTACATGGAGTTCCAATTTCCATTATATCCGATCGAGGAGCCCAATTTACCGCGAATTTCTGGAAGTCTTTTCAAAGGAGTTTGGGGACACAAGTAGATCTAAGTACGGCTTTTCATCCTCAAATGGACGGACAAGCGGAACGTACCATCCAGACACTTGATGATATGCTGGGATGATCACCTACCTCTTATCGAGTTTGCTTACAATAATAGCTATCATTCAAGTATCAAAATGGCACCATATGAAGCATTGTATGGAAGAAAGTGTAGATCGCCAATAGGATGGTTTGAAGCAGGTGATGCGGTCTTATTTGGACCGGATCTTGTTTATCAAGCAATAGAGAAGGTTAAAGTGATCCAACAACGGCTTGCAACAGCTCAAAGTCGACACAAATCTTATGCGGATGTTAGAAGAAGAGGACTTGAGTTTTCTATCGACGATTGGGTATTCTTGAAAGTATCACCAATGAAAGGAGTGATAAGGTTTGGCAAGAAAGGAAAGTTAAGTCCACGATACATAGGTCCGTATAAGATCATTCAAAGATTTGGACAAGTTGCTTACGAGTTAGAGCTACCTCAAGAGCTCTTAGCAGTTCATCCCGTATTTCATGTTTTGATGCTTCTCAAGTACATCGGAGATCCATCGCACATCACTACTACGGAAGATGTACAAGTTTCAGAAGATCTCACTTTTGAAGAAATGCCTATTGCTATTATTGATCGCCAAATTAAAAAGATAAGGAATAAAGAGATAGCATCGGCAAAAGTACTTTGGAGGAATCAACAAGTTGAGGAGATCACATGGGAAGCCGAGGAAGCGATGAATATTAAGTACCCTTACCTATTCAATGATGAGGAGCAAGTTCATGAGACGGAAGAAGAACAATAACAAGTAAGTGTTTATTTTTATGCAAGGATGTTATGATGATGAATATGTTAATTGTAAGATTGGACATCTCTTAATTGAGTAACTATGCTAACATTCGAGGATGAATGTTCTTCAGGGAAGGATAATGTAACACCCTGTAAATTTTTTCGTACACTTGTCGCGATTATATGGAGTCCTAAAGACTTGCGTATGGGTTAAATTAAGTTTATAGTGTTCGGAAGTATCCCGTCAATAGTTGTATGTGTAGGTATTGGAATAATATTTCCAATGATATAAATTTTGCCCAAAACAGAGGAGTATTTCATATAAGCGAGCACATTCGAAATTTCAAAACGGTGGCCGGGAAGCCTGTGAACAGTAATTCTGCAGGAAAATTACTGCAGCTAGGCAATCCAACTTTAGACGATCATAACTCCCTGTACAAAAAGAACTGTGTGACCTGCTATATATCAACGCAAACCACCGAGAGTCTTCTTTCCGATGAAATTGGTTTCATCCAAATACAATGTCTGAGTAAGGATCTATACCCGTTTTACTTCAGCCTACCAAAAAAAAACAGAATTGTGGGACAGATTTTTTGGTCAACTTTAAACGACCATAACTCCTTGTAAAGGAAGAACTGGGTGGTATACTTTATATTAAAATGAAATCCCTTTGAATTATCTTTCCAATTCAATTTGTTTCACCCAAATCCGATACCGGAGAAAAGAGTTATGATCGATTTACTTCAGCCGGTCAAAACTGTCAACTGGGGACAGATTCGGGATTTATTCAAATTTTTAGGGCAAAATGGTCATTTTCTATTACCTCTTGGACGAAAATTGGCCTTTATAAATCTGCAATTAACCTCATTTATATCAGATATTATCCTATTATTAAGAGAGGTGAAACCCTAGCCAATTTCAAATTCAAATATTTTGTGATTCAACCGTAGAAAATTCGAATTGGTTCCGTAGTTGTGTTCACCATCTCGAAAGCTTCGAGAAGCACCCCATGGTTATGTAAGGAGGATTCTAAATACAAGATTTCATTGTTAAGGTATGAATATTGTTTATTCTTGATTCTTATCCATGAATAAGTATTGATAAAGGATTATGAGTATTGTCTTGATGTTGGAAGATAACTAGAAACATAGTTATGAATTGTTGTGTATAAATTGTTAGTAGTAAATTATGGAAGTTGTTGTATTGGATTATGGAGGATGAATTGTGGTGATATATCATTATATTTGTGGTTATGTATGCCTAGTGATCATGTTGGTATTGGATGGTGATTAAGAAGGGAAATAAAGGCAAAGAGTGATGTTGAGGGATATTTCATGAAAATGCATGATATGTGAATGTAATAAGAGTATAAGAGGATGTATGTAGTACTCTTATTGATGAGCTAAAGGATTACTTCCTAGACATTATTTGGTGAAGTTAATACCTAAATGGTAAGGTTTGGTTGCTAATACTAGTTTGCCACAAATGACTTATTGTAGATAAGTGTTCGAAGAGTACGGGAAGTCACTTGTATTGAAGTGGTTATATCAAGGTATGTAAGACATACTCTATCAAATCTTTGGCATGAATAATGACCCATGGCACTATCAAGTAAGCTTCCAACATCGTCCTACGACACATGACACATAATAACATCATATGATCTTCGACACTACCAATTGAACTTGTTTTCACTTTTAAGATGTCCGGCTAGTCAAAAAAAATGTCCATATACTATTGTTGACTCCGAAATGGTTTAATGAGGTATCCATGATTCTCTACTTAATTTTCATGATATTGATTACCTATTTACATGTTTTTCCTATTGAGGTATCATGGTTTCAAGTTCCATAAAGTGTGACCACAAAGTAACCAATCTCAAAGATTAATTGAATTAAGAAATGGAATGTCTGTATTTTAAATTGATGATATGATGTATTGTATTAGTACCACTGATCAGTTGGCCATTGTATTATAAAGATTATGTATATATGCTATTCCAGGGGTGGTCCCTGATGTATTGTATTAGTACCACTGATCAGTTGGCCATTGTATGACATATGTTATGTATTGATAAGGATTACAGGAAGTAATGATATGAAAGTAATGTGCAGGTATCCCATCAGTTCTTTTAAGTGTGGTCTACTAACACTGTTTATTCACTGGTATCTGGATTATGTTGATCTTTTGTATCTCATCTTGATACTCACTGCCTTACATACTCAGTACATATTTCCGTACTGACGCCCCTCACGGGGGACCTGTATTCATGCCTGCAGGAACAGGTACTTCAGGTCGTACACCTCCGCAGTAAGAGCCAGGACATTCTATTTTTAGTGGTGAGCTCCAGTTGTTTCGGGGCATCCCAAGTCGTATCTATATGTACTTTTGGTATTTGTATAAAAGTCTTTTGTGGGCAGGAGTTTGTCCCGACCCCAACTCAGTTGTCTATCTATGTAAAGGATTTTGTAGACATATTGTATAGCCATAGGAGTGTTTGGTTGATAGACGTGATGGCTCTAATGGCCAATTACTGTTCATATATATATTTATGTGTGTCTGCTGGGCTGATACAGGTATTGTTTTCTTCTATTTACAACGAAGTGCTGCCCAAATTTCTAATTTTCATAAGTAATGTAAATGTGAAAGTATAGGTTATGAACGGGTTCTCCCGGGCCTCCTCGGCTACGGGTGCCAGTCCGCTCCAATGGGATTTGGGGTATGACAAGAAGCTCCCCCTTGATTTCAGAGAAATCATTGTTGATGAGATAAAGATTAGAATGTCAAGAACTGGCACTAATTATCCTTTCCCTTGTCTTATCACAGAGTTATGATGAGCTGCTAATGTACCAGAGATTGTTGGGATTAATGATTACATTCTTGCCCGAAAGACCCACAATCCCATATGGTATGATGAAAATTAGCTAGGACTGAGACTTGATAGAGGTGTAGAGGTAGCAGCAGATCCTCCATTTAAAGATGCTGGTTCAACACCTAATATGGAAGTGGAAGATTCTGAGACTGCATAGCCAATTTTTTCAGCACAAGTAGGTTCAGTTCTTGAGAATGAACCCAATCCCTCAGTTTCTACAACATCAGCAGGATTTGCATTTCATCCGATCGATATCAAAAAAGTGGCGAAACAAGCCAAATAGTGTGAGGCACAACTACATGTTTTTGACAAATAGTTTGCCACTGCAGTAGACAAGAGAATCAAGGCTTACCTTGAGTCTTTTGTGACTTTGCCTAGATGGGTTGCATATTTGGAGAACCGATTTGATGCACGGGCAAAAGAAATGTTAGGGGCTGATCATGCTAAATTCAGAGCGGCCTTAAACAAGGTAAAGGCAGATGTTGGGGTATTGCAGCAACACCGATTTATGGTGCAGACATATCCGGTTATGCATGAATCTGAGGAAGAAATTCCAATGCTTGACCTCACTAGAAATTCACCAAAGAAAAAGAAGAATAAGAAGAAGAAGAAGGGTGAGCAGAAGGTCAAAGATAAGAGAGACGATCCTGATAGTGAGAAAGAAAGAAGAGTGAAAAAGAAGGAAAAAAGGAAGGCCGAAAAAGAGGAGTTGAAGAAAGCAAGAATGGAGTCCCTAGCGGACAATGAGAGATGGGAGGAGTCTTTGAAATCCAGGGCTACAGGTACCTCATCTAGCAGACCCCCTACCTCTGCAAGGCCAAAAGCTCCTGATGGAGAGAATGTAGCAGATAATGCAGTAACAGGGTCAGAAACCTATGAACCCCGAGATTAATACATTCTAGGTATACTCTAACCCTTAGTTTATCTTTATTTTTAATTTTGAATTGAGGGTGTAGAGTAGGATGTTGTTGTAACAATTTTTGGTAGATAATTAGGAGTAATACAGGTACTTGAGATAGTTAGCTTCTTTTGTGACTTTTAAGCACCTCTTAATTGATCTGAGTTTATAACTGCGTGAATTGCATTCATCTATGTCTGCGGTGTATCTTTTTGTGGCATTATTCTGGCGACTTAACAATATTTGCTGAACAAATTGCATGAATTGGAGAAGTAGTGATATGCGATATACTTGTGTCCCATGTGTGTGTGAGATCTTACTCAGCTCCTTCTGTGTGCAGAATCTAGAACTTGCCCTATTAGTCCTGCCTAGGTTGTAGGATAAGGGTTAGGAAAGGATCATAGGCCATTTTTTATTGTAACCCACTTTCAGGCTAAATGACCTTCCCAATGTGAATATATTCCTTGATCCTTGATTTGAGCCTATATGCCTGTTTCTTTCTATGAAACCTCTTACTTTACCGTTTACCTCACAATGAACCTATTTTAGCCCTGGTCCTCCTTGGATACTATGCACCTTGACTTAGGCAAATAGCCTACGTTGAGGATGGCTATTATAGGGGTGCATGATGCAAAATGAGCATAAAGAGAGGGAGAATAAGATAAAAGAATAAAAAGTTGGGTGCGGTGAAATAAAGGAATAAGAAAAGAGAAAGTTGTGTTAAAGATGATAAAAAAGATAATATGATGATTGAAAAGACCATATCCATCTTGAGCATGTGTGATCAATAAAATAAGAGGAAGAAAAGAATGTTGAGAAGTGAAACCCTAATATTTTAGTGTAGTGTCAAGGAGGCATAGTCACTCTAAAATATCCATGAATATCATACCAACCCCTAGCCTACATTACAAGACTAATAAAATCCCTAAAGTGACCCTACCTGACCTACTTGAAGATTTGGGTACTGACTATAAGGGAAAGCCTATGGTATTTGACATGCAGTGTTTGGAACTTTATTCTGAGAATGAGACTTGTGATTACCCCTATGTTTATGTATGTGAATTCTGATATGAGTAAAAAAGGGATTTCTTTTTTGTGGGGGCACATTGGGTACGTTGCTAAGTCACTAACTTGTTTAGATAGTGTGATCTTGGTATGGCATGATTGTTATTGCTGAATTTTTGCCGTATCTTGATGCTTGTGAGTTGCATGGTTGTTCTTCAAAACATCTACAGTGAGTTTTAAATTGACTGACCTTGGAGATGGTGAAATTATTCTGAACTAATAGGAGTAGTTAGCTTCCAAATTGTACTTTGTATTCTCTTAGTTATGTTTTGGTTGCTTGATGACAAACAATTGTTTTAAGTTGAGGGTGTTGATGTGTGAGTAGATGCTAACCTATTTAAGGCTTTTAACTAAGAATAATTGCAAAGTCTTAAGTAACTTTTGTCATTTTTATTGTTTTATGTTTGATTTTGCAATTTAAGCTGATATGATAGAAACCAACAATAATGGAAGCGAAAAGGCTGAAATCTGAAGCAATTAAAAGACAAGTGCAGCTGACGACACATCAGCCCGGTCATAGGCTATCAAGGCCATCATTAGCCTTAAACCGGGAATAAGTTACAGTTGGTAGAATCGACAATATTTTGTGATAGGCCATCATTATGGTGATAAGTCTCCAGGAATGCCATCAAACTTAGGCAGGACATAAGAATTGGAGCAAAAGTATGACGACATTTCTGATAAGTCGTAACAGTTCTGATAAGCCATCAGAAGTTGCCGTCAACCGAAGATAGGACTAGTGCAGATTTGAAGAAGACCTAACGACATTCTTGATAAGTCGTTAGGATCCTGATAAGGCATCACCAATAGTCGTCGTCTATTCTGAGAAAAAGCTGTAACCTTGATTTTGTTTCCTTATTTAGGGTAAACTATTTAAAGCTTTGTTTTAGGGTTTTCTAGGGTGGATCACTATTATGATTATTATTCTAGACAAGGTCGACATCTTGAGTTTTGGACAACAAATTTTGATATTTTTCTCTCTTTACTTCTTGACTTTAACAACACAACTATTTTAGAGTGATAATTATCAGTATTTTGGGATTTTTCCTTTGTGATCTAATCTGCGATTCACTAGTTATTATTCATCTTTGTAAGTTTATATTTCAAATCATGAATTCAATTATGTGGTTTGTTCATTACATCATGAGTGGCTAAAGGCCATTCACCTGAGTTATGGGATCTAGGGTTAGGTCTTGATGAGGTGCTAAGTATTCAAGATTCAAAAGGTGGTAAGATTTCTTGATAATTCTGAAGTTTTAATTAACGTTTGTTGGTTGAAAACAGTAGACTCACCTGCTTTGATTTGCTTGAGAAAGAAATCAAATATAATAGGAATTGAATTATCAACAGAGACTCAAAAATACTTCATTTTCTAATTAGCGTTGTAACAAGGTTGGTTAACCTGAGGTAAAATCTGGGCAGCAAATAGAAATTCCCTAGGTCCAAGAGGATTAAGGAAGTAAACGCTTAAGTAGGTCGAGAGACATTTAAGTATAACATCGATAAAGATAGCTTGTTATCATACCCACCGTGAGAATCTTGAATTACTTTTAGCATCTGTCATGTACCGAAAGCCCTAGTGAACATAATTCTGGTTATTTCATAAACTCTTGATTTGCAAACACCGAAAGTAAAGTGACAAACAACAACTTGTTAAACCTAAACCGTCCATTTTAGGAAACATTAAACTATCAGTGGATTAAATTGCAAACAACTTGAGTTCACACCATATTCCCTGTGGGATTTGACCCCAACCTAGTTGGATTTTATATTGACAACGATCGCTTACACCCATTCAAGAGTGTAATTTGAGCGTTATCACTGCTGCGAGTTGATTGACCGGCTGTCGTTAATAATGATGATGATGATAATATTAATAATAATAATAATAATAATTAGAATGTGTTTTTTCTTTTAGTGTATGTATTTTAATTTTTCTATATTGGATCTATAACTAATGTATTTTATTTTTCGTTTAATAAAAAAATTATATTTAGTCAACTTTGGCTTTTAATCCTTATTCAATTTTCATTCTTTCTATTCTTCTTCTAAATATTTTATATGTTAAGATATTGACAGTTGGAGGTAAAAAGCAACTTTGAATCCAGTAGCAATAGCAATTTTGGCTTTTGAGTTCTTTCAATAGATGGACCATGTGTTGAAATAGATTGGTCATCGGTTGGGTTTCTATGAACAGATTTTCTATCTGTTGCAACAGATTTATCATCTGTTAGAGGAAAATATTCCAGTTTTATGGAACTATGTTGTGTTCTTCCTGCTAATGTCCATCTGTTGCCATAGATAGGTAATCTATTGAAAATACTTGTGGTCTGCTGCATTGCTTAGTTCATGTTTTGCCTCTTTTTATTGATGCACAAATTATTAAAAAGGATATCTTATATATATAATAAATGATAATATTAAGTTCACAAAAATGATTTAAATATATAAAAGTGCACCACAAACAACAACACAAGTTTTTGCAACTACAACGATCATGGTGAATTATGATCTGGGCGTGTAGTTCTTTTGTGGCCAGCACTCTTACATACGGAGAACTTGTTTCTTCTTGATGAAAATGATTCTCCAAACCCACGCCTCTTCTTATATAATTTTCTTCCTAGTTTGATAGTGTTTGAGTCAATATATAGAGGAGGTATTAATCTCCCCATAAGCTCTGCAGGAACAACCCAAGATTCTTCGGGAGACACCGGAGTAATATGCCCTTCCATATTTTCCCATCGAATAATATTGAGAGGAGTGCTCGTAAACTTCAAATACATATTTATGTCTATTTTGAGCTTGAAGCACTGCTATAGCATGTGGACAGGGTATTTTGTCCAAGTCAAAAGCTCTGCACATACAAGATCTTGTTTGAAGATCGACCGTGGCAACATCACCATGACCGGTGATACTCAATTTGTAATCTGCTTTGTTATGAGATAATAACCTACTCCCCAAACTGATGTTCGTTGATATTATTTTTTCTATTTTGAGAATAAATCGAGATCTTTTTGGGGGCACTTGAACTATACACGCCTTTTCTTAAAAAATTTGCCATACTTCTTGCTTATTTTTTCAAACATAGCCTTGATAGGAAATTATCTTTCATCGCCAAACAATGAATTCACGATTCAGCTATGTTTGATGCCATAATATTGTACTTATACAAAAGAATCACTTAGTACGACATCATACTAAACTTGTAACTTAAACAAGATATTAAATCTATAAGAATGTACCTATCTGCCAGACAAAATGCCAGGGTCCATCTCTTGAAATTGACACGTTTGAGAAATTCTACTACCTTGGGATTCTTATCTGATACAAAACACAACTCTTCGGTATCTCCGATGCATCTTTGTAGTTGTTCAAAAAAAATCCATAAGAGTCATCACATTCCTTGTCTTCTACAATAAAAGTGATAGGAAAGATGTGATTCTCCACATCCTGCGCCACCGCCTCTAGCAAAACTCCATTATACCAGCTCCTCAAAAAGGTACCATCGACGGCTATGACTTTTCTCAAATGTCAAAAACCTTGAATCCAAGCACCATAGGATACTATAAAGTACTTTAGCCTTCTGTTTTTATCAAGATTCAATGCCGTCTTACTTTTAGGATTTGTGGACTCAATCATGTAACGGTAGGCATCCAGGACGACATACCCATGTCGAGTGTCCCCCTAAACAAGTCCTGGGCAATCTCCATGGCCATATATATCTTTCAATAACTGACCAGGACACCAAATTCTATAAGGAGTTGATTGGCCATAACCCTTGTTGTAGGGCCTTTGCCATCGGGGAAACTATTCCTGAAATATTCACTGAGGACCTTTGCCGTGGCGTGAGGATTTTGGCCCGAGATGTGCTCTGAACCAAATGTGTAATGCTTTTTATGTTTATGAATGATGAATCTGTCAGAACTTGCATACTTCACCACTTACAATTCAAATTAGCATATTTAAAGCAAAAGACACTGCTTGAATTAATCACCTTCTTTATTCTGAAATCTTTTTCAAGCAAAAAATAAACAAAGTGGTAGATAGTTCATTCTTGTCCTTGAATGACATTATAATAAAAAATACAGCCCCGTCGTCTCAAAGATTTCCAGACTGTGTTGATTGAGAAGAACTGCATATCATATTGGTCGTATTAACGGGCGTAGGTGTTTGATCATCTGGAATATTCATGTCAAGATCATCCAACCTATCATCAAAGATGTCTTTTTGTTGATGTTCTTCTACATTCTGGTTCTTATTCTCTCTCATTTTTTAAACCACGTACACCCTTAACACTGACCTATATGAATCACTAAGATAAGCACGCAACCGAAGCTGATCGATTACCTTGAAAGCTAGTACCCTCTGATTTTCAAAGGAGATATGCATGTAGCTGATGACAAGTTCTTTCGATTGACAGTTCAGACCACAATAACTGATGATTAATTTCACAAAATAATCATAAGAAATATCACTTTGGACTGTCATAACTATCGTCTCTAACATTTCACCCTCGTTCCAACGTCATACATATCGATTGCTCTTCTCGATCCATTGACCATAACAACCACCCCTATTGTTATTGGACCCTCCATTAGTGGTACCTAAATAAAGTCATTTGTTAAAAAAAGTTAATAGTGATTTCATAATGCTGTAAATGAATCCCAACAGAAGTGTAATTAGTCACAATAGATTACTTACCCATTGGGATTCATGTTACACTCCTGAAGTTGATTTTAACAGATGAGTCATCTGTTGTAAAAGGTGAATCATATATTACAACAGACTATATATCTGTTGGGATTGATGTTATAGTAATGAGGCACCTTTGAAGTTGATTCCAACATATGAGTGACATATTGCAACAAATAATTAACCTGTTGTGACAAATGGCTTACCTGTTGAAACAGACGATGATTTGTTAAAATTGAGGTCAGGTTCTATCGCAATAGGTTACTAATATGTTGCAACAGATATTTACCATATGTTGTAATCGAGTTCGGGTTCTGTTGCAATAGATACTTATCCTGTTGTAACTAACAACACGTCTGTTGGAATTGAGTTCAGGTTTTGTTGCAATAGGTTTGTAATCTGTTGCAATAGATATTTATAATGTTGCACCAGATAACTAATTTGTTTAAACAGATAAATTATTTATTGCAACAGATGACCCATCTGTTCGATTCATGTTATCACATATAGAACCATAAATATGAATCCAATATATCAGTCTTCCATTGAAACAAATGTCTCATCTGTCGCAAAAGATGATTTATTTGTTTAAACAAATGGCTCTTATGCTGGATTCATGATCGGGTTCTATCTATTGTTGAAAAAATAGCACAACAGTAATTACCCAGATAAAAAATTCAACTAAAAATCATTATTTGACTTACCAAAGTCTCTTATGAAGTAATGCCAGAGTGAAAAGTGATGTACGAAATAAGATTTGACCTAATAAATTGGTCAAATAGCAACAGTTGCGGTAACAACAACAACAACGACAATGGTCAACAAGAGGAAAATGAAGGTGATAATGAAGTAGAAGATGACGGTAATGAAGCAGAAGATAATGAATAAAGCAGTAGAGACAATGAACAACAAAAATCGTTAAGAGAGAGAAAATAATAATTGATGAGAAGAGAGAGAAAGGCGCCTTTTTCCCCTCCGTTTTCTGTTATATTAGATAAACATTTGGATCAAAATGTAAATTTAAAAACTTGTGGGCTATTCTCAAACTTACCAAACTTTCTTAATCCATAATAAAGTAATTGTCACTCTACTCAATTATTAAGACTTGCGTCTTTTACTATAAATGCTGGACTATTGTGTTTACTATTACTTTTTTGTATATATTGTTTTTCAATAATTCATCTATATGCATTTTAAAAGCTTTTAAATCGTCAAAATTATATGTTAATGATTTTTGAGTTATTATGCTATTTTTATCTATTAATTCAATTTCTATAGTACTTTTATGTTTTTCCCAACCTTTTAATGGATCTTCACTATGTAACTTTATTAATTTCTTCTTTATTATTTCTACCTTATCTATTGAAAATATAGTTATTTCTTTTTAATTTATTGAAAGTACAACTAGTTCTACTGTGTCTTCTGTATTTTTTATATTTTCTAGCTTTTGTGTAATTTTTTCACTTCCTTTTATCCAATTAATTTTCTTTCTTATTTTATTAATTACTCTTTTTGCTCTTACTTTTTGTTTACATGGTGTTGTAAACCACCAATCTATTTTAGTTATTATATGTGGGTATAATTTATCTAAAAATGGCATTCCGAAAAGCATATCTTTTGATGTTAGTTCATAATTATAAATTTCTTATATAGTTATTATTTTATCCCATATCTTTAATTTTACATTTTTAGCTTTATATGTAATTAAACTTCCTTCATTATTAAATCCTTTGACTACTATTGATATTTTTAATTTATCCCATTTACTTTCTGGTAAACAGTTGTATCTACGTAAGTTTGCTTCTGCTCCTGTATCTATCATAGGTGTATAATACCTATTATAATATCCTTCTTCTATTACTTTTACAAGTACATATATTTTCATGTCATTCAAAGTTCTTTTTATGAATAATTTCTCTTTATTATAAGTTTTAGTTAAATGTGTATGTTTTATATTATATGGTTTTACTTGTTCTAACCATTTTATTCCTAATATTATATCTACTTTTTGCATTTCTTCTTTTATTTCAAATTCTATTTTTATTTTTCTAACTCCTATTATTATTTCTTTTTCTGTCATATCCTTAATGTTTATTAGACTCCTTGGTAGATCTAGGCATATATTACTATTAGATTTTATTTCTTTACTTTTTACTAGATATTTTGCTATATAATTTTCTTCTTGTCCTGTATTTAAGAGTATTAAATATTCTTTTTCATTTATTGTTCCTGTTATGTAATATTGGTTTAAATTAACTGTTGAAGTTGTTTCATAACTTGTTCTTTTTTATGAGCTTGATGATTCTAGTTTTTCATTAGCTATTCTTTTGGTTGTACTTATTCTATCATTTATTATTTCTAAATCTTCTTCTATGTCTATATTTTTGTAACTATAATCATTATTATCAATTGTTTTTACAAATTTTTCAAAAGGACTTTCTATTTGTATTTCATTAATTTTATTTTTTCCTGTTATTTTATGTTCTATTGTTAATACATATAGATTATTACATCTTCCTATAAATATTTTAATTCCTGGAGTTAGTTTTATTCGTGATATTTTCCAATATAATACTAATGATTTATCGATATTTTTATCTATTATTTCTACTGAATAATTCACACTTATTATAAATTTAAATTTTTGGAATATTAAATTTTCTTTTATGGCAGTTATTATAGTTTTTTCTATAAGTTTTATAATTCTATCATCTGCTAAATATAATTCTATTGATGTATCTATTCCTTCTCTAAAATAGGCTATTATTAATATCTCTGTTTCTCCAAGGTGTACATATTTTATGGGTCTTTACTTTTTATATCGTTTATTTTTTTATTAATCATTCTTTTTGTTACTAGTGGTATACTAACTGTTCCTTTTGCATATCTACAGTCTATTACATGTTCTTTTGGACTTAGTACGTAGTATTCTTCATTTTTTCTATTAAATATATTTTTTATTGTTGGTATTTTAAATATTTTTTCTACACTTAAGTCTAACTCTTTTCCTTTTATTTCATCAAATATATTATTATCAAATATTATTTTTTGATCTGTTCCTTCTTCATTTAAATATTTTTCCTTTGTTATTATTTTTATATCTTCTTTAGTTATTTGGTTTATTTTTATATCTTCTTCAGTTATTTGACTCATCTAATTCACTATCTATTTTATTATATATTTCATTCTCTGAAATTTCATATATACTATCTTCACTTTCTAATTCGTAATCTATATAATCTATCTGCATATATTCTGTATTTCTATTTTTATTTCTGATATTTTTTTCTTTTTTGGATTTTTAGGCATTTTACAATCTATAGCTAAATGTCCTAGTTTTCCACAATTATAACAAGTACATTCTTTTATCGATTTCTTTTTCCTATATGGTCTTTTATGTTTATAATTTTTTACATAATATCTTTTTCTTGGTTTCTTATACTTATATTTTGATTTCTTGTATTTCTTATATTTCTTATGTCTTTTTCTTTTCTTATAATATCTTTCTTCACATCCAAATTGAGGTGCTATTTTATCTTTGCAACATGCTAAATTTCTTATTAATTTTTTTTTCATTTTTATTTCTTCTCTATACTTTTCACATAGATTTCTATACCATTGTTGTAAAAAATTTATTCTTGCTCCTAGGGTATCTACTATTTTTGCTTCATCCCAACTCTTTATTATTTTTGAACTAAATGGTTCAGGTAATTTACTAAAATATAATCTTCTTATTTCTTTACTTTCTTCTGTATTATATGTTTCTTTATAATAATATTCTTTAAATACGCACGTATACTCATCTATATAGCGCATATTACATATTGCTAATTTTAACATTAAATTCCTATTCGTATCTTTTTCTTTATTTTGCTCTTCTTCTGTTGTTACACTGCTAAATTCATCTCTTATAGCTATTTCATATTTTTTCTATATTTCTGTTGGTAGTATTTTAGTAGTTGTTGATGTTCCTTCTGTTTTGTTATCAGATCTTAATACTTTTTTACTTGCTTTGGCAAGGTTTAAAAATCATAATTTTACTGTTCCTATTAATGTCTTTTCTATATATTCTGGCGTGTTTGTTGTATCTATTTTATTATCTAATAATTATTTTGACATATATCCTGCCCATCGTTGTATTGTTTTATTTGTCTATTACACAGTCTAAATCTAAAAAGTTGTAATTAATTATTTGTTTTGGTGTCTATTTACTATATTCATCCTTTGTATTACATCTTTTAAACTTATTTTTGTAATTATAGGTTGGTTTTATTATTTTTGATGTACTAGGTATTATATTTTTATCTGGAGTATTTACTTTTGTATTTTATTAATTACTTCTTATTCTTCATTCACTTCTAGTTTTCCTATGTTTTCTAGAATTTCTATATAAGTTTTACTATCTTCTGAATCATAATTATCTTTTTCTTCAACATCTATTGTATTTATTTCTAATTCACTGGTTTCTGATTCTTTATTTTTTATTTCTAAGTTTTCTTTAAATTGATTTATCTCATTTAATAATTTTTGTTCTTTATCTTTTTCTTCTTTTTCTTTCTTTCTTTTTTCATACAAATCTTTTAGCATTAATATCATCCAATCACCCCCAAGATATGAGAATTAATAAAATTAAAATAAATAAACTAAAAATAAAAATATTTAGAAAAGTTAAGGAATATCCATGCACAAATAAAAATAGATCCACCCAAGTTATAATAGATCTATTTTTTTTTGTTCATAGATATTTCCTAACTTCTCTAAACATTTTTATTTTTAGTTTATTTATTTTAATTTTATTAATGTTCATATCTTAGGGGGTGATTTTTGTGAACAGTATAGTAGTGGGAGCGAGGCGTAGCTGGTAAAGTTGTTTCCATGTGACCAGGAGGTCATGGATTCGAGTTGTAGAAATAGTCTAATGCAGAAATGTAGGGTAAAGGTGCATATAATAGACCCTTGTGGTCTAACCCTGCGGATTGTGAGAGCTTTAGTGCACTGAGTTGTGCTTCACATTTCAAAGTAAAGTAAAGATTTTTCTTTTATTCCTTATTTTTCCTTTTTTGTTGAAATAATGTCTCGAATCTGGAATTTTCATTTGGTTGTGTAGTTTTAACTGTTAGGAACCTATTGAATTGCTTTTAGCCAAATAGGAGAGAAAAGAGTGGTTGGAGAGAAAATTGGGTAAAAGAAGGCGAGGGAGACAATGGAGTGTTGTGTGGGAGGTAATAGGCGTGAACCATATTTACAGAAAATCAAACTCTTCTGCAGATTCTATCGGGGGTCTGGTGGATACTTCGGCAATGTTCCATTATAGTCAAATCCAAGGTGATGGATGCTATTATGAGAGAGGAGAATTTGAGAGAAGTCTCAATGCATCTTTCCCTGTCATCATCCTAAAAAAGGAACGGGCAGTGAGCATCAAAGGTTGTAACCTATTAGTCTAATGAAAAGCATTCACAAGATAATTTTCGAGGCGCTTTCCAATGAACTTAAGAAGGTTCTGAAATCTACTTGGCAAAATATTTTTGTGAGGGAAGACATTTACTATATGAAACTTTGGTGGCAAATGAGGTGGTGGTAGATTCTAGAAGAAAGTAAGCGAGCCACACATTTGTGCGATTTGAGTTGTACTTTTGATTTGGATTCCTAAGGTATCGAGTGAGCTGTGCATTTTACTTGGTTGACAGCCAGACGGGTGGTCTTAGCTACTGAGAATCTGAGAAAGAGGACTATCACTTATCTCAGCTGGTGATTTATGCACAAAAGTTTGGATGAGGATGTCGACCATCTCCTTATACTATGGTGGTTTTGGATTATTTTGGGTCATGCTAGGCACTTTGAAATAGAGAAATTTTAGTTACAGGTGTTTAGATGGGGGAGAAGATGTAAGGCGTGGATCCTGGCTCTGCACTTATGTGTGTTGTGTAGTGAAAATAAAATAGAGCTTTTGAAGGGGTGGAGATGAATTTGTATAGTTGAGTAGTCTCTCATCCCTTATTTCCTTTGGTGCCCCAAAATTATTCCATTAGCAAAGAAGATTAGGTGACGTTGGTAGAAAATCATTTTTTTAAGGTCTTCCTACTTTTTGGTTTACTTGTATTATGGGTGTAGAATATCGATCAACATTTTTTATTATCTTCACTAATGAAATTTTTCGGCGTCCCATTGTTTTCTTACTCTCCATGCAAGAAATGTGACTTACAAAAAAAAATAAATATGATGAATAGTTAAATTCATATTATTCACAATGGTCATTAAATTTCTATCCAAATATCACAATGGAAAGTAATCTTTTCTTCATATTAAAAATTATAGTAGAAAATTTATATTCGATTTGATACTCATAATTTTAGTTTTATAGTAACATCAATGAATATGATACTTTAAACAAAAATAGGTAAATAATGTAATATACTATATGAAATTTATCAACTATATAATTTGATGGAGCATTAATTACTTACCAAAATCATCTAGTTATTTCTATATTAACAAAATAAAATTTCGCACATGGTCTAAAAAAAATAAAATCTACCATTTAATTTGAAAATAAAAATGTATTAATATACTTTTAAGTTTTAAAATTATATAAATCCTTCACTTGGGTTAACATCTAGATAATTTTAAAGGACACAGAATATAATTATAAATCTATTTTGACTAGTAAATGTTTAATGAATAGCCATTATGAAAATCATATACATCTATTTTGACTAGTAAATGTTTAATGAATAACCATTATGAAAATCAAACTTTCAACATGTCTTATAAGTAAATCAAATCTAAAATTTAACTTGAATTAAAAAAATATTTTTTATGTGCTAACTGAAATAAGTGAAAAAGCATTCACATTATGATTAATTAATTTTTGGAAATGCATTCAATTAAAAAGTTGAACCTTAACTTGATAATTAAAATATTTTTTTTAAGTGTAAAAATTGAAATTGTTAACTATGACGACTTATTTATTCCCTTTAATTCTATATCAACAACACAAAAAGTGTAGATAAAGTTTTTGATATTTTTCATCGATAAAATATTATACGATAAATTAACATACCAAATTTATATTTCAAGCCAACAATACCATTCTATATCATAGGAAAAATAAATACACCTTAACTTATCATATTTACATAAATTTCCACCCTTACAAAGTAAATATAAAAATTTTAACTAATTATGTATCTTTGTTGAATGTATCAGGGAGTTAATTATGTATCTTAACAGATCCAAAAGTAACTCTAGCAACAACATTGTCACAAACCAATGTGAGTTCCCATCAAAATGTATCCTATAACAATCGTAGTAGAATCAATTGAATAGGAGATAAACCAAAGAATTTGTGTTTTATTTGAATAATTTATATTCCAATAAGTCATAGATTGTTAGAGAAATTACACATTTACTTAATAGGCATTTTTCTATGAGAATTCTTTCACCTTTTTCGAAAAATTCTTTAACTTTAATGCAAAAGTGAAAATAGTAGTGTTTCGCCATAAAAATTATTTCACTCCGCTATTTCTCTCACAAAATTTCAAAAACAACTCTACTTTATATTAATGGGCAAACACAATACCAACTCCAACTCCAAGAAAATATTATTTTCATGGCTAAACGAGGCCTTATTCACAATCTGCAACACTAATTCGACCAATAGATTCATTTACAAATTTACAAATATAAATTGGGTTGTACTTCTTCTGTATGGCCCTAATCATAATAAGCCCCAAAATGAAATCTTTGTTTAGATTCATTTACAAATTTGCAAATCTTATGTTCTGTTAGCACTTGCTCCTTGGCGTTTTTTTTTAAATAAGGTGTTTGCAGTTCGTTTTGGCTCGGAATTACTTACAAAGTAATTAAACCAACTAAGTTGGTTTGTTAAATGTTTAAATCAAACTACAGATTGTACAAATATATCAATTTCATTTTTATTTGGTCAGTTCAGTCTTTTCTTCAAATACCAAACAAATGTCTTTAACACTAGAAAATTTTTTAGGCACGTTTAAAATATTCGTCTCAATTAAGAATGCGGCGTACACATCTTTCTAAGATTTTTTTTTTAAATTCAAGGATGCAATAATGCACCTTGACAAATATTTTTCTAAAATTAACTTTCAACAATTTATTTATTACAAAAAGTATAGACAAATATTAGTAGATTAAAAATGAGTGAATTAAGGCCTTCCAAACATAAGTTATCAAAATAGTTTAAGTTAAGTATAAGTCAATAAAGAGACCGTGCAAAACTCGGGAATCGAGGGGTGCCTCATACCGTCCCCTAGATCAACGGAATTTCTTACTCAGTCTTTTGTTTTTGCAGACCATAAGAAAGAGTCATTTCCTTTTGACTAGGGATTCAATAAGGTGACTTGGAACACCATAACTCAATTTCAAGTGACGATTCTGTAATAAATTAATCCCTTTTCAAAACCGTCACTTTAATTGGAAAGACCCTTTCGACTTGGCCCTCGGGCGAAAAAGGGATGTGACAGATTGAACTCTTGATATTTTTCCCCAAAGTTTGGTTTCCAAAGGCCCAACTAGCAGAATTTATCTGAAGTTTGGTTGGTCAAGACGTTTGATATTGTAGTCACTAACACAATAATGATGGTGGTGATTGTGACAATGAATTTGACTTGATGTTAGTAGTTGATGATTTAGTGGTGGATGTCGCTGAAAACTTTGTGGTGGCTTACCATGAGTGTTAGTGGATGTTGTAAGTATTAGGAATTGGCCTTAGTGACAATAATAACTGATAGTAATAGCAAAGGTGGCAATAGAAAGAGTGATAGCATAAATAATTATAATAATTGATAATTCGACATGATAGCACTAAGGGATCGTTTTGTTAGGAAAGAGTTATCTTGGGATAATTAATGTTTGGATTAGTTATCCCACCATCTACATAGGATAACTTATCCCATCATTATGATATAATTAGTGGGATAAATAATCCGAGAATAACTAATACCTCCAACCAAATACGGGATAAAACAATCCTGTATTTTATCCCGGGATGATTATACCTTATACCTCAGACCAAACGATCCCTAACAATAGTAATAGTTAATGATTATGATTATTAATGATAGTTGTAATTACATAGATGATTGACACTAATTGTAGTGATTGTGATGGTAGACGTGGTTAGAGATGTAGACCGATAGATATGGATATACTAGTTGGAAAAATTATTTACAGAAAAATATATTCTAGTAATATGAAAACATAGGGGTCGTTTGGTTGTAAACAAGTTATACTGAGATTACTTATCCCATCGTGTATATACAACAACAACAACATACCCAGTATATTTCCATCAAATGGGATATAGGAAAGGTAAGTGTACGCAATCTATACCACTACCTTAGAGGTAAGATAGAGAGGTTATTTCCGATAGACCCTCAGTCTTATCCATCATGTATATGAGATAACTAATGATATAAATGGTGCAATTATTACAAAACTAACTAATATCTTCAACCAAATGCAACATAAAATAATCCTGCATTTTATCTCGTGACCTAACCAAACAAGGCCTAAGTTGAAGATCCAAATTTAGAGGCTTATTTCTTCAAAGTAGAAAATTAGGGGCAATTAAATCAAACAATTTACAAACGTTACGACAAAAAAAAAAAGCAAATTAAAGGTAAAAAAAGAACTGCTTCGAGTTTCTAATCTTCGACTCTTCATTTTCCTTCTAGAGATTCAGGTATCACCAAACAAGCCCTAATTTTTCTTCTTTTTTCACATCTTTTTTTTTGGGGGAAAACATGCAAATAAATTTGTTTATCCTTTCTTTGTTAAATTTTTCCATACTAATATTATTTTTGTTTGAGATTTTTTTGGAGGACTTTTGAGTCTTTGTTAGCTATTGATTTACTATAATCGCCATATTGTGTACAACTCGACTAATTCCAGGGGATATTTTCCAACTTGCACCACCACCAATAGGTAATCAGGTAACTCTGTCAATCAAGGCTAAGTGTTTTAGACTTTGCGGGAATTTGAACGTCAGGCCAAATGGTTTCTCAACTACTTTATTACCACTAGATTACCATAAGCTAGTTATACTATCTTTGGATGGATGGTTGAGTATCCTTTTAGTTTTTGTAGATTTTTCCTCAAGAATTTTTTTATAATAGTGATGTCCAGTGCAGTATGTGCACACCTCTATTAATTCCACGAAAAATTTGCCGACTTCTAGTAGAAGTGTAACAACCTGGGACTACCCCCTAGTCGCTACACTATACTTGTGACACTGAAGGACTACAAGATAACCCATGACTGATATCTACTGTGAGCACTGAACAATAATATGGAAATAAATGTGGAATCAAAGGTTGAAATGTCATAAGGTTCAAAATCTGAAATACTAATAATGATTAATAATATCCAAATCTGAAATACTGTCTTAAAACTAGTTTGAAAAGCCTCTAACTAAATCTGTCTGAAAGTGGAGTTGATGGGAAAATCCCCCAACTAACTCCATCTACTGAAAATATGAAATAGTAAAGTATTCTCGAATGATGAGGACTCGCTGCTAAATCCACTACTGTTGGTTGAATCTGAATCTACTATGCGTGATAAGGAACCTGAGCGTCCGAACCTATGATATAAAATAGCATAGCACATAGGAGTATGTGTCAGTACATAGGAATGTACTGGTATGCTAGGTGAGGTAAGGCTGAATGCAAGGGTTCATATGCATGAGGATATAACTGACTGAATGAGAGTAACTAAACATGAGAGTACATGGAGAATCTGAGACTACTGTAAGTACTGACAATGCAATATGTGCACATATATATATATAAACTATAACTGAGCTTTTCTAAAGCTAAGTATTGAATTATGATAACTAATTAACTGATACTTGACTATATCTGATAGTCCTGATTCTATAAAATTGAGTTGAGTTCTGAACTGAAGATGGAAATTGAAATAGTGGGAGGTAATCATCTAACCAATATGCACCAATCTGTGCTAATAGGGGTCCAATCTGTAACCCCAATTAGAAGGATGTCAGTATCATGCCACGGGTAAAGACAAGCTGAAAGGTCACCCTCTACTGGCAGGTTCCATACACAAGAACAGTGGTACCCTCTACTGCCAGGTAGAGCACCTCATCAACCCTCAACTGACAGGTTTGATGTCTCAACCTACGATAGCTACATAGTTATGGAACACAAGGATTACTTCTAAGGGTAACACCCTCTACTAACAGGTGAGCCCCCATCCTTGGGTTTACTTGGTGATGAATCCTACTCCAACCTCATAATGAAACCTAACTTTATTTGGAAAAACCTAATGACTGGATGGGGTATTTACGAGAAGAACCTACGATGGACTTTAGGTGATGGTACTAATATCTTCCTCTAGATTGATAATTGGATCCCCCACAACAAACCCCTATCACAACTCCTTCATGGTCCATTGCATGCGTCTAATTTGTCTATGTGTGTCTCCGATATTACTGTATATGGAAAATGGAATACTGAAAATATGACTTACCCTCTTCCCTCAAATACCAAAATCCTCATCAAATCCATCCCCATTCCTTATTCTTCTCATATGAGAGATTCCTGGGTATGGTCCCTAACCCCAAATAACATTTTCTCTACTTCCATCTCTGTTGAGCTTCATACAGAGAAGGAGAAAAATGGAGAAAATATCTTGTTCATTGAGAATAAATGAAACAGTAACTGTACAGCTGTATATATACACTAACTGACCCTCTCTGCTATCTCTAACTAACTTTGATTACCACTAATTAATTAACTAACTAACATCTAATCAGAACTAACTAAAGAACAGCTGTCATACACATGTGCTACTCATGTGACTCCTTCAATGCTCCCCCTCAAACTGTGTAATGAGAATAGGTTGAACATTCCCAATTTGCATAAAACAAATTCATGTTATGTCTTTCCCAAACTCTTTGTCAAGATATCAGCAAGTTGCAGTGTGGTAGTGATGTTTTCAGTGTACCCTAAACCTTCTTGTATTTTTTCTCTAATAAAGTGGCAATGAATCTCTATATGTTTTGTCCTCTCATGATATATTGGATTTTATCACAATGCAATCTTATAGGTATGCACTTGTAGCCCCAGTTCTTTAAACAACCCTATTGTCCATACTCTATCTACCACAACATTAGACATACTCTTATACTGAGCTTCTGCTAAACTTCTTGAGACCGTGTTTTGTTTCTTGGATTTCCAAGATATCAAGAAATTTCCCAAATTCACTAGAAACCCACTAACTGACCTCCTGCTCCATGGGACATGTCCCCTAATCAGCATCATAATATATTGAAATTTCTTTGAGTCTTCTGATGATAGCAAGATTCCAAGCCCTGGGGCATTCTTCAAGTACCTTACTACTCTTAAGGCTGCCTCCATGTGGGATTTCTTTGGATTGTTCATAAATTGGCTCAAGTTCTAAATGGTGAAGTTGATGTCTGGTTAGGTCGTTGTTAAGTACAATAACTTGCCTACCAATTTTTGATAGTTTCTTAGGACCGGGGAGCAACTTATCATCTATTCTCCCTTTACTATCTTGATCAAATTTTACAGTAGTAAGCCTTTGGTTAGGTTCTAAAGGTGTACTAGCAGGCTTGGAACCAGCTAATCCAATGTCTGCAATAAGGTCTAAAGTAAATTTTCTTTGGCACACAAGAATGCCTTGATGACTTCTGGCAATTTCAATACCAAGGAAGTATCTCAGCTCCCCCAGGTCCTTGATTTTGAAATGATGGTGTAGCAAATGTTTAATATCCTCAATGAGAGATGAAGAAGAACCTGTGATAATTAGATCATCAACATAAACAAGAATCAAGGCTATATCAGTGTCAACATTTTTTATAAAAAGAGAATATTCGTGATTACTTTGATGAAAACCAGATGCAACAAGAGCCTCAGTAAGCTTCAAGTTCCACTACCTAGAAGCTTGCTTGAGGCCATATAAGGACTTATCCAGCTTGCACACAAGAGATGACTTCCCCTTCTTCAGAAGACCAGGAAGGGGAAGCATATATACCTTGTCTACCAAATCTCCTTGAAAGAAGGCATTGAAGACATCTATTTGATGTAGATTCCATCCCTTCATAACAGCTAAAGTAAGCACTGCTCTAACAGTGACCATATTCACCACAGGAGAAAAAGTATCTTGATAGTCTAACCCCTCTTATTGAGTATAACCTTTAGCTACCAACTAACCTCTATACCTGTCAACCTAACCCTGAGCATTATACTTGACTTTAAGCACCCATTTATACCCTATTTCCCTCTTATCAGCAGGTAAAGGTGTCAAAGTCCAGGTCTTGTTATCAGCTAATGCTTGCAATTCCTGATCCATGGCTGCAATCCACTCAGTATGTTGCATAACTTCTTCATAGGATTCAGGTTCTCTAATAGTGGAAATATTACACAAAATCTGAAGGTAATTATTAGACAATCCATCATATGACATATAGTTTGCCATAGGATAATGGCATGGAGAAGTCTGTGAGATGGGCTTGTGAACAAAGTCATGTAACCAAGATGGGGTTTTAATAACCCTACTTGACCTTTTTGTTGATAGAGATCTCACCACTTGCCCCACAGGTTCCAAAGAGGGGTTCAATCTGGCTGATCTTCTCACTACATGCTCAGCAGGCTCCATAATAGGATGCAATGCCTCCTCTGTAACTTGCGGTAATTCTAGTGGAATAGAGTCAAATGTAGAAAGAATTACATCTGGTATATTCAAAGAGGGAATAGGAACATCTTCTCTGATTATCTCTGTAGGATCATCCCTGAGCATAATGAAAGGATCTGCATTGAAACTATCTTCTGCTACTTGAATTGTTTTATAAAAGCCCATCTCTAGAGAAGAATCAACCTTGAAAGGAAATATATTTTCAAAAAAATACACATCCTTACTAACAAAAAACAACTTATTTGTTAGATCAAAGAGTTTATAACCCTTTTGAGTAGTGGAGTATCCCATGTGAACTGACTTCACTGCTCTTGCACCAAATTTATTGCTATTATGAGAAATAGTGGTGGCATAGCATAGACATCCCAATACCCTAAGGTGTTGTATGTTGGGTTTCCTACCAAGGTGAACTTCAAGAGGAGATTTACCCCATAATACACTAGTTGGTATTCTATTGATAAGATAAGTAGTAGTTTGAATACAAGCTCCCCAAAATCTAATCGAAAAAAAAACCCTAAAATCTTATGGACCTAGATACCTCCAAAATATGTTTGTTATTTCTCTCAACCACCCCATTTTGTTGGGGTGTGTGAGCACAAGAGCTTTGATGAACAATTCCTGCATTACTGAATAAAGCATTGCAAGAAGAATTGAAAAACTCTATCCCATTATCACTTCTGAAAACTTTCACATCAATTTCAAATTGAGTTTCAACATGTTGTAGGAAATCTTTCAAGATAGTAGATAGATCACTTTTAAATTTCAGTAAGAAAATCCAAACCATTTTAGTATGATCATCACTAATATAAGGAAGAATTTGTGACCACCATAAGTGGGTCTTTTATAAGGACCCCAAACATCTCTATGAACTAAATCAAACAGACTACTAGCTCTATTAGTACTATTAGAAAAAGGAAGTTTAGTCTGCTTAGCTAGATGACATACAGGACAAAAGACATTCTTCACTTGCTTAACTAACTTCATTTGTGACAGAACTCTATGTGGAACATGACCCAACCTCTTGTGCTAAATGTTAGTACTTATTGATGTGCTGCAAGCTGCTACTGAATGATGTACTCTTTCTCTAGACCTTAAGTGATATAATTCATCTACCATCTTACCAATCCCCTTCACCTGTCCAGTGTGAAGTTATGCAGTAAGCAATAATTAGGGTAGAACTTCATAAAACAATTTAATTCTCTTGTCATTTTTGCTACTGAAAGTAAATTCAGTTTAAAGCCCGGAACATATAACACATTTTCTGATTTTTCATTGTCCCAGCCTACAGTTACCAATATATAGTATAGGAAGTGTCCTTCCATTAGGTAAATGTACATCTCCAACCCCTTTACAACCAGTAATATCAGTTAACAAGTTAGGATTATACATCATGTGATTAGTAGCTCCAGTGTATACTATTCAATCATATATATAATTGTTATCTACTAGAGTGTAAAATTACTTGCTATGTTAGCTGATGGTGTTGGATTAGTGCTTTTGTGAAACATCTTTTGAACTTGATTATACTGATCAGGAGTCAGAGATACAGTGATATTTTCATTATTCCTCACCTCTGGTTGTTGTGGAACACAACTCTTCCCTTTACCATCTCCTAAATGATTTCCACTAAAGGATCCAAAACCATTAAGTTGTCCAATGAATTGATTGCTAGTCTGAACAGCTCCATGTTTTAGTGTCCCATATCTGGTGTTTGGGTATTCATAATGAGGTTGATGTTCATCATTTGGAATGTATGGAGTTCAATATCCAGCTTGAGAACCTGTAGAAAAAGAGTGATATGGTCCTGGTGGTATATACAGATCATGGTTATCTAGAGGCTTCTTCCTCCCTTTGAAATTTGCTGGATAGCCTATTAGCCAGTAAAAATTATCAGTGGTTTGACCATGTATCTTATAGTAGTCACATTGATCATTCCAGTTTTTCTTAGGCTTTTGATTATAACCACGATTAGGTCCTCCACATCGAAGTGCTCCTGCACCTCTTCCAGGTCCAAAAGTTCCTAGTCCTTTTGCACTCCAAAACACTGCAATATTGCTATCATCCCCTAAAGTGTGGTTACATATGTCATTGATAAAGCGATGACTCTATCTTTTCATAATCATGGCATAACATTAATTCAAACTAGGCTCAGTAGATTTCACAAGAATTTGCCAATTTGACTGCGCATAGGTATCATTTAACCCACTCAAAAATTGTAACAACTTTTGTTTCTATAAATCAGTATATTCTTTAGACCTAGCACATCCACAAATCAAAAAATTCATAATTGCATCATATTCAGCCCAGAGTTCCTTCAATTTCATAAAGTAAATAGACACAGTATCAGTCCCCTGTGAAATTATAGCAATTTCCCTGTGCAATTGGAAAATTCTAACTTGATTAACCATATCAAAATTCTCCTACAGATAAGTCCAAACAGTGTGCAAATCATTAGCATATACAATTCTACTCAATAGAGGTAGAGCAATGGTGTTAATGATCCAAGATAGAACAATGGCATTGCAAGTGTCCCATAGCTCATGTAATCCTTTCTCAAAAGAGCTGCTCTTGAATGTTTCGAGTACAAATCCTAACTTTCTTTTTGCCTGCAGTGCAATACACATCAATCTCTGCCAAATTCCATAATTTTCAAATCCTTTCAACTGAATCGTAACTAATATAGAACCTGGTCCATTCGATGATCCCACAAATAGGGGATAAGTGTGATCTATTTTGATTTGTAACACCATTGTCATACCTCAACTCTCTCAATGAAGAAACAAAAACAAGAGATGACTAGAAGCTTGCTTGAGGCCATATAAGGACTTATCCAGCTTGCACACAAGAGATGACTCCCCCTTCTTCAGAAGACCATGAAGGGGAACCATGTATACCTTGTCTACCAAATCTCCTTGAAATAAGGCATTGAAGATATCTATTTTATGTAGATTCCATCCCTTCATAACAGCTAAAGTAAGCACTGCTCTAACAGTGACCATATTCACCACAGGAGAAAAAGTATCTTGATAGTCTAACCCCTCTTATTGAGTATAACCTTTAGCTACCAACTAACCTTTATACCTGTCAACCTTACCCTGAGCATTATACTTGACTTTAAACACCCATTTACACCCTATTTACCTCTTATCAGCAGGTAAAGCTGTCAAAGTCTAGGTCTTGTTATCAGCTAATGCTTGCAATTCCTAATCCATTGCTGGAATCCACTCAGTATGTTGCATAACTTCTTCATAGGATTCAGGTTCTCTAATAGTGGAAATATTACACAAAATCTAAAGGTAATTATTAGACAATCCATAATATGACATATAGTTTGCCATAGGATAATGGCATGGAGAAGTCTGTGAGATGGGCTTGTGAACAAAGTCATGTAACCAAGATGGGGTTTTAATAACCCTACTTGACCTTTTTGTTGATAGAGATCTCACCACTTGCCCCACAGGTTCCAAAGAGGGGTTCAATCTGACTGATCTTCTCACTACATGCTCAGCAGGCTCCATAATAGGATGCAATGCCTCCTTTGTAACTTGCGGTGAGTCTTGTGGAATAGAGTCAAATGTAGCAAGAATTACATCTAGTATATTCAAAGAGGGAATAGGAACATCTTCTCTGATTATCTCTGCAGGATCATCCCTGAGCATAATGAAAGGATCTGCATTGAAACTATCTTCTGCTTCTTGAATTTTTTGATAAAAGCCTGTCTCTAGAGAAGAATCAACCTTTAAAGGAAATATATTTTCAAAACAATACACATCCTTACTAACAAAAAACAACTTATTTGTTAGATCAAAGAGTTTATAACTCTTTTGAGTAGTGGAGTATCCCATGTGAACTGACTTCACTGCTCTTGCACCAAATTTATCTCTATTATGAGAAATAGTAGTGGCATAGCATAGACATCCCAATACCCTAAGGTGTTGTAAGTTGGGTTTCCTAGCAAGGAGAACTTCAAGAGGATATTTACCCCCTAATACACTAGTTGGTATTCTATTGATAAGATAAGCAGCATTTTGAATACAAGCTCCCCAAAATCTAATCGAAAAAAAACCCTAAAATCTTATGGACCTAGCTACCTCCAAAATATGTTTGTTATTTCTCTCAACCACCCCATTTTTTTGGTGTGTGTGAGCACAAGAGCTTTGATGAACAATTCCTGCATTACTGAATAAAGCATTGCAAGAGGAATTGAAAAACTCTATCCCATTATCACTTCTGAAAACTTTCACATCAATTACAAATTGAGTTCCAATATGTTGTAGGAAATCTTTCAAGATAGTAGATACATCACTTTTAAATTTTAGTGAGAAAATCCAAACCATTCTACTATGATCATCCACTAATGTAAGGAAGAATTTGTGACCACCATAAGTGGGTCCTTTATAAGGACCCCAAACATCTCTATGAACTAAATCAAATAGTCTAATAGCTCTATTAGTACTATTAGAAAAAGGCAGTTTAGTCTGCTTAGCTAGAGGACATATAGGACAAAAGACATTCTTCACTTTCTTAACTAACTTCATTTGTGACAAAACTCAATGTGGAACATGACCTAACCTCTTGTGCTAAATGTCAGTACTTATTGATGTACTGCAAGCTGCTACTGAATGATGTACTCTTTCTCTAGACCATAAGTGATACAATTCATCTACCATCTTACCAATCCCCTTCACCTATCTAGTGTGAAGGTATGCAGTAAGCAATAATTAGGGTAGAACTTCATAACACAATTTAATTCTCTTTTCATTTTTGCTACTGAAAGTAAATTCAGTTTAACACCCGGAACATATAACACATTTTCTGATTTTTCATTGTCCCAGCCTACAGTTACTAATATATAGTATAGGAAGTGTCCTTCCATTAGGTAAATGTACATCTCCAACCCCTTTACAACCAGTAATATCAGTTAACAAGTTAGGATTATACAACATGAGATTAGTAGCTCCAGTGTATACTATTCAATCATATATATAATTGTCATCTACTAGAGTGTAAAATTACCTGCTATGTTAGCTGATAGTGTAGGAGTAGTGCTTTTGTGAAACATCTTTTGAACTTGATTATACTGATCAGGAGTCATAGATACAGTGATATTCTCATTATTCCTCACCTCTGGTTGTTGTGGAACACAACTCTTCCATATACCATCTCCTAAATGATTTCCACTAAAGGATCCAAAACCATTAAGTTGTCCAATGAATTGATTGCTAGTCTGAACAGCTCCATGTGTTAGTGTCCAATATCTGGTGTCTGGGTATTCATGATGAGTTTTATGTTCATCATTTGGCATGTATGGAGTCCAATATCCAGCTTGAGAACCTGTAGAAAAAGAGTGATATGGTCCTGGTGGTATATACAAAGCATGGTTAGCTAGAGGCTTCTTCCTTCCTTTGAAATTTGATGGATAGCCTACTAGCTGGTAAAAATTATCAGTGGTTTGACCATGTATCTTATAGAAGTCACATTGATCATTCCAGTTTTTCTTAGGCTTTTGATTATAACCACGATTAGGTCCTCCACCTCGAAGTGGTCTTGCACCTTTTCCAGGTCCAAAAGTTCCTACTCTTTTTGCACTACAAAATGCTGTAATATTGTTATCATACCCTAAAGTGTGGTTACCTATGTCATTGATAAGGCGATGACTCTATTCTTTCATAATCATGGCATAACATTAATTCAAACTAGGCTCTGTAGATTTCACAAGAATTTGCCAATTTGACTGTGCATAGGTATCATTTAACCCACTCAAAAATTGTAACAACTTTTGTTTCTATAAATCAGTATATTCTTTAGACCTAGCACATCCACAGATGAAAAAATGCATAATTGCATCATATTCAGCCCAGAGTTCCTTCAATTTTGTAAAGTAAATAGACACAGTATCAGTTCCCTGTGAAATTGTAGCAATTTCCCTGTGCAATTGGAAAATTCTAACTTGATTAACCATATCAAAATGCTCCTACAGATCAGTCCAAATAGTGTGTGAATCATTAGCATATACAATTCTACTCAATAGAGGTAGAGCAATGGAGTTAATGATCCAAGATAGAACAATGGCATTGCAAGTGTCCCATTGTTCATGTAATCCTTTCTCAAAAGAGCTCTTCTTGAATGTTTCGAGTACAAATCCTAACTTCCTTTTTGCCTGCAGTGCAATACACATCTATCTCTGCCAAAGTCCATAATTTTCAAATCCTTTCAACTGAATCGTAACTAATATAGAACCTGGTCCATTTGATGATCCCACAAACAAGGGATGAGTGTGATCTATTTTGATTTGTACCGCCATTTTCATACCTCAACTCTCTCAATGAAGAAACAAAAACAATTTGAATCACTGGAAGGAAAATTAGAGAGAGAAAAATTTGTATTGCTTACAAAAACTACAGACTTCTCTGATCGCAAACCCTAGATTCTCTGATCTCAATTTTTTGATCGCCAACCCAGAGAACCACAATCCTCGAAGATTCCGCCTCCCTATCTTCTCCTCTAACCACTGGGAATCGCCATTCCTAGCTTTGATACCATGTTGAACTTCATAAAGAGAAGGAGAAAAATAGAGAAACTATCTTCATCTTTGAGAATGAATGAAACTGTAACTGTACAACTGTATATATACACTAACTGACCCTCTCTCTGCTATATTTAACTAACTTTGATTATCACTAATTAATTAACTAACTAATATCTAATCAGAACTAACTAAAGGACATCTGTGATACATATGTGCTACTCATGTGACTCCACAGTTCAACCAAACACTGCCTCTAAGTCTCGTTGGGTTTGGACGCTTAAATGTCCAAAGAAAATTAAATACTTCTTTTGGCTAAGCAACCATTGTCCTCTTCCTAAAAAAAACTATCTCCACCACGTGTGCTATTTGTAATGCTATTTGTAATGCTCCTGAAACATTACAACATATCTTTCTTCAATGTCCCATTGTGTGTAAATGTTTTAGAGCCAGTTGTGCCTTCTCCCTCTTTTCTAAAATATTGCGATGTCCAATAGAGATGATTGGTTACACAAGTGTAGAAAACTCCCAATTCCTCTGGTTAATAAATTACTTAACTGGAATGATGCCTTTCTTTTCTATATGTGGCATATTTGTCTCATTTGGAATGATAACCTTTATAATGAGTCCAAAATTAACATCACCCTCTCAACTCCTTTTGCTCAGGCTGTAGAATATTTATTCTTGACCAAGAATCATCCCCATGTACCTCTAGAACCTAAAAAAGCCTGGAAACCATGATAAAAGACTTAAACTAAACTTTGATGGACTTCACAACCACTTAACAAAGGCCGAGGGTGCTGGGGGGACTTTTGTGACCCCTTTGTAATATGGGTGAAAAGTTATAGTGCAAAAATCACTGTGTATTCACCCTTTGAAGCTGAATTAACTGGTCTCCAATTTGGCCTTCTCATTGCTTGTGACATGAACGTCTCCCACTTGGAAAATGTTGCGGGCTCTCTTGAGGTAATAAACTCCTTGCACTTCTTTGCACAAACTAATACCAATTTACTCCTATCGTGCAGGGATTTTCTCCTCAACCTGGGGAGCCCGAAGCTGTTGCATGAGCCGAGGAAACATAACAGTGTAGTTGACAAGCTTGCGAAGCAAGGGCAGAAGTTAACCAGAAGTTTTTGTAGCATGGATGGAACCACCGATTTTTGTTTACTCTCAGATCAATGTTGAAACTAATAAATCTCTGTTTGTTGGTCCTGTTGGGACTTTTTTAGGATCTAATTATAATAATAGTACTAGGCCTGTAACACCTCGTACTTTCAGGCTAAAATTTAGACCATCGTTCCTATATGTATAGACCCAAACTAAATTATTCCTTGTTAATGTATGTGTGGTGATCACTCCTCTAGAGAGGGTAAACCTTTGAGTATGAATTGAGGTCACAAGAATCCCCTAACTCTAAGACGAGTTGAAAACAATTCTATCGACTTTGTTTTAGTGGATACTTCAACTGGGGTCATCTTTCGTCGACCATAACTTTCTGTATATAATGAACTGGGAGGGCTGTTATATATCAAATGAAAGCTCTTAATTGAGTCTTCTTTCTAATACAACTAATTTCATCCAAATCCAATATCCCCTAACTCAGCATATCAGCTTGTCAATAGAGGGACTGCTGCGACTTTCTTTGTTTTCTCAAGGGTATTTTAATCCTTTCTCCTACACTTATTCAGCCATAAACACGAGATTAATCCCTTAATTGAGCAAAATATGGTTATTTTATCCAACTTTCTCAAGAACTAAACACTTAGGTCTCAACCTAAGAATCAAGATCCTTCAAGATTCAGTCATGGGTTTTAGAAATTGATTGAAGATTTAGAATCCCCAAACCGTAGACTTTGAGAAGCATCTATCAAATTTCTAATTTGTGTTAAGTGGGGTTTATCCTAAAAACTACATAGGCTTGTACACTAGATCATAATTTAAAGATTATCAAGCATGAATTTTAAAGCAGTTTTTGGAATCTATATTTAATTATGCATTATAAATGTTTTTATGATATTGTTGATTTGGCCTTTAGGTCTTTCCCCATTGAATTGATTTACAAGTATATGTATATGTATGAAAACTGAGATTGAAGGTTGTTTGAGATAACATATTATGAAACCCCCCTCGTATGTTGAATTAAAGATTATGGTTTTGTCGGAAAAGAGTTTAAATGCAAGCCTTGTGATTTGAAATTAGATTTCTCAAGTCATAGCAATTGAAACATGATTTAGAAATAATGAGAGGGGGGTTTCTTGATGTTAATATGATGTTCTTGTGTTAAAGATAAATAAATGCATGTAATTGTGAACTTTGACATGACCACCTTGAATTCTTGAAATGTTGACAAAGAGAGTTTCCTTGCATATGTTTACATGAGTTTTAAAGAATGAGTTTCTTGAAAAGAATTATTGATATGGAGGTCCGAAATTCCATGTTTTGAAAATAGAGATATAATTTGATAAATGGCCCAAAGAATGTGACTTGCAAGTCAATGGTATGACGATACCATATAAATGTATGTCATGATAGAGTTAGAGTTTGATTTCAGAGAATCTATGTTTTAAAGAATAAAAACTGGGTTGATGTGAGTTAGGTGGTTACCCGAACAAAGCCCAAGTCAAATGACTCTATGCTGGAAACCATGATTTCCCGACCCGGGAACTTGGTACCCTGCTATGTGATCTTGTGTACCTATCACTTTCTCATCCCAAATCGGGACTTATGGTTTGGAGCCCTGCTTCCTGATCTTGAGCCCAACTACAATATAATGACATGATTGAGGTTATGGAATCCAGTGGTGGATAATGCAGCTGGAGGATCATTTATGGACCTCACCTTTGGTCAGGCAAGCAATATGCTAAATCGAATGACGAAGCAAAGTAGAGCTTGGCATACCAGGGATTCTGAGGTAGCAAGCCCCACTTTGTCTATTGGCATGACTGCAGACCAAACGAGAAGAGAAGAAAAATGTGATCAAGATATGGCGCACATGAAAACACAAGTGGATCTTCTTACAAAGCATCTATTATCAGGGAAGACCGAAAAAGTCAAAGATGTTGCATCAAAAGGAAGAGAGGAATCTGATTCTGAAGAAGAAGCCTACTACTTGAACAATCAGGGGGGTTTCCGAGGCAATACCCAAGGAAACAAAGGTCGGAACTATTATGATAAATCTGGAAACAAGGACCAAGGTAGTTGGAAGAACAAGAATGACAAGAGTGGTTTGTATGTTCCCCCAGGGAGACGTGATGCCACTGCATCTAGTTCTGCAAATATGGAAGACATGATGGCTTAACTGTTAAAAAGAGTAGAGGCAACCAGCGCGGGAGTAACTGAGGTAATAAATGATTTATCCTCGATGAAGAAATTGGTTGACTCACATTCCACTTCAATAAAACAAATAGAGCAGCAATTGAGCCAACTTTCAGCAGCACTCAATCAAAGAAAAGCTGGCACATTACCTAGCGACACTGTGCAAAATCCAAGGAACAACGGATCATGCATGGCTATTACTACCAAAAGTGGTAAGGTGCTGGAAAATTCATCCCAAAGCAAGCAAGTGGCCGTAAATAAAGGAGATAAGGACTCCATAGAAGCTGACCAAGACGTCCATGACGTCACCCCAAGTAGTTTGCAGCCTGAAAAGACCGAAATTCGGAAGTAAGAGGAGAAGAAAGCCGTGGAGAAAACAATTCCGCTTCCACCACCACCTTTTCCTCAAAGATTGTAGAAGAAAGCTGATGATACCAAGTTCAATAAATTCATGGCAATGTTGAAACAGTTGACCATTAATGTTCCATTAGTAGAGGCACTAGAACAAATGCCAGGGTATGCAAAATTTATGAAGGATCTATTGACCAAGAAGCGAGCAGCAAGCAATGAGTTGATAGACACTGTTCATCATTGCAGTGCAATTGCTACCCGATCACTAGTTTAGAAGAAGGCTGACCCTGGTGCATTCACTATTCCTTGCACCGTTGGATATTTGAATTTTGCCAAGGCATTATGCGATTTAGGAGCCAACATCAATTTGATTGCATTATCTATTTATAAAAAATTTGGGTTGGGTGATCCTACTCCAATCAATATGAGGCTCGTAATGGCATATAGGTCGGTAAAACAACTTGTTGGTATTTTATGTGATGTATTGGTGAAGGTTTCTTCATTCATCTTTCTGGCAGACTTCGTTATTTTGGATTATGAGGCAGACTCAGAAGTTCCCATAATCTTAGGGCGCCCCTTCCTTGCAACAGGAAGTGTGCTTATCGACTTAAGAGCTAATGATCTTTTATTCCGAATTAATGACGAAGTAGTTCGCTTTGATGTGTGTAAATCAATGAAGCAACCCAAAGATCTGAACGTATTCTCGGTAGCTGATGTTTATTTCGATGATGAGAAAGAATTACTTGAAGAGGAGCAGCTTAATGATGACCCATTGGCAGTTGTACTTATGAATGTTGAGCGTAAGGAAGCTAAAAATTATGAAGAAATTATTGGTGCTCTAACAGGGTTAGAGTCGTATCCTCATGCTCCCAAGAAGCTGGACCTTGATCTCAAAAACCGACCTACACCACCAGCTAAACCATCTATTGAAGAGCCACCCACGTTACAATTGAAGGAGCTGCCTAGTCATTTAAAGTACGCATTCTTAGGAAGCGAAAATACACTCCTAGTCATTGTGGCGGAAGACTTGGGTGAGCAGCAAGTTGCAGCTCTCATCACTATTCTACGGAAGTATATAAGAGCCATTAGTTGGACCATCGCTGACATTATTGGTATTCCACCTGGGATTTGTACACACAAGATTCAGCTTGAAGAAAATTGCACACCAACTATTGAGCATCAAAGGCGTCTCAATCCAGCTATGCAAGAAGTAGTGAAGAAAGAAATTATTAAGTGGTTAGATGCAGAGGTTGTGTATCCTATCTCTGACAGTAAATGGGTAAGCCCGGTACAATGTGTTCCCAATAAAGGAGGCATGACGGTAGTTGCGAATGAAAAGAATGAGCTTATTCAACTCAGACCCATTACAGGATGGAGAGTATGCATGGATTACCGAAAGCTGAATTTATGGACGATTAAAGATCACTTTCTAATGCCATTTATGGACCAAATGCTTGATCGATTAGCAGGGAAAGGATGGTTTTGCTTCTTAGATGGTTATTCCGGCTATAATCAGATTTGTATTGCTCCTGAATACCAAGAGAAAACAATGTTCACATGCCCATATGGTACTTTTTCCTTCAAACGTATGCTATTAGGACTATGTAACGCACCAGCCACCTTTCAACGTTGTATGATGTCCATTTTTTCTGACATGGTTAAAGATACATTGGAAGTATTCATGGATGATTTTTTAGTTCTAGGTGAGTCGTTTGAATCTTGCTTAGCAAATCTAAGAATGGCGTTGCAAAGATGTGTCAAATTCAACCTAGTGCTGAACTGGGAGATGTTCAACTTTATGGTTAAAGAAGGTATTATTCTTGGGCATAAAATCTCCGAAAGAGGAATTTAGGTTGATCGAGCTAAAATTGAAGTTATCGAGAAGCTACCACCTCCAATTTCCATGAAGGGAGTTCGTAGTTTCCTCGGGCACGCAGGTTTCTATCGGCGGTTCATCAAAGACTTCTCCAAAATCGTTAGTCCATTATGCAAACTTTTGGAGAAAGATGCAAAGTTTGACTTCAATGAAGATTGTTTGAAGGCATTCGAATTCCTCAAAGGGAAGCTAATTGAAGCTCCTATCATGGTAGCACCAGATTGGTCTCTACCTTTTGAAGTCATGTGTGATGCTAGTGGGGTAGCTTTGGGTGCTGTACTTGGCCAGAGAAGGGAGAAGTTATTCCATCCAATCTACTATGCGAGCAAGGTCCTAAACGAAGCCCAAAAGAATTATACTGTCACAGAACAAGAGCTGCTAGCGCTTGTGTATGCTTTTGAAAAGTTCCGTGCTTATTTGTTGGGAACCAAAGTGGTAGTTCACACAGATTATGCAGACCTGAGATATTTACTGACAAAGAAAGATGCAAAACCCAGGCTAATTCTATGGGTATTGTTGTTGCAAGAATTTGATTTCGAGGTAAAAAATAGAAGAGGTTGCGAGAACCAAGTGGCTGATCATCTATCTAGACTCGAGAATAAGAATATAGCACAGCCTGATCTCGAGATTGATGATACATTCCGTGACGAAGAGATCTTAGACACAATAATGGAAGAGTTACCATGGTATGCATACTTTACAAATTATGTGGTGAGTAATGTGATACCTGCAAATCTATCCATTCATCAAAAGAGGAAGTTGATGCATGATGTAAAACATTACTTTTGGGATGAGCCATATTTGTTTCGACGATGCGCGGATGGTGTTATCAGGCGATGCATATCCCATGTAGAGGTGCCTAATATATTAGAAGCATGTCACACTTCCCAAGTTGGGGGACATCACGCAGGTAATCGGACAACAAGGAAGGTATTGCAAAGTGGATATTATTGGCCCTCGATATTTAAAGATGCCTACGACTTTGTGAGAAGATGCGACCAATGTCAGAGACAAGGTGCAATTTCAAAACAACATGAGATGCCCATGTAAAAAATTCTTGAAGTCGATCTCTTTGATGTATAGGGTATTGATTTTATGGGTCCATTCATAAATTCGTTTGGAATGAAATACATCCTAGTTGTTGTAGATTATGTTTCAAAATGGGTCGAAGCAGTAGCGTTAGCCGACAATGAGGGAAAGTGTGTTGTAGCATTCTTGAAGAGAAATATCTTCTCTCGCTTTGGAATACCACAGACTATCATAAGCGATGGAGGATCTCACCTTTGTAACAAGCTGTTCAAATCCGTGTTGGCAAAATATGGTGTCAAGCAACATAAGGTAGCCACACCTTATCACCCTCAAACTAGTCGACAGGTAGAGGTTTCGAATCGAGAGATCAAGCAAATCCTTGCTAAGACTGTAAATACTAATAGGAAAGATTAGTCTCGAAAGCTGGACGATGCGCTATGGGCTTATAGGACTACATTCAAAACACCAATTGACATGTCCCCTTACTAACTAGTTTATGGAAAGGCTTGTCACTTACCCATCGAACTCAAGTATAAAGCATTGTAGGAGCTGAAGCAACTAAATCTGAATTGGGATGATGCTATGAATCTGAGATTGGAGCAGCTGAATAAGATGGATGAATTCTGTCTACATGCCTATGAAAGATCAGACCTCTACAGGGAGCGGATGAAAAAGTATCATGATCAGCGGATTGTTCAACGAAACTTCCAAAAAGGCGACATGGTACTTCTTTTCAATTCTCGACTGAAGCTATTCCCAGGTAAGTTACGGTCCAAATGGTCTGGTCCATACAAGATTAGCCAAGTCTACTCGTCCGGAGTAGTTAAGCTAGAAGACAGTAATGGTGTTGTCTTCAAGGTGAATGGACAACGAGTAAAACCCTATATCGGTCATCTTGACTCGATAAACTATATAGCCACCATTTATCTCGACGAAGTCTAAGTACTCGAGGTAACTATGTCGTGCCGCGACAATAAATCAAGCGCTAGTTGGGAGGCAACCCATCGTTTTTCATTTTTTTCTATTGTTCTACTAAGTGTTTGCTTTTGATAAATAAAAATCCAAATAGAAGAGTGGAGCCACGACCAAAACTAAGGTGCTAGATGGGAGGCAACCCATCGTTCTAATCGTTTTTTTTAAGTAAATGTAGGTACAAGAGAGGTAAAGGAGGAGATTGGTTTCCAATTTTGATTTGGAAGTAGTGCATGTTAAAGGTGGTAAGTTAACAATGAAGAAGCAAAAGGCTATGGGTGAGGCATTGCTTATGAAAATATCGGCAACGAACAAGGCAAGGCCTATGTAAAATTAGGCCACGAACAAGGCAAGGCCTATGCTATGGCCTAAGCTCTCGGATTCTAGAGTGCCATAGCATAGGCGCCGCCTATGCCAAAGCCTTTTGTCTCTGAATCTCATATACCATGTCATAGGCGCCGCCTATGCCTAACAATGCCATGGCATAGGCGCCGCCTATGCTCAACTAGGCTTTACAAAAGGCGCCGCCTATGCCAAGCATAGGTAAAGCACTAGGCGCCGCCTATGGTCACTTTTGGTCTCCAAATCCGATTCTAAATGGTTCAAAACCTGACCCAAGCTTGCCCTATAAATAAGAAACTTAGTATTAGACCAAAAACACATTGCGAATCCAACCTAAGCGCCGCCTACCTCTCCAAATCCTCTCAAAAATTTTCCTTTTGCTCTTTTAACTTTACAAGAACATCTTCCAAGGCCATCAACCAAGTAAGTACTTCTTTGTTCTTCTTTTATGTTCCGTAAGTACTACACTACTACGCGTATTATGAATTGTTAAATCTTGAAGTAGTATTGGTGAGTTGAATGTGATTAATTTGTTGTGATACAACTAAGTGAGGGAAAGAATACGTAAGAATGATCTTGACTTGTTTCCAACTTGTATTTAATTTTGATGCACTGTCATACATTTGCGGAATTGACATGGTCAAGAACATTGCATAATCTTGTCAATAAAAATATTACATGTTGGAATAACTTGTGTATAAAGGTGAAAACCATGGTTGACTACAAACATATGAAATTGTGATTATTCCTAAACTTGATTCAATCTATATGGAGTAGTCTTGCTCAAAAGATATATCAAACATGAAAGTATTTCCAAGATGTCGTGAAGTATGACTATACTGATTATATTGTTAGAATATAGCGCCTAAAACGTATATCGATGAAGTCTGAATAATCGATAACTTTCACTTCACTAGTTTGTATCAACAAAATAAGTGTGGGGTGGTGCCACTACTGCTTGTTTATCGATTGTATCCACCGAGATGAAGCTAACATGACTATTGTTTTAATTTCAGGTACAATGGCACCAAAAGAAAGACAAGGAAAAGAAAAACCAACCACTTCACAAAAAGGCAAGAAAAGAGGACGAAAAGAGCAAAGAGAATCCTCCTCGCTGCAAATACCTCGCCGTATGTTCGAAATAAAATGGGTCCTAGAGGAGGAAGGAAAGGAATGGTATAGGAACAATAAAGAGAAAAAATATGTTCATGTGGAGTTGATAAACAAGGAGAGCCTAGCAAAGAAAGAACCTCGTATGTTGGCCAAGATAATGGCGTTACATATTGATTTCATCTTCCGAGATATGGGAGAGTGTAATCTCGATTTAACACAAGAATTCTACGCCAACTGGTCACCGAAAACTATAGGGAATGAAGTAAAGATTCGGGGCCAAGTTCTGCAACTAAATTCGGAGTTCTTCAACTCCTTTCTAGGTTTGCCATCTGTTTACCCATTACCATTCAAGGAGCTATATAACAGACCTCCATACAGGGCAATTAGACACACATTATGCGGACCACGATCCATGGCACGATGGAGTAGATACAAGGACACCGGTCGGCACAACACCTTCCCATATGCTCCTTTGAATAGGGAAGCTAGGATATGGCTGCGAATAGTCAACTCTTGCTTGATTCCAGGGACCCAGTACACAAAGATAACATGAGATAGAGTGTTCTTGGTGTACGCATTGATGACGAATGTCCCAATCAACATTGGAGCAATTATTTGATCTATAATGCGTAAAGCTAGGCTACATAAGAGGTCCCACTTCAGCTTTGGCAATCTGTTGACTGCAATATTGAGGAAGGAGGACATCGAAGAGGAACCTGCTGATCATAAACTCCCACACAACCCAAAGAAGGTTCACCTCATGATGATAGGCGAATTTACACGCCTAAAGTACTATATTTTACCCATATTTTAGCTAAGTTTTGAGGACAAAATATATAATTAATGCACTTTTAGTCCTTTTTCCTGTAATTGAGCTAACAAACGTGATTAGCAGGTTTTCAGGTAAAATGATGCAGATTTCAGCATTTTATGGATAACTTGACGCCAAAGTAAGCTTCACGAAAGAAGGAAGGGAAAGCTTGGACGCCAAGGACCAAAAGTGACGCATGGGAAACCTATCCCGAGAAAAAACAGCAATTCTAAAGACTTTGGGGACTAACAGTAACTTATTAGGATTAGGTTAATGATGCAGTAATTTATTAGGATTAGGATAAGTACGCAGTAGCCTAGTAGGAATAGGATATGGGTGTTATAAATACCCTATTTTGCTGGAGATTTTTATTATTCCCCCATTCCATCAATTCCCATCTATCCACCATCCATCCATCCATCAAAACAATTCTCCACCACCCTCATCCCTATTCCGTCCTTCCCTTTTCTTTATTAATTCATTGTTGACATTATTTTTCATCTATTCGACTTTTAATTTTACAATAAGAGAATCGCTATTTTGCAAGGAATTCACGCCTAAAGCCATACCACACCATACTACACGTGATATCTTTATTGTGGTATAATAATAATGTCTATTGTGAGTTCCATCGCACACATGATCAGCTAAACTTCTCTGTTGGGGTTATGGAAGCTGTATGAGATACTATCTATTGCTATGAGTTTGTGAATTCGTGACACGTATGCTGTTTATATCATTATTCTCTTCATCTTAATGCAAATTCTTGTGGTTACAAATGCATAGAATACGCCAGTATAGCATTAACTTGTTCAAAAGAATAGTTATATGTCTGGAAAAGAGATAATGTCAAGGTAATAGGGCACCAACTCCTGTTAAAAAGTTAGTGTCGTAACTGGATTAACCTCTTGGAGAATTTATACCGTTAGACACGCTTTAAGCTCGAAAGAGTTAAAGTGAAATAGTCCTTGTTAAGGTCGAAAGACGCTTGGATTTACCATAGAATACAATTCTCTATAAGCACATGTATGTCGGAATTCCGCATAACTCATAGCCAATAGAGACGTATAACTCATAAGGTGGACATAACCCTAACTCTCAATTCTCATTGTTTTACATCTTACTAAACATTCTTTCTTTTTACTTTGCTATTTTTTCTTTTTTTACTTTACTATTTTGATTACATTATTTGCACATTAAAATCCCCCCTTTCACGAGACTTGCACCAAAAGTCTAATAATCTTTGCTTACTTATTGACTGGCTATTCCCTGTGGGATCGATACCCAACCCAGTTCGGTTATATATTTGACAACGACCGCTTTACACTCTTACGAGAGCTGTAGATTGAGCGTTATAAAAAATTGGCGCCGTTGTCGGGGAATACGAGTGTCAATTAAGTTTGTGATAATTACTAGACCCTTTGGTCAAAGATTCTCGTACTTTTACTTTTAGTTTTTGTTTTTGTTTTCTGTAGGTTTTTATTCAGTGCATGCCCCATACTCGAAGTTCTGGTCAACCGTTATTACCTATCAATCCTGAACCACAACGCATTGGCAGAATGGAGGCACAACACGAAATTGAAAGGATGGCTGCTCAAAAGGAACGGGCGAGACTAGATGCTCTAGCCGCCGCTCAAATGCATCAATGGAATATTGATAACCCCGGGTGAGCAATAAATCCTGACGATGAGGACCTAGGTGATGACGAGTTACTAAACCCTAGGCATGCTGCTGAGATCGCAACACCTGCCAACAGAAGAGATCATCAAGAAAGGTTTAGGCATGAACGCCGACCTGTACAATCAGCTTTCGACAATGATGATGATGATCTTGAAGGAGCTGGAGCCACAGGTGCCATTATTCCTCCACCATTGGCACCCGGAGCCAAGTTCAACATCACAAGCACCATGATTTAGTTATTGCAACTCAAGGGATTATTTGGTGGACTAGCAGGCGATGATCCGAATATGCATCTCATCAACTTTATTTCTACATGCAAGTCGTTTGACAATCCTAGCGTTGGTCAGAATGCAATTCGATTACGCCTATTTCCATTGTCTCTGTCTGGGGAGGCAACTCTATGGTTGAATGGGCTGACTCCTGATTCTATTACAAATTGGAGGCAATTGAGAGACGCTTTCCTAGAAAGATTCTTTCCGCCATCCAAAAGAGCACAATTAGGAGATGAAATCATCAACTTTCGGCAGCTTCCAACTGAAGCTCTTTATAAAATGTGGGAGAGGTTCAAGACGAAGCTTATGAGGTGCCCAAACCATCAACTGACCAATGTCCACCTAATGGAGATACTATACAGATCCCTGAATACAATAACTAAACCAGTGGTGGATAATGCGGCTGCAGGATCTTTTATGGACCTCACCTTTGGTCAGGCAAGCAATATGCTAGACCGGATGACGAAGCAAAGTAGAGCTTGGCATACCAGGTATTCTGAGATAGCAAGCCCCACTTTATCTATTGGCATGACTGCAGAACAAAGGAGAATAGAAGAAGAACGTGATCAAGATATGGCGCACCTGAAAACACAAGTGGATCTTCTTACAAAACATCTATTATCAGGGAAGACCAAAAAAGTCAAAGCTGTTGCGTCAAAAGGAAGAGACGAATCTAATTCGGAAGAAGAGGCCAACTACTTAAACAATCGGGGGGGTTTCCAAGGTAATACCCAAGGAAACCAAGGTCGAAACTATTATGATAAATTCGAAAATAAAGACCAAGGTAGTTGGAAGAACAAGAATGAAAAGAGTGGTTTATACGTTCCCCCAGGAAGACGTGACACCACCACATCTGGTTTCGGAAGCATGGAAGATATGATGGCTAAACTGTTGAAAGGAGTGGAAGCAACCAGCGCGGGAGTAACGGAGGTAATAAATGATTTGTCCTCAATGAAGCAATTGGTTGACTCACATTCCACTTTAATTAAGAAAATAGAGCAGCAATTGAGCCAACTTTCAGCAGCACTTAATCAAAGAAAGGCTGGCATCTTACCTAGCAACACTGTGCAAAATCTAAAGAATGACAGATCATGCATGGCTATTACTACCCGAAGTGATAAGGTGCTAGAAACTTCATCCAAAGGCAAGCAAGTGGTTGACGAGGCAGCAGACATCGATGATAAGAATCAACTGTCACCAACAGCGAAGACTTCCATTGAAGAGCCACCAATGCTAGAATTGAAAGAGCTCCCCAATTATCTAAGGTATATGTTCTTGAAAAGGGGAAATATACTTCGGTAAGTATGGCGGATGATTTAAGTGAACAGCACGTAGAGGCTCTCATCTCTACTCTGAAGAGATACAAGAGAGCTATGGGTTGGACTATTGATGATATAATTGGTATCCCTCCCGGGATAGGCATGCACAAGGGTCATCTCGAAGAAGATTGTATGCCTACAAGTAAGCCTCATTGTCGTCTGAATCCATTTAGAAAACGATCCACCATCTATCTCGATGAATTCTAAGTAATCAAGATAGCTATGTCGTTCCGCGATAATAAAGCAAGCGCTTGGTGGGAGGCAACCCATCGTTTTTCATTTTTTTCTTTCTTTCTTTCGTTCTACTAATTGTTTGCTTTTGATAAATAAAAATCCAAAAATAAGAGTCATGCCACGACCAAAACTAAGGCACTTGATGGGAGGCAACCCATCGTTCTAACCGTTTTTGTTGTCTTTGAGCAAGTGTAGGTACAAGAGGTGTCAAAGAGGAGATTAGTTTCAAATTTTGAGTTGGAAGTATTGCATGTTGAAGGTGGTAAGTTAGGAATGAAAAAGCAAAAGGCTATGCATAGGGCATTGCTTATGAAAATATAGGCAAAGAACAAGGCAAGGCCTATACTATGGCCTAAGCTCTCGGAATCTAGTGTGCCATATCATAGGAGCCGCCCATGCCTAAGAATGCCATAGCATAGGCGCCACCTATGCCAAAGCCTTTTGTCTCTGAATCTCATATGCCATGGCATAGGCTCCGCCTATGCCCAAGAATGCCATGGCATAGGCGTCTCCTATTCTAAGCATAGGCAAAGCAAAAAGCGCCGCCTATGGTCACTTTTGGTATCCAAATCCGACTCTAAATGGGTCAGAACCCGAGCCAAGCATGCCCTATAAATCAGAGACTTAGTCTTAGACCAAAAATACATTACAAACCTAGCATAAGTGTCGCCTACCTCTCCAAATCCTCTCAAAAATTTTCCTTTTGCTCTTTTACTTTGCAAGAACATCATCCAAGGTCATCAACCAAGTAAGTACTTCTTTGTTCTTCATTTATATTCCGTAAGTACTACACTATTACGCATATTATGAATCGTTAAATCTTGAAATAGTAGAAGTGACTTGAATGCAGTTGATGTGTTGTGATACAACTAAGTGAGTGAAAGAATATGTAAGAACTATCTTAACATGTTTCCAACTTGAATTTGATCTTGATGCACTATCATATTTTTGTGGAATTAACATGGTCAAGAAAATTGCATAATCTTGTCAAGAGAAATCTTACATGTTGGAATGACTTGTTCATCAAGACAAGAATTATGGTTGAATACTTATTTCTAGATGCTATACCTTGATTTAGTCACTATGTAGTAAGTCTTGATACATCAAACATGAAGGTATTGCCAAAGTCACAAGAAGTATGACTGAACTGATTTTATTGTTGGAATATAGCGCCTAAAACGTATATCGATGAAGTCTGAGTAATCGACCACTTTCACTTCACTAGTCTGTACCAACAAACTAATTGTGGGGTGGTGCCACTACTGCTTGTTTATAAATTGTATCCATCGAGATGACGCTAACATGAACATTGTTTTAGTCTCAGGTACAATGGTACCCAAAGCAAGACAAGGCAAAGATAAAGCAACCACTTCACAAAAAGGCAAGAAAAGAGGACGAAAAAAGCAAGGAGAGTCCTCCTCGATGCAAGTACCACACCGCATGTTCGGAATTAAATGGGTTTTAGAGGAGGAAGCAAAGGAATGGTATAGGAACAACAAAGAGAATAAATATATTCATGTGGACTTGATAAACAAGGAAAGCCTAGCAAATAAAGAACCGCGCATGTTGGCCAAGATCATAGCGTTACATCTTGATTTTATCTTCCGATACATGGGAGAATGCAATCTCGACTTAACAAGAGAATTCTATGCCAACTGGTCACCAAAAACCACAGGAAGCGAGGTCAAGATTCGGGGCCAAGTTTTACAACTCAATTCAGATTTCTTCAACTCCTTTCTTGGCTTGCCTGTTGTAGATCCATCACCATTCAAAGAGTTGTACAGTAGACCTCCATATAGAGCCATTCGACACACACTCTATGGAACAAGGTCCATGGCACGGTGGAGTAGACACAAGGACACTGGACGACACAACACCTTCCCATATGCTCCTTTGAATAGAGAAGCAAAAATATGGTTGCGCATAGTCAACTCTTGCCTAATTCTAGGGACTTAATACACAAAGATAACACGAGATAGAGTGTGATTGGTATACGCATTGATGATGAATGTCCCTATCAACATTGGGGCAATTATTCTATCCACAATGAGGAAAGCTAGGCTACACAAGAGGTCCCACTTCAGTTTTGGCAACCTGTTGACTGCAATATTGAGGAAGGAGGATATCCAAGAGGAACCGGCTGATCATAAACTCCCACACAACCCGAAGAAGGTTGACCTCACAAAGGTTAAAGATGTTGAATCTACACGTGGCGTCAACCTTACCACTTCGGAAAGGCATGCTCGAGATGAGAGTTTCTTTCGCCATCTTTATGGCATGACTCGGTTTACAATGATGAGCGGTGGCCGTGTTCTAACTGCTGCAGAGCTCCAACAGCTGGATTATGACTACCCAATGAATGAGCATGCGAAGGCGATGTGTGGAGTAGGTACATATTTTGAGGAACCTCTTGATGACGATGTGCCGACCAATGATGATCGATGAATGCCAGACTCCGACGTAGAGGAGAATTCTGATGACGACGACTCCAATGATGATTTTGACGAAGGGGGTATGACCCTAGACATTGAGAAGGAGTCCGACTAACCAGGTTCTTCTTATTTATTTTCCACTGAGGGCAGTGTGTCCCGTCTAAGTGTGGGGTGCTGGTATTTGCATGCTATACTTCCTTATCTGCATTTTCTTATTTATGTGTGTTTTGCTTATTTATGTTTATTTTGTTTTTATTTTTAGTAGTTAATTTTTTTTATTAGTTAATTTTTTTTTTAACTTAACTTCGCATGAAATTATTCTAATAGGAAGCATGAGATTATGACAAGAGTTTGTGCTAAAATCATGACTATTGAGCGTTTAGGCTCTAATTGTGACTCACTATGTGATATTGTGTGGTTCAATTCCTTCATCTGTTTGGTCAAGAGTCTATGCTACTCCCAATAAAGTCGACCATGTGCCTTGTGTGTGTGAGGATATAGTATATTCTGTGTTTGTGACTGATGCTAGAACTTGCCTGGTATGTATGTAAAGAGAAAATAAGGAGTGCAAGTCTAGGAGATGATTTAGGCATTTCTTTGGCAACCTATGATTGTTTACCTTCATTTTACCTACCCATGGACATTATCCTAGATAACCCCCTTTGAGCCTTTAGCCTATTTTCTTTGACAGCCTCATATGTAAGCCTAATCCATTTTTTTAAGACCATAATTTGATCCAAATTCCTAAGTGCATTAAATTGTAAAGTCATGTGACAAAATAAGAGGAAATTGGATGAGAATAGTGCCTTAGATTGTATTGGTGCTTGAATTTGTTATGAAAAATAATTGCTATCATAATAGGTGTGTTATGAAAAGAAAAATGATGAAAACTAAAAAGTTAGTTATGTTCAAAATTGAAAAACAAAAGAGGTGAGAAAGGGTGGTAGATTAAAAGAAAGTAGAAAGGTTGTTTGAAAGAAAGCATAAATGACATAATGTGATGTATTAAAGCGCTTAGGAACATAGTCACTATTCTTGGCCAAAATAGTCCGACCCGTCCCTTAGCCTACATTACAACCTGTAAAAGACCTATTTGATCCTAAGCTTAGCATTCTCATATTTAGTGGAGCATTACACTAAGGGCAAGCCTATGGTCATCAGTTGCAACATATGAATTCTTTGTGAGAATGAGAGCAAGGATAAATCTTATACCCATGTTTGAAATATATACTATAATTGTGGGTAATTATGGGTAATATATTGTGAGACACACATGGTTGATGAGTTTTGGGTAGTTGTGTATGATTCTCTATGCCTTAACTTTTTGAATACGAATTGACCATCATCACGAGTCTATATTAGAGGTTAAAATTGTTTCTAGTAATGATTAGAAAACTACTCTTTGTTAATGATTTCTATGTTTGTCTTGATGAATATTTTGTGTTGTTACTGTGAAACCCTAAGTAGATGTTTAGATGGACATGATAGTTTGTTCGAGGATGAACAAAGCTTTAAGTGTGGGGTGTTGATGATAGGCGAATTTACATTCCTAAAGTACTATATTTTACCCATATTTTAGCTATGTTTTGAGGACAAAATAAATAATTCATGCACTTTTAGTCCTTTTTCCTGTAATTGAGCTAACAAACGTGATTAGCAGGTTTTCAGGTATAAATGATGCAAATTTCAGCATTTTATGGATAACTTGACGCCAAAGGAAGCTTCACGAAAGAAGGAAGGGAAAGCTTGGACGCCAAGGACCAAAAGTGACGCATGGGAAACCTGTCCCCAGCAAAAACAGCAATTCTAAAGAGTTTGGGGACTAGCAATAACTTATTAGGATTAGGATAATGATGCAGTAATTTATTAGGATTAGGATAAGTACGCAGTAGCCTAGTAGGAATAGGATATGGGTGTTATAAGTACCCTATTTTTCTGGAGATTTTTATTATTCCCCCATTCCATCAATTCTCATCCATCCACCATCCATCCATCCATCAAAACAATTCTCCACCACCCTCATCCCTATTCCATCCTTCCCCTTTCTTTATTAATTCATTGTTAACATTATTTTTCATCTATTCGACTTTTAATTTTACAACAAGAGAATCGCTATTTTGCAAGGAATTCACGCCTAAAGCCATACCACACCATACTACACGTGATATCTTTATTGTGGTATAATAATAATGTCTATTGTGAGTTCCATCGCACTCATGAGTAGCTAAACTTCTCCGTTGGGGTTATGGAACCCGTATGAGATACTATCTATTGCTATGAGTTTGTGAATTCGTGACACGTATGCTGCTTATATCATTATTCTCTTCATCTTATTGCAAATTCTTGTGGTTGCAAACTCATAGAATACGCTAGTATAGCATTAACTTGTTCGAAAGAAAAGTTATATGTCTAGAAAAGATATAATGTCAAGGTAATAGGGCACCAAACCCTGTTAAAAAGTTAGTGTCGTAACTGGTTTAACCTCGTGGAGAATTTATACCGTTAGACACGCTTTAAGCTCGAAAGAGTTAAAGTGAAATAGTCCTTGTTAAGGTTGAAAGACGCTTGGATTTACCATAGAATACAATTCTCTATAAGCACATGCATGTCTGAATTCCGCATAACTCATAGCCAATAGAGACGTATAACTCATAAGGTGGACATAACCCTAACTCTCAATTCTCATTGTTTTACATCTTACTAAACATTCTTTCTTTTTACTTTGCTATTTTCTGTTTTTACTTTACTATTTTTATTACATTATTTGAACATTAAAATCCCCCCTTTCACGAGACTGGCACGAAAAGTCTAATAATCTTTGCTTACTTATTGACCGGCTATTCCCTGTGGGATCGATACCCAACCCAATTGGGTTATATATTTGACAACGACCGCTTTACACTCTTACGAGAGCTGTAGATTGAGCGTTATCACCTCACAAAGGTTAAAGATGATGAAACCACGCATGGCGTCAACCTTACCACTGCAGAAAGGCATGCTTGGGATGAGACTTTCTTTCGCCATCATTATGGCATGACTTGGTTTACAATGATGAGCAGAGATCGTGTTCCAACTGCTGCAGAGCTCCAACAGCTGGATTATGACTACACAATGAAATAGCATGCAAGGGCGATGTGCGGAGTAGGGGAATACTTTGAGGAACCTCTTGAGGATGATGTGCCAACCGATGATGATCGTAGAATGCCAGACTCTGATGTGGAGGAGAATTCTGATGACGACGACTCCAATGATGATTCCGACGAAGGGGGTATGACCCCAAACATAGAGGAGGAGTCCGACTAACCAGGTTCTTTTTATTTATTTTCCACTGAGGGCAGTGTGTCCTATCTAAGTGTGGGGTGCTGGTATTGGCATGCTAACCTTCTTTATTTGCATTTGCATTCATTTATGTTTGTTTGTTTTGTTTTTTTTATTTTTTTTTAGTAGTTAAAAATCTTTTTTTGGAAATTGTTCTGATAGGCAGCATGGTATTACGACAAGAGTCTGTGATAAAATCATTACTATTGAGACATTTAGGCTCTAATAGTGACTCATTATGTGATAATTGTGTGGTTTAATTCCTTCATCTGTTGGGTCAAGAGTCTATACTGCTTCCAATAAAGTCGACCATATGCCTAGTGTTTGTGAGACGATAGTATATTCTATGTTTGTGGCTTATGCTATAACTTGCCTGGTATGTATATAAAGCGAAATAAAGAGTATGAGTTTAGGAGATGATTTAGGAATTTCTTTGGCAACCTGTACTTGTTTACCTTCGTTTTACCTACACATGGACATTATCCTAGTCAACCCCTCTGAGCCTTTAGCCTATTTTTTTTTTTGACAGCCTCATATGTAAGCCAATCCATTTTTTTTCAAGACCATAATTTGATCCAAATTCCTAAGTGCTTTAAATTATAAAGTAATGTGACAAAATAAGAGGAAATTGGGTGACAATAGTGCCTTAGAATGTATTGGTGCTTGAATTTGTTATGAAAAATAATTGCTATCATAAGAGGTGTGTTATGAAAAGTAAAATAAAAAGAAAGTGAAAAACAAAAGAGGTGAGAAAGGGTGGTAGATCAAAAGAAAGTAGAAAGGTTGTTTGAAAGAAAGCATAAATGGCATACTGTGATGTATTAAAGCGCTTAGGAACATAGTCACTATTTCTGGCCAAAATAGTCCTACCCGTCCCTTAGCCTACATTACAACCTGTAAAAGACCTATTTGATCCTGAGCTTAACATTCTGATATTTAGTGGAGCATTACACTAAGGGCAATCCTATGGTCATCAGTTGCAACATATGAATTCTTTGTGAGAGTGAGAGCAAGGATAATCTTATACCCATGTTCGAAATATATGATAACGCTCAATCTACAGCTCTCGTAGGAGTGTAAAGCGGTCGATAGCAAATATAGAACCCAACCTGGGTTGGGTGTCGATCCCACAGGGAATAGCTTGGCCAACAAGTAAGTAAAATTACTAAACTTTTGGTGCAAGTCTCGTAAGAAGGGGGGATTGTAATATGTAACCAAAACAATAAAGTAAAAGCTGAAACTAGCAAAGTAAAAAGAGGAAGATTGTCACGTTGGTTGTAGACAATGAGAATTGAGGCGTTGGGGTTATGTCCACCTTCTGAGGTATACGTCTCTATTGGCTATGAGTGTGTAGAGTCTTGACATGCAATTGCTTATAGAGAATTGTAGTCGATGGTAAATCCAAGCGTCTCGCGACCTAAACAAGGACTATTTCACTTTAACTCTCGCGAGCTTAAAGCATGTCTAACGGTACGAATTCTCCAAGAGGTTAGTCCAGTTACGGCACTAGCTTTTTAATAGGAAAGGGTGTCCTACTACCTTGACATTATCTCTTTTCCAGACAAATAACCTTTCTCGCGAACAAGTTAAATGTTAGACTGGCGTTATTCTATGCGTCTGCAGCCACAAGAATTTGCATTAAGATGAAGAGAATAATGATATAAGCAATATACGTGTCTCGAACTCACAAACTCACAGCAATAGATAGTATCTCATTCGGCTTCCATAACCCCAACAGAGAAGTTTAGTTACCCATGAGTGCGAAGGAGATCACGATTTGCATTGTTATTGTTGAGTAATGGCGTGTGTATTAGGTGATAGGCGTGTGGCATGATTCCTTAGCACGTAACGATTCTCTTGTTGTGGAATTTAAGAATAGAAGAAGAATAGAATTAATGGAAAGATTAGAAGAGTTGTAGAATTGTTGTGGTGGAAGAAGAGAGGGATGGAAGAAGATTAATTGTTGAATGTATCTCTCCACTAAGGGAGGAGTTGCCTCTCCACTAAGGGAGGACTTGATTAAAATCTCTAGCATGATAGGGTATTTATAATACTCCTATCCTACTCCTACTATGCTAATGAAATAAATAACCAAATCCTACTAAACTAAGGAAATACTTAACCCATTTGTACTAGGTTAATGTAACATTCTCCTAATCCAAATAAACTAATGAATTACATAACCCAATTGTACTAGGTTAATGTATCATTGTCAAAATCCAGCTTTGTGTCTGTAAGTCCCCAAAGTCTTCAGAATTACTGTTTTAGCCCGGGACAGATTTTCCATGCAACAGTTTTGGTCCTTAGGCGTGTAGACTTTCTTCCCTTCCTTTCTGAGCTTTCTTTTGCGTCAAGTAAGCCATAAAATGCTGTATTTTGCATCATTTATACCTGAAACTTTACTAATCATGTTCGTTAGCTCATTTATAGGAAAAAGGACTAAAAGTGCATGAAATATATAATTTGTTCTCAAAACTAGGCTAAAATATGGGCAGAATATATTGATATAGGCGCGTAATTTCGCCTATAATCAACACCCCACACTTAGAGCTTTGTTCGTCCTCGAACAACATATCATGTCCTTCTAAACATCAACTTAGGGTTTTTACAGCAACAACACAAAACATTCTTCGAGACAAGCACAACAATTATCAACAAAGAGTAGTTTTTCGATTATAAGTAGAAACAGTTTAACCTCTAGCATAGACTCGTGATGGTGATCAACTCGCATGCAAACGTTAAGGTACATAGAATCATATACAACTATCCAAAGCTTATCAACCATGTGTGTCTCACAATATAGTACCCATAATTACTCACAAATATAGCATATATTTTTTTCAAACATGGGTATCAAAATATCCTTGCTCTCAGTCTCACAAAGAATTCATATGTAGCAACTGATGACCATAGGCTTGCCCTTAATGTAGTACTCTACTAAATGTCGGAATGTTGAGATTAGGATCAAGTAGGTCTTTAGATGGTTGTAATGTAGGCTAAGGGACGGGTAGGACTATTTTGGCCAAGAATAGTGACTAGGTTCCTAAGCGCTTTAATACATCACTTTGTATCATTGACACTTTTTTTTTCAACCTTTCTTCGTTCCTTTATTCTACCACCCTTGTTCTCCTCTTTTTGTTTTTCAATTCTAAGAACAATTCACTTTTCAGCTTTCCTTTCCTTTTTCTTTTCACAACATACATCTTATGATAGCACTTTCTTTTTCATAACATATTCAAGCACCATTACAATTTAAAGAATCATACTCACCCAATTTCCTCTTATGTTGTCACATGACTTTTTCACTTTAAAGCACTTTGGAATTTGGATCAAATTACGGTCTTGAAAGAAATGGATTAGGCTTACATGCAAGGTTGTCAAAGAAATAGGCTAAAGGCTCAAAAGGGTTTAACTAGGATGATGTCCATGGGTAGGTAAAACTGAAGGTAAACAAATATAGGTTGCCAAAGAAATGCCTAAATCATATCCTAAACTTACATTCCTTATTTTTGCTTTGCATACATACCAGGCAAGTTCTAGCATCAGCCACAAACATAGAATATACTATTATCTCACACACACAAAGCACATGGTCGACTTGCTTGGAAGTAATATAGACTCTCGACCCAACAATTGAAGGAATTGAATCACACAATATCACATAATGAGTCACAACTAGAGCCTAAACGTCTCAATAGTCACAATTGTAACACATACTCTTGTTATAATCTCATGCTGCCTATCAAAATAATTTCATGCGAAGCTAGAAAAAAAAATTTACTACTAAAAAAAACGAAACAAACAAAAACAAAGTTAAACAAACATAAGCAAACATAGATGAAAATAGAGGAGTATAGCATGCAATACCGCCACCCCACACTTAGTCGGGACACTGTCCTCAGTGGAAAATAAATAAGAAGAACCTGGTTAGTCGGACTCATCCTCTATGTCTGGGGTCATACCCCTTGCATTGGAATCATCATCAAAGTCGTCATCCTTAGAAGTTCCTCATAAGTATCCCACTTAATTCCAAGCGTGAGTCAAGGTGTTTGCAGCGAGGAGGGTTCTCCTTGCTCCTTGCAGCCTCTTTTCTTGCCCTTTTGGGAAGTGGTAGCCTTCTCCTTGACTTGTCTCTCTTTAGGTGCCATTGTACCTGAGACTTGAAATAGTGTTAATGGTAGCACAATCCCAATAGATAAAATCTATACACAAGCAGTAGGGGTACCACCCCACACTTAGTTTTGTTAACACAAATCAGTGAAGCGAAAGTGGTCGATTACTCAGATTTTGTCGACATACGTTTTAGGATTGTATTTCGACAAGAAAATCAGCAATGCATCACTTACTTGCAGCCATTGGACTACTTTCATGGTAGATATAACAATACTGCTACAAAGGGGTTACCACATGGAATAGTTATTCTTACAACAATCACAACCTCTTATGTCGGTAGGCACTATAAGTCTTATCCCGATGGCCGGGATAGTCTAACATGTAAGTATCCAAGTAGCTATCTTAAACAATGTTCAAGGTTATAGAAATTCCACAAATAGTATAACAATGCTATTAACACCAAATTCAAGTCGGAAACAAGTCAAGATGATTCTAACGTATACATTCACTCACATGATTTTGCATCAATAATCCAAACACATGAACATCACCAATAATTTTTCAAGATGTAGCAATTCATGATAGACATAGCAACATAGTACTTACGAGAAATAGATGAAGAATAAGAGAGTACTTACTTGCTTGAAGCTTGTAGAGATGGTTTTGTGAATTGGATGAGCAAAAAGAAGAAACTTTTGAGATGATTTGGAGAGGGAATGCGGTGCCTTTAGGGTATTTTCTAGTGTGGTTGTGTTATAAAACTAAGTCCCCTTTATATAGGAAGAGAATGGGTCGGGTTATGACCCATTTTCAATCGGATTTGGGGACAACAACACCACATATGCGGCGCATATCACTCGGCATATCAATGACATATGCGGCGCATTGTCTATGGCATAATGGGACATATGCGCCGCATAGTCTATGGCATTTGTAGACATATGCGCCGCATAGTCTATGGCACATGAGATACTGAGACCAAATGCCATAGCATAGGCGGCGCATAGTCAAAAGCATACCTAGGAATAGGCGGCGCATAGTATATAGCACACTAGATTTCGAGTCCTTAGGCTATAGAATAGGTTATGCATCGTTCGTGGCCTATTTTTACCAAGGCCTAGCCTTCCTCGAAGCCTATTTTGACGTGAGAAAGGCCCAATCCATAGCCTTATGCATCACCATTCCTAACTTACCGATTTTACCATACAATGCATCCAAATCGTCGATTGAGATCAATATCCTCGTCGCATACTTCTTGCACCTATTTTTGCTCAAAACCAAATGAAAACGATTAGTACGATGGGTTGCCACCCACCAAGCGCCTTAGTTTTGTTCGTGGAACGCCTCTTATTTTTGGATTTTCATTAAAAACAAAACAAGTACTAGAATGAAAGAAAACGAAAAATGATAAAATGATAAAACGATGGGTTGCCTCCCATCTAGCACCTTATTTATTGTCGTGGCTCGACGTAGTTACCTCGAGTACTCAGACTTCGTCAAGGTAAGTGATGGATCATTTTCTGAAAGGATTTAGACGACAATGAGGCTTACCTATGGTCATGCGATCTTTTTTGAGCTGGCTCATACGTTTCTCCGGAGAGTCACCAATTATATCATTAATAGTCCAACCCATATCTCTCTTGTATCTCCTCAGAGCAGAGATGAGAGCTTCTACGTGCTGTTCACTTAAATCATCTGCTCTCTCAGGAAGTATATTTCTACTTTCCAAGAACACATACCTTAGATAATCGGGAAGCTCTTGCGATTCTAGCATTGGTGGCTCGTCAAAGGGAGTATTCGTTGTTGGTTGATTCATGAGATCACAATCCGGTTTCATAGGAGTATAAGACTCTATTTCTGTTAGAGCACTCATAAGTTCTTCATAACCTTCATTATCTTTATGCTCAACTTTCAGTGGCACAGAAGACAATGGCTCAACAGTAGGTTGTTTCTATATAGATAATGCTTTCGTATCCTCATAATGAACATCAGCTACAGATGAATCATTCATATCGCTGGGCTGCTTCATTGTTTTGCATATATCAAACCGTACCACTTCGTCAACCACTTGCTTGCCTTTTGCTGAAGTTTCCAGCACCTTAACACTTCTGGTAGTGATGGCCATGCATGACCCATCATTCTTTGGGTTATGCACAGTATCGCTTGGTAAGGTGCCAACCTTTTTTTGATTGAATGCTGCTGAAAGTTGGCTCAATTGCTGCTCTATTTGCCTGATAGAAGTGGAATGAGAATCAACTAGTTGCTTCATGGAGGACAAATCATCAATCACCTCCTTAACTCCTGCGCTCGTTGCTTCCACTCCTTTCAATAACTTAGCCATCATGTCTTCCATACTTCCAGAATTAGATGTGGTGGTATCACGTCTACCAGGGGGAACGTACAAACCACTCTTTTCAATATTTTTCTTCCAACTACCTTGGTCTTTGCTTCCAGATTTATCATAATAGTTCCGACCTTGGTTTCCTTGGGTATTCCCACGAAAACCCCCCTGATTGTTCAAGTAGTTGGCCTCCTCTTCAAAATCAGATTCGTCTCTTCCTTTTAGCGCTACAGCTTTCACTTTTTCGGTCTTCCCTGATAATAAGTGCTTTGTCAGAAGATCCAATTGTGTTTTCATGTGCGCCATGTCTTGCTCACGTTCTTCTTCTCTTATCCGTTGGTCTGCAGACATGCCAATAGATAAAGTGGGGCTTGCTACCTCAGAATCCCTGGTATGCCAAGCTCTACTTTGTTTCGTCATATGATCTAGCATATTGCTTGCTTGACCAAAGGTAAGGTCCATAAATGATCCTCCAGCTGCATTATCCACCACTGGCTTAGTCACCGAATTCAAAGCTCTGTATAATATCTCCATCAAGTGGACATTGGTCATATGATGGTTTGGGCATCGCATTAGCTTCGTCTTGAACCTCTCCCATGTTTCGTGGAGAGCTTCAGAGGGAAGCTGACGAAAGTTGCTGATTTCATCTCTCAATTGTGCTTTTTTGGATGGCGGAAAGAATCTTTCTAGGAAAGTGTCTTTCAATTGCCTCCAATGAGTAATAGAATCAGGAGTCAGCCCATTCAACCACATAGTTGCCTCCCCAGACAGATACAATGGAAATAGACGTAATCGAATTGCATTCTGTCCAACTCCAGGATTGTCGAATGACTTGCATGTAGAAATAAAGTTGATCAGATGCATATTCGGATCATCGCCTGCTAGTCCACCAAATAATCCCTTGAGTTGCAAAAGCTGAATCATGGCGCTAGTGATATTGAACTTTGCTCCCGGTGCTAAGGGAGGAAGAATAATAGCTCCTGTGGAACCAGCTTCGTCAAGATCTTCATCATCATCGAACAGCATTGGTACAGTTCGATGTTCAGGCCTATATCTTGCTTGACGATCTCTTTTGTTTGCTGGTGTCGCCATCTCAGCAGTATGTTGTGGGTTTAATAGCTCTTCATCGCCCAGATCCTCATCTTCAGGATTTGTTGCTCGCCTACGGTTATCAAAATGTTGTTGATGCACTTGAGCAGCCATCCTTTCAATTTCACGTTGTGCCTCCATTGATGCACTGAATAAACCTAAAAAAAACAAAAACAACAACTAAAAATAAAAGTACGAGAATCTTTAACCAAAGGGTCTAGTAATTATCACGAACTTGATTGACACTCGTATTCCCCGGCAACGGCGCCAATTTTTGATAATGCTCAATCTACAGCTCTCGTAGGAGTGTAAAGCGATCGATAGCAAATATAGAACCCAACCTGGGTTGGGTGTCGATCCCACAGGGAATAGCTTGGCCAACAAGTAAGTAAAATTACTAAACTTTTGGTGCAAGTCTCGTAAGAAGGGGGGATTGTAATATGTAACCAAAACAATAAAGTAAAAGCTGAAACTAGCAAAGTAAAAAGAGAAAGATTGTCACGTTGGTTGTAGACAATGAGAATTGAGGCGTTGGGGTTATGTCCACCTTCTTAGGTATACGTCTCTATTGGCTATGAGTGTGTAGAGTCTTGACATGCAATTGCTTATAGAGAATTGTAGTCGATGGTAAATCCAAGCGTCTCGCGACCTAAACAAGGACTATTTCACTTTAACTCTCGCGAGCTTAAAGCGTGTCTAACGGTACGAATTCTCCAAGAGGTTAGTCCAGTTACGACACTAGCTTTTTAATAGGAAAGGGTGTCCTACTACCTTGACATTATCTCTTTTCCATACAAATAACCTTTCTCGCGAACAAGTTAAATGTTAGACTGGCGTTATTCTATGCGTCTGCAGCCACAAGAATTTGCATTAAGATGAAGAGAATAATGATATAAGCAATATACGTGTCTCGAACTCACAAACTCACAGCAATAGATAGTATCTCATTCGGCTTCCATAACCCCAACAGAGAAGTTTAGTTACCCATGAGTGCGAAGGAGATCACGATTTGCATTGTTATTGTTGAGTAATGGCGTGTGGATTAGGTGATAGGCGTGTAGCGTGATTCCTTAGCACGTAACGATTCTCTTGTTGTGGAATTTAAGAATAGAAGAAGAATAGAATTAATGGAAAGATTAGAAGAGTTGTAGAATTGTTGTGGTGGAAGAAGAGAGGGATGGAAGAAGATTAATTGTTGAATGTATCTCTCCACTAAGGGAGGAGTTGCCTCTCCACTAAGGGAGGACTTGATTAAAATCTCTAGCATGATAGGGTATTTATAATACTCCTATCCTACTCCTACTATGCTAATGAAATAAATAACCAAATCCTACTAAACTAAGGAAATACTTAACCCATTTGTACTAGGTTAATGTAACATTCTCCTAATCCAAATAAACTAATGAGATACATAACCCAATTGTACTAGGTTAATGTATCATTGTCAAAATCCAGTTTTGTGTCTGTAAGTCCCCAAAGTCTTCAGAATTGTTGTTTTAGCCCGGGACAGATTTTCCATGCAGCAGTTTTGGTCCTTAGGCGTGTAGACTTTCTTCCCTTCCTTTGTGATCTTTCTTTTGCGTCAAGTAAGCCATAGAATGTTGTATTTTGCATCATTTATACCTGACACTTTACTAATCATGTTCGTTAGCTCATTTATAGGAAAAAGGACTAAAAGTGCATGAAATATATAATTTGTTCTCAAAACTAGACTAAAATATGGGCAGAATATATTGATATAGGCGCATAATTTCGTCTATCATCAATATATACAATACTTGTGAGTGATTATGGGTTATATTTTGTGAGACACACATGGTTGATGAGTTTTGGGTGGTTGTGCATGATTCTCCGTGCCTTAACTTTTGAATACGAGTTAACCATCATCACGAGTCTATAATAAAGGTTGAATTATTTCTAGAAATGATCAGAAAACTACTCTTTGTAATAAGTGTCATGCTTGTCTTGATGAATATTTTGTGTTGTTATTGTGAAACCCTAAGTGGATGTTTAGAAGGACATGATAATTTGTTCGAGGAAGAACAAAGCTTTAAGTGTGGGGTGTTGATGATACGCATATTTACACGCCTAAAGTGCTTTAATTTACCCATATTTTAGCTAAGTTTTGAGGACAAAATATATAACTCATGCACTTTTAGTCCTTTTTCCTGTAATTGAGCTAACAAGCGTGATTAGCATGTTTTCAGGTATAAATGATGCAGATTTCAGCATTTTATGGATAACTTGACGCCAAAGGAAGCTTCACGAAAGAAGGGAAGGAGAGCTTGGACGCCTAGGACCAAAAGTGACTCATGGGAAACCTGTCCCGGGCAAAACCAGAATTTTCCAAGACTTTGGGGATCAGCAGTAACCTATAAGGATTAGGATAATGATGCAGTAATTTATTTGGATTAGGATAAGTACGCAGTAGCCTTATAGGAATAGGATATGGGTATTATAAATACCCTATTTTGCTGCAGTTTTTAGACACACATCATTATTCTCATCATTCACATTCTAATTCATTCATCTACAACTCTAAACAATTTGCTTTCAATTAATTCTTATTTACTTTCTCTTCATCAATTCGTCTTAAATTTTCACAACAAGAGAAACGCTACTTGCAAGGTCTTCACGCCACAAGCCATACCAAACCCTACTACACGCGAGATCTTTGTTTTGGTATAATGATCAAGTCTATTGTGATTTCCACTGCACTCATGAGTAGCTAAACTTCTCTGTTGGGGTTATGAAAGCCTTGTGAGATACTATCTATTGCTATGAGTTTGTGAATTCTTGACACGTATGCTGCTTATATCATTATTCTCTTCATCTTAATTTAAATTCTTGTGGTTGCAAACACATAGGGTACGCCAGTATAGCATTAAATTGTTCGAAAGAAAAGTTATATGTCTGGAAAAGAGATATTGTCAAGTTAATAGGGCACCAACCCCTGTTAAAAAGATAGTGTCGTAACTGGATTAACCTCTCAGAGAATTTGTACCATTAGATACACTTTAAGCTCGAAAGAGTTAAAGTGAAATAGTCCTTGTTAGGTCGAAAGACGCTTGGATTTACCATAGAATACAATTCTCTATAAGCACATGTATGTCTGAATACCGCATAACTCATAGCCAATAGAGACGTATAACTCATAAGGTGGACATAACCCCAACTCTCAATTCTCATTGATTAACATCTTACTAAACATTCTTTCTTTTTTCTTTGCTATTCTCCGTTTTTACATTGTTATTTTATTACACTATTGCACGCTACAAAATCCCCCCTTTTACGAGACTTTTACCAAAAGTCTACTAATCTTTGCTTACTTAGTGACCAGCTATTCCCTGTGGGATTTGACACCCAACCCAGTTGGGTTCTATATTTGACAGCGACCGCTTACACTCTTACGAGAGCTGTAGTTTGAGCGTTATCAAGATTTCACAGATTGTTCTAGATGTTGTTTAGCTGATTTCGGATTTCATTCTTTATTGTTAAACTAAATTTAGAGTATGATCATATTTTTGTGTCAGATTGTATTTCAGCATCTTCTCTTATTATATGAATATTGTGCATGACTACCAGATAGAGTAGGACGTTCGGACCTTCATGGTTTGGGATGTCCATCATGTCCAGCCCCTAGTTCTGTTCGTGATAAACTTGGTATCAGAGAATGGTTCATGGTCCCAGGGTGTCTACGAAATAGCATCGAGTAGCATCTTGATTATGGATTTGTAGCGTGCCACACTTATAAGCAGGGGGCTATAAGGTATTTAGGAATGTTAGTTCGTGCTATAGAGTCAGAATATTCCTCTTTCATTCTGTAATTTGTGCTATGGTGTCACCTATACGAAAGCAAAGTTATCCCAATTATTTCCTTACTCTGATGTTCTTAGATATGTCTCATTATTGAGGTGATTCAAGTGCAGAAGTCTAGAATCTAAATGGTGTGGTCCTTTATGATTGAGCCATACAAGATTATAAAAATCATGCAAGGACTTGAGAGGAGTCCATTAGTTCTTTAAGTTGTATTGATTTGAGTGTATGCCTTTATTCTGATGAAATCGTGCCTATTAGCCCAAGGTACAAAGTCTATCAGCCCCCTTTCAAAATTCATACTACAGATGTCATGTATAAGGTTAATGATGTGTAGAAAAATATTGGAACTGTATTTCCATCCGAGTAGTAGTATTTATTAAAGTGTCATGACCTATTGGTAGTAAGATTGGCCAGGAAGTTGGTGATACAAAGTCACAATGTTAGAAGTCAGAGTGAGGGTGACTTTTATATAAATAAATAGTTTTAGTTGTTTAACTGTTGATTGAGGGATGGTTCACCATTTTATAGTGATAGACTAATGTGGTAGCAATAATCGTTGATTTGGGAAGAATGGTCTTACAAAACAAATTTGATGGGTGTGAGTCAAGGTTTATTCAAGAGATTGTAAAGGTTGTTGTAGGAAACCTAAATCGTGCAGTTTTAAGTGTTGCCCTCCATCCCGTTGGAATAGATTCTCGAGTTGATATTGTGGCTATATATGGTATGGGGGAATAGGTAAATCTCCCCTAGTCAAGACTTCTTACAATCTTAACTTCGACAAATTTGATGGCAGCAGCTTTCTTGCTGATGTGAATAAAACTTCAGATAGACATAATGGTCTGGTAAGTCTTCAAAATGAAATCGAGGAAATGTTAGATCACGTAATAAGGATCAAGAGTGGAGGTGATCTAGATAGCTTCAAGATTGATCAAATTGAGAGACATGAAATGGATCTAAGATTGTTAAGAACTTTTGTAAAGTACAATCATTTTTTTTGCCTAATTTCGTAGTAAAAATCACAAAGAAGGCCAGAAGGTTTGTGAAAATGCTTTGTGGGGATTTTTTTGGAATTCCATATGAATGTAAAACTAACCTTGATCTGAAAAGGCTAGAATCACAGTTGTTGGAAGTCATTGATGGTAATACTAGTTTAAGTTAGAATTCTGAGTTGAATGGTTCTGATCTGTTGAAATATATGGATTTCCTCAGAGAGAATCTAAATGATGTACTGAAGCGCCACAGAGAATCGAATAGGTCTTACCTTGAAACAAATCAATTTACAAAGCAACTAAAAATTGTTCAAAAGAAAATAAAATTTTTTAGATGCTTGTATGCCACAGAGATAAATGGTTACGTCAACCATGGGAAGTTGGAATTTCTAGAGACTTGACTTCAGTTCATGGCTAACAATGTGGGGCAATTTTATCTTGTTGTTTTAGTTGACGTTGTTGAGTCTGAAGATGATATCTTCAACAAACCTCCCTATCTATTATGTTTGATTGTGTTAGTGGAGCTGGAAATGAAGAAGATTTTTCTTGGTACAACAGGCTTCAAAGTTTAATCAATCAAAAGTTATCAAGGACAAGAAATTACCAAAAGGATTTTTCACATCATCTCCACAGTTTGCTGATGTATCTCAAAAACAAAAAACTTGAGAACATTCTTTATAATATCATTGATGAAAATATTGATGTGGCAATAGATTTCTTATTGTTTTTCCTTGATGTCGATGTATCGAATCATGTTAATAATGGTAACTGGTTGAATGAGGTTATGGGAAAATGTTGCTTCTATAGCAGGTGATGTTCTATATGTAACTCAAAATCTTATTCCTAGATCTATAGACAAAGATGAAACCAGTAGCACTGGAGATATTTACTCTATGAGGGAACTGGAGAAACCTAAAGATTTGAAGGCACTGGTGAAGTCATACTACAAGTCCTTAAAATTCACTCCATCTCAGTTCCACCACACTTCTGGTGGATTGAGATTTCTAGATTCACTTTTGAGTAAATTGAGTGAGGTGTTGAAATTTAAATAAGATTTAGATTTCCTAATGGAACCCTTTTTTGATAATTTTGAGAGATAGTATGATCTCTAACATCTATTTTAGAGGATGATTTGTCATCTTTATCATCCATATTCAGAGATGTCGCAAAGGTGCACCATGAACATGAAATTCTTAAAGATTTTTGGAGGCGTACTATCCATTTGGCATATGAAGCTGAAGTTTCCATTGATTCTATTCTTCTATTATTTCTTAGTATAATGTGTTTTGGCATATTTTTTCTCACTTCCTAAAATATTTAAAGAGATCAAGTAAATTAATGCAGAGGTGACTGTGATTTGGTTTGCAGACGTCGCTCTTAAGCCTTACTATGTGGTAGAGCCATCTAAACATCTGGCAAGTCAACATTGTAATCCTGTGGGTGATGATGATGATATAGTGGGTTTTGATATAGAAACAGAAAAAGTAATTCGGCATCCGACTCGAGGGACAAGTGAGCTAGATGTCATCCCTATTGTCGAGATAGGGGAATAAAGGCAAAACGATTATTGCTAGAAAGGTATAGGATAATAAGAGCATTGTTTCTCACTTCGATGTTCGAGCATGGTGCATAATTTCTCAAAGATATAACCGAAAAGATCTATTACAAAAGATTTTGAGTCAAGTTACCGGTTCAATGGATAAGGGAGAAAAGGATGACATACTTACTGACAAGTTAAGGGAAAACTTAATTGGAAAGAGATATCTTATTGTATTAGATGATATGTGGGATGGTATAGAATGGGATAACTTAAGACTTTTCTTCCCTGATGGTGGAAAACACTGTGTTGAAAATGGACTTTTTTTTCAGTTACAAGAAGAAAATGCTTCCGCCACAGGGCTGGTATGAGCAACGCATCTTCAGTACATTTCTTTCTGGAAAGAAGATGCCTAGCTGGTTCCAAAAGTTAGTTGTCAGGTCAATCTTGAAGGAGAATTTGTTTGAGCATTATTATGTGCAGACTGCAGGTTAAGAGGACGGGGTAGAAGAAGAAAGGATGATGATGATAGCATCCTTGATTATGATAATATAATGAAGATGAAGAGGCTACACTGGTAGAGATAGAGGAGTTGTTTGGAGATATTGGTGAAAGAAATGGAACAATGCTACAGCAACAATGCTACAGCAGTGTGTTAACATTGATGAGCTAAAACAATTTGTTATATTTAAAGGTGAAAAAAAATTGATGTGACTCTCGAACTAAGGTTATTGGTGAAAGGGAAAAGAAGGAGATGAACTATTGTTGTGTGGAATAGCTAAGAAGGAGAAATATGGAGAAAATATTTGAGAAAGTAATTGAAAATTTTTGGTTTTAGTGGGGAGATCCATTAGTGGGTGTAATAATGATTAGGCTTGAATGTTGTGATTGTTTAAAATGCAAACCAATGTGTTGTATGGTTAGTACTCCTTGATTTAAAACTTGAGTGTGTTTGACATTAGTGATAAGGTGAAGTAAATCTTCTTAAGTAGACGTAGAATATGGAGTCCAATAGCTTAAGTTAGCACCTCTTTTCTCTGAGTTAGGCTTCAACATAAGAGTATTATACAATGGGACTCAAGCTCGTGTGGTTAGTTGTGTATTGGGAGAATTGTAAGTTGGAAATGATGAAGCATGAAATTTATTATTTGTGGTTTAGACGAGTAGTGTCTCTAATGTATAAGTCTTTTTGTTGTATCTTTAATGTTTCAATTCTTATGTCCCGCGATAATGTCATCTCATGTCGTGTACCAATCTTAATCAGGACGAAGATTCTTATAAAAAAAAATTCATGTTTTGATCATGTGCTATAAAACACATTCCATGATCATGTCAACATCAAGTTTCATTATCACATGTTTTGTGCTTACATGTTCCCTAGGGGTTATCATGAATCTCGTTGACTGCCTTTGCATATTTTGTTGAGGAAAAATGTTCAATGCAATGTTATGTTCTTTATTCTACACTTTTAGAGCTTAAAAAATCCCTACCCATCATTCGGGGATGAATGATCCCAAGGGGGGATAATGTAACACCCTGTACTTTCGAGCTAAAATTTAGACCATCGTTCCTACATGTATAGGACCGAAAGAAATCATTCCTTGTTAATGTATGTGTGGTGATAAATCCTATAGTGTGGGGAAACCTTAGAGTATGAATTGAGCTCACAAGAATCCCCTAACTCTAAAACGAGTTGAAAACAATTCTATCGATTTGGTTTTAGTGGACACTTCAACTGGGGTCAACTTTTGTGGACCATAACTTTCTGTATATAATGAACGGGGAGGGGTTCTATATGTCAAATGAAATCTATTTGATTCTTCTTTCCAATGCAACTAATTTCATTGAAATACAACATTAGAGTAAAACGTTATGCCTAATTTACTTCAGCATATCAGCCTGTCAACTAAGGGACTGCTGCGACTTTCTTTTTTTCCTTAGGGGTATTTTAGTTCTTTATACCACCCTTATTCAGACATAAACACGCGATCAAGCCCTTAATTAAACAAAATATGATAATTTTCTCCCACTCCCTCAAGAACAAAACACTTAGGTCTCAACCTAACAATCAATATCTTTCAAGATTCAACCGTGGGTTTTAGAAATTGATTGAAGATTTGGAATCCCCAAACTGTAAGCTTCAAGAAGCATCGCTTTGACGTGTTAAAGGGATTATATAGGGGTATAAAGTTGACACTTTTAACCCTAGACACATCATTAAATTTTCAGTTAAATTTTCTGAGTTGGGCCCTTGGTGCGATTCGGCATTATCGCGCCGTGTCACTGGAAATTGCCACCTTTTCTACTACCTGGAAAGTTGGCACAACGTGCTAGTATCGCAGAGCAACACTGAAATTTGACAATTACCATTTGAGCTATCTCCGCGACGCGCTGAATGCTCAGGTCAAACACTGTTTCGCTAAAAAGGCTCTAACTCTTCGCCCGAGTATCGGATTTGGGTGAATTATATATCAATGGAAATATTATTCAAAGATTATGCAGTGACACTTGATGCCATGTTTATCATGGGAACATGAACATGATACTGAATACTATGCTAGTGATGTAAACTAATCATGAAACTGAGTAAGCTTAAGGAGAATTGTTACCTTGAGCTTGATCTGAGTTGGTGGGGAAGAGGTGAGGATACTTGGTATGCATATCTACTTCTGCTTCTCAAGTAGCTCCCTATACAAACTAATTTCGCCAAAGAACCTTAACTAGAGAGACTTCTTTGTTCTTCAATCTACCGAGTATGATAGTCTAGGATTTCGACTGGAATCTCTTCATAAGAGAGGTTGTTCTGAACATCGATGCTCTGAATAGGGACTACGACTAATGGGTCACCTATACACTTCTTAAGCAAAGAGACATGAAAGACTGGATGAACTGAGGCTAGATCTAAAGGCAATTCGATCTCATAAGCTACCTTGCCGAATCGACTAAGAATCCTGAAGGGACCGACATATCGAGGAATGAACTTTCCCTTCTTGCCGAATCTCTTCACTCCCTTCATAGGAGTGATCTTGAGGTAGACATAATCACCAATCTCAAACTCGATATCCTTTCAACGAACATTTGCATAAGACTTCTGTCGGCCTTGAGTAGCCCGGAGTGTTTCTCTCATTAACAAAACTTTCTCTAAGTCGTCAAATACTAAGTCAGGACCTATGACTAAGGCCTCACTAACTTTGAACCAATCAATTGGAGATCTACATCTCCTACCATAGAGAGCTTTGAATGGAGCCATCCAAATATTGGAATGATAGCTATTGTTGTATACAAATTCAATCAAAGGAAAGTGGTTATCCCAACTACCCTTGAAATCAATTACACACGCCCTTAGCATATCTTCCAAAGTCTGAATGGTCCTTTCTGCTTGACCATCTGTCTGAGGATGAAAGGTTGTATTAAGATGAACTTGGGTACCAAGACCCTTTTGGAATGCTTTCCAAAAATGAGAGGTGAACTGGCTACCTCTGTTTGAGATAATAGTCAATGAAACACCGTGCAATATGACCAGCTCCTTAATGTAGAGCTTGGCATAATCCTCGGCTAAATAAGAGGTATGAACTAGAAGGCAAAGAGCTGATTTGGTCATTTTGTATACAATGACCTAGACTGAATCATACTGACGAAGAGTTCGAGGCAAACCTATCATGAAGTCCATGTTCACAACTTCCCACTTCCAAGTAGGAATATTAAACTCCTACATAGGACCACTAGGCTTCTGATGCTCTATCTTAACTTGCTGACATTTAGAGCACTTAGCCACAAACTCTGTAACATCACTTTTCATCCTACTCTACCAATAGATTTTCCATAAGTTGCGGTACATCTTAGTGGCCCTTGGATGAATAGAATAACGCGCACCATGCACTTCTGAAAGAAGTCGCTGCATTAAGTCATCTATGTCTGGAACATAGAGACGACCCTGACAATGAATAACATCGTCTCCCCCTTGGGAGAAAACCTCTATTTTTTTTATTCTGAACTGACTCTTTTAGCTTGACAAGGCTAGGATCCTTATCTTTCTTTTCCTTCACCTCAGAAACTAGAGACTCTGAACACATACACCGCCCTCTGAAGAGCCAACTAAGCGAACGCCTAGTCTGGCAAGCTGGTGGACTTCCTGGACTAACTTCTTCTTACTATCATCAACATGAGAAAACTACCCATGGACGGTCTACTGAGAGCATCGGACACTACGCTGGCCTTGCCCGGATAATAGAGGACACTCATGTCATAATCTTTTAAGAGCTCTAACCACCTTCTCTGACAAAGATTGAGATCTTTTTGAGAAAAGAGATACTGAAGGCTCTTATGATCTATGAAGACGTCTACATGAACTCCGTAGAGAAAATACCACCAAATCTTTAATGAACTACTACGGCTGATAACTCAAGATCATAAGTAGGATAATTGTTCTCATGGGGTTTAATCTGTCAGGAGGCATAGACTATGACCTTACCATGCTTCATGAGGACACAACCTAAACCTACTCTAGATGCATCACAATAAACTACAAAACCATCTGAACTATCTAGAAGAGCTAGAACTGGAGCTGAGGTGAGTCGAGTCTTCGATTCCTGAAAACTCTTCTCATATAAATCTGACCACTGAAACTTGACCTTCTTCTGAGTCAATTTGGACATAGGAGATGCAATAGAATAAAATACTTTAACAAACAATCTGTAATAGCTAGCCAAACCCCAAGAAACTCTTGATATCTGATGGAGAAACTCTTGATATCTGATGGCCAAGAAATGCTACTGATCTTAGCCAAAATTTGCAATTACTGAATTTGGAAAATAACTGATGATTTCTGAGAGTCTGGAGTACTATTTTGAGATGGTCTGTATGATCTCGCTCAGTGCGGGAATAGACCAGAATATCATCTATGAATACTATGACGAACATGTCCAAGTACTACTTGAACACGCGGTTCATTAATTCCATGAAAGATTATGGGGCATTTGTAAGACCAAATGACATAAATTGAATTTCGAAGTGACCATACCGCTTATGGAAAGCTGTCTTCGGGATGTCACATTCTCCAACTCTGAGCTGATGATAGTCGGATCTGAGGTCTATCTTAGAGAAATAACTGGCACCCTGAAGTTTGTCAAACAAGTCATCGATTCTGGGAAAACGATACTTATACTTGAAGGTAACCTTATTGAGTTGACAGTAACCAATGCATATTCTGAGTGAACCATCTTTTTTGCGTACGAATAAGGTTGGTGTGCCCCATGGAGAAATGTTGGGTCTGATGAATCCCTTATCTAAGAGATCCTTCAACTATTCTTTTAGTTCTTTGAGTTCTGCTGGTGCCATTCTGTGTGGCGGAATAGAGATAGGTTGAGTGTCTGAAAGAAGATCAATACCAAAGTCTATTTCCCTTTCAGAAGGAATTCCTGGAAGATCTTCGGGAAAGATATCTGAATATTAATTCACTAATGGGACTGATTCAAGACTGGGAGCCCCAGAATTAGAATCTCTAACATGAACTAAATGATAAACACATCCCTTAGATATAATTTTCCTTGCCCGAAGGTAGGAAATAAGTGGACCCCTAAAAGCGGATACACTACCTTTCCACTCTAGGACGGGTTCATTCGGGAACTGAAACTGAACTATTCTACTTCTACAGTCGACTGTGGAATAGCAGGAATAAAGCCAATACATGCCGAGAATGGCATCAAAATTACTCATCTCTAATTCGACTAAGTCTGAAGTGACTTTCTAAAATATCATAACCGGGCAGTTCCTTTATACCCGCTGGGCTATGATGGTTTTACCCACTAGGGTGGAGACTGAGAAGGGCTCTACTAGAATTTTTGGACTGATTCTAAAATCAACTGCTATATAAGGAGTAACAAAAGACAAGAAATCTCCTGGATCTAGCAAAGCATAAACATGAACATGAAAGATCTATAACGTACCAGTAACTAAATAAAGAGAAATTTCCTAATCTTGTAGAGTCTGAAGAGCATAGAGACGATTTGGGTGTTGCCTGCTAGTAGCACTAGAAGTGGAACTTTGCTGATTTAGGCAATCGGACTGAGCTGAGGAGCGATTTTGTTGTCCCTAAGGACCTGGATGTGAACAGTATCTAACTCTATGGCCTGGCTTGCCACAACCAAAAACAAATGCCTATACCTGATCTACATACACTCTGATGGTGCTTACCGCAAGTCTGGCAAAGAGGATAGGTATGGGCACTACTAACACTGCCCTAGGTATTAGAGCCTGGTGCTCTATCTTTGTTAACCTCTTTGAACTTAGGGTACTGGAGCACTGGCTGTAGTGGGTGCTGGAACTAATGACTTAGGATGAAACTAGGAACATTTTTCTCCTTCTGACTTAGGCTGAGCGAAGTTAAAATTACCTATCTTCGCTCTCTTATTCTATTTTTCCCTCTGCTTAATTTTCTTCTCTTCTATCTGCTGAGCATGGTTCATAAGTCTAGCTAAGGTCATGTCACTGTTCAACATGGCGGATCTACACTCATTAACTATACTGTCGTTCACCCCTGAAGAGAACTTACTCATCTTGGATCTACTGTCTGCAACCACATGAGGGGCATACCTGGCTAATTTAGTAAACTTAAAAGAATACTCTTTCACTGTCATATTGCCCTACCTGAGGTTGATGAACTCTAGTATCTTGGCTTCTCTAAGATCTTGGGGAAAGAATCTTTCTAATAATGAAGTGACAAACTCTTCCCACTCTATATGACCTGTATCATCTGATCTTTCAGACTTTCGCTATTTGAACCAAGCATGAGCCACATCCTGCAACTTGTATACAGCTAGCTCATCTCTCTCAACAGTAGTCACCCCCATGGAGTCTATCACTTTTTGAACTTGATCTAAGAATTTTTTAGGGTCTTCATCTACCTTAAACCGGAGGAAGGTTGGAGGATTCATTCGGGTGAAGTCCCAAATCCTAGCTGCGGCTGAGTTGGCCACTAGGTTGTCCGAAATAACTGTTGTCCATTCATTATGAGCAGCGACTGATTGAGAAAGAGTGATAAATGTGATCCTAAACTCCGTATGAGAAACATGATCGCCTAAAGGTTCTTTGGGTTGAGGGGCTGACTGATTTCTTCTCTTAGGAGACATGTTCTAGAATAAAGAGAAGAAGCAGATTAGACTGAGAGACTAACTTGTGATTATGCTCACTGGCATGATATGAATACTGAAAGAGGGGAAAATGTTCTTAAAATATCTTATAGCCTCTTCCACATAAATGTGGCGCACAATACACCCTTGTACAAGACTCTACTAGATGCGGCTTTCAAACTTCCTAGGACTCTATTGAACCTTAGGCTCTGATTCAAAGTTTGCAACGACCCAATTTGCCGAACCAAAATTCTACACGGTGCTCATGACCCCGAAGGACCACAAGCTAACCCATGACTAATATTTGTACTTGTATATTGAATAAGATAACATAATAATGTGGAAACATGCACTGAAATACCATAAGGTTCGATCATAAACATAACTGAATAACGTAACATCTGTGTGGGGTAATAGAATACCCAAAAAAAAATTGAAAATACTGAAGTCTAAATATGATAATATGTATCTAGTCTGAAAGCCTCTACTGTATGAAGAATCTGAATAAGGAGTTGATGGGACATGTCCCCAACTAACTCTAACTAATAATCTAATCAATAAGATAATAGAAAATCATTATGTCCTCAAAGAAAGAGGAATCACTTCTAATCTGACTGCTGAAACTGGAATCTACTGCTGATCTGGAACTTGTGTCTTTGAACCTATGGTGTAACATAAAAAGAAAGCACCATAGCATGAATGCATTAGTACATATGTACCAAGTATACATGTGAGGTAGGCTATATTCAAGGGTTTTCATGCATAAATAATGCTAACTGACTGTCTAACATGAACGTGAGAATATATTCATAAATACGTAACGGTAACTGACAATGTGATTTCATGATTTCTGAGTCTGTATACTGATAATGTGACATGCTAGTAACTGATATGACTGATAACATAAAGGACTATATCTGAATAATGTTGATAACATGGGTGACTGTATCTGAGTATAACTGATAACGTGGGTGACTATAGATGACAGTCTTAAATCTGATGGAACTATCTGAGTTCCATACTGTATTTGAGTTGACTATGTTTGACAGTCCTAAAATCTGAAGAACTATCTGAGTTCTATTATAGAGACTGATTGACTGTATCTGATAGTCCTAATTCTGTAACATGAAACTGTGGGAAGTAGTATCTAACCGACATGTGAGTAACCCTTATATAATAGGTAACTCTAGAGAGAATGGTAGGAACCCTCGCATAACAGGTTAAGACACCTCATCTACCCTCATATAGCAGGCTACGATGTCTCAACCTATGCTGGTTACATAGTTCTGGAATGCAAGGATTGCTTCTAGGAATCACAACCTCGTATAACAGGTGAGTCCCCATCCTTGGGTTCACAGTTAATATTTTGGGTACAAGTACCCCCAGGACTCGATAGAAGGAACCTGACATGACTTGATATTCTTAAATATATGATAATCACCACAATGTGTTTATTGAAGCATTTAATCAAACGCCTAATAGGCATAAGCCTGTACATTTATGGGGATTTTCATGATATCATGCTAGTTAGGCAAATTTCCTTTATCTATGCATTTTATCAAACATATGGTAGGCTTAGTACATGTAAACACATTATACAATAATTAAACATCATGCTTCAATTCCAATTCCATCATTAAAGGTTTTAGTCATGAGATTTTGTAAATCTTTATCTATACTAATCAACCCACATGGAATTTATCATCAAATCATGGAATAGAAATCAATTCCTCATTTATTAACATGAAAGAGAACATATAAAGCATAAAAACATGAAGAAAATCCATAACTTGTAGTTAAAAAGGATTCTTGGACTTCATGGACGAAATGAGTCTATGAATGAACTCTATGCATAACTTAGATCATGATTTCTTGAATCCCCAATAGAAACCCTAGTTTGTTCTTGAGATAAACTTGAGAGAAACTAATATGTTTTGGGTGAAAAGTAGCTGAATCATGTGTTAAAGAGATTATATAGGGGTAGGAAGTTGACCCTTTTAACCATCGATACGTCATTAAATTTTTAGTAAAATTTTCCGAGTTGGGCCCTTGGCGCGACGCAACGTTATCATGTCGTGTCATTGGAAATTGACAATTGAGAAACTGCACAGTGGTGCGACGCAGAGCTATTGCGTTGCCACATTGTCTATGACCTGAAAGTTTGGTGCGATACACCAGTATCGTGAAGCAGCACTAAAATTTGACAATTACCATTTGAGTTATCTCCGTGATGCGCTGAAGGCTCAGGCCAAACACTGTTTCACTAAAATGGCTCTAACTCTTCGCCCGAGTGTCGAATTTGGGCGAATTATATATCGATAGAAAGATTATTCAATTTTCCACGTGATAGGAAGTGAAAATTATGGAAATACATCATGTATAAGAATGAATTCTAATTTAAAAGTAAGTTCTAACATCCTTGAGATGATTTTCAAGCTAAGAAAAAGCACGAATATTACAAAACTCCTCTCGTATGGAAATATGCATGCCTTGTGATTTGAAAGTAGTTTTCTCAATGTCATAGCAATTGAAACATGATTTAGAAATAATGAGAGGGTGTTTTTTGATGTTACTATGATGTTCTTGTGTTAAAGAGAGAAATGCATGTAATTGAGAACTTTGACATGACCACCTTGAATTCTTGAAATGTTGACAAAGAGAGTTTCTTTGCATATGTTTACATGAGTTTTAAAGAATGAGTTTCTTGAAAAGAATTGTTGATATGGTGTCCTAAATTCCATATTTTGAAAACAGAGATATAATTTGCTAAATGGCTCAGAGAATGTGACTTGCAAGTCAATGGCATGATGATACCATATAAATGTATGTCATGATAGAGTTAGAGTTTGATTTCAGAGAATCTATGTTTTAAAGAGTTAAAAACTGGGTTGATGTGAGTTAGGTGGTTACCCGAAGAAAGCCCGAGTCAAATGACTCTATGCTAGAAACCGTGATTTGCCGACATGGGAACTTGGTACCCTACTATGTGATCTTGTGTACCTAGTACTTTGTCATCCCAAATCGGTACTTATGGTTTGGAGCCCTGCTTCATGATCTTGAGCCCAACCACGATAAAATGACTTGATTGAGGTTATGGCACCCTGCTGTGTGATCTTGTGTGCTCTTCCCTCACTATTACTCCTATCTTGGCGGCAACCGAGATAAGGTAGTCAGTGAAAGCTGCGAAATTATAGGGTATACCACCTAGCGCAAAAGTAAAACAAAGAGTGTTACAGAGTTCAGATGATTTTACAGAGTCTTTTAAAAATGCCCATATGATTTTTACCATATGACATATTTATGAACTATTTTAAATCACTCTAATATATGTTGAATATAAATTATTATTTTAGATTTGCTCTGCGTACTAGTACATCTGTATTGACCCCCCTACCTCCCAAGTTCGGAGGCTCAATCTAGGGGTCCGACTAAGCAATAGAGTATTCAGAGAGAAGTGATCAGTGCAGTGGTGAGACTTCTTTGTTACAGAAGGCCTATTATATCAAATTATATTATTCCTTTTGTTTTGGTCTACTGAGGGCCTTGTCCCAGTTTTCAGAAAGTTGTCATTTGGTAATGTAGTAGAGATTTCGCATATTATTCTAGATGTTGTTTAGTTGATTTCAGATTTCATTCCTTATTGTTAAACTGAATTCAGAGTATGACCATGTTTCCGTATCAGATTGTGTTTCCGCATCTTCTCTTATTATATAAATGTTGTGCATGACTACCAGATAGAGTAGGACGTCCGAGCCTTCATGGTTCGGAATGTCCGTCACGGCCATGCCCTAGTTTGGATCGTGACAAGGCCTTTGTGTACTTCTACTGAGCTTGTGCAAGCTACCACTGTGTCCACTTATGATGCATATTATAATAGCGAATAAAATCTCTTTTATTACAAAAAAAAAAGAAAATTATAGTAGAAACTTATATTCGATTTGATACTCATAATCTTAGTTTAATAGTAATATCAATGAATTTGATACTTTAAACAAAAATAGGTAAATAATGTAATATACTACATGAAATTTATCAACTATATAATTTGCTGGAACATTAATTACTTACCAAAATCATTCAGTTATTTCTATATTAACTAAATAAAATTTTGCACTTGGTCAAATAAAATAAGTCTATCATTTAATTTGAAAATAAAAATGTATTAATATACTTTTAAGTTTTATATTATATAAATTCTTCACTTGGGTTAACATCTAGATAACTTTAAAGGACACTGGATATAATTATAAATGTATTTTGACTAATAAATGTTTAATGAAGAACCATTATATAAGTCAAACTTTCTACATGTATTATAAGTAAATCAAATCTAAAATTTAACTTGAATTAAAAAATATTTTTGACGTGCTTACTGAAATAAGAGAAAAAACATTCACATTATGATTAATTAGCTTTGGAAATGCATTCAATTAAAAAGTTGAACCTTAACTTGATAATTAAAATATTATTTTTAGGTTTAAAAATTGAAATTGTTAACTATAACGACTTATATATGCCCTTTAATTCTATATCAACTACGCAAAAAGTTTAGATAAAGTTTTTGATATTTTTCATCTATAAAATATGATACGATAAACTAACATACAAAATTTATATTTCAAGCCCAACAATACCATTCAATTTCATAGGAAAAATAAATACACCTTAACTTATCATATTTACATAAATTTTCACCCTTACAAAGTAATTATAAAAATCTCAACTAATTATGCATCTTTGTTGAATGTATCAGGGAGTTAATTATGTATCTTAACAGATCCAAAATCTGAAAAAGTATGTCGAGGGATAATATGTATCCTCTTATTAGTAACATACATTATTATTTATTCCCTCGTGAAAAATCCAGTGTGACATTTTTGTAACATAGATTAATAATTTAATTTTGAATTAGCTCGACGCAATTTTTTCCCCCGAATACGTTTGGTATTCATGAGTAACTGATTATTATCTCCTAATATAAGCAAGAAGAGAACAATCATCGTATCTCATGTATAACTGTCTTAAGTATTTTTTAAAAACTTAATGTACTAATGGGCCAAATTCTGATATTGGTCTCTTTATCATGTTAGGGCCCCTTTGATGAATCAAGAAGTTTTCAACTGAGGAGAAGCCCAATAGCTACATATTGGTCTCTTTAAACCCATACAATAAATATGGCACCTAAGCCCATCTTACTCTTACATATTTCAATAATATTACTAATCTCATATACACCCGATGTATACACAAAACACGACTAAAGTAACTCTAGTAACAACATTGTCACAAACAAATGTTAGTTCCCGTCAAAATGTATCCTATCACAATCATAGTAGAATTAACTGAATAGGAGATAAACCAAAGAATTCGTGTTTTATTTGAATAATCTATATTCCAATAAGTAATAGATTGTTAGAGAAATGACACATTTACTTAATAGGCATTTCGCCATGAGAATTCTTTCACTTTTTTCAAAAAATTCTTTAACTTTTGAAAAAGAGAAACTAGTAGTGTTTCGCCATAAGAATTATTCTCTCACAAAATTTCAAAAACAACTCTACTTTATATTCATGGCCAAACACAATACCAACTTCAAATTACTAAAAAATATTATTTCATGGATAAACGAGACCTTATTCACAATCTGCAACACTAAGTGTACCAATGGATTCGTTTATAGTGATCAAATTTGCCACTTCCAAACAGGATTCACAAATATACATTGTGTTGTGCTTCATCTATATGGCCCTAATCATAATAAGCCCAAAAATGAAAGGGACAAGTGCACAAGTAACCAATTTGGACTATCATTTAAATCATAGCCATTATACATAAAAAAAAATTGTAAATTTAGCCGCTTCAAAACCAAATTAAGGCATATGTGATCAAAGTTGCAAAAGTGAGTATGTACGAATGATAAAGTTCTAACATTTTTACTTAAAATTTGGTTTGTCACGATCAAACTCTTGAATCTAGTTTGCAAAGGCCCAACAACCCAACATTTTTGTCTGAAGTTTGGTTGGTTAAGACGATTGTGTTATAGCAACTAACACAATAATGATGGTGGTGATTGTGACAATGAATTGATTTGATGTTAGTAGTTGATGGTTTGATGGTGGATGTCACTGAAAAATGTGTGGTGGTTGACGATGAGTGTTGGTGAAGGTAGTAGATATTAGGAATTAGCCTCAGTGACGATAGTGACTTATAGTAATAGCGAGGTGGTGACAGAGAGTGTGATAGAATAAATAATTATAATAATTGATATGTAAACATGATAGTATAAGGAGTTGTTTGCTTAGGAAAGAGTTATCTTAGGATATCCCAGGATTAATTATCTCACCATGTATATGGGATAAGTGGGATAACTTATCCCATCACTGTGATATAAATGGTGGGATAATAATCTCGAGACTAACTATCCCACATTTTATCCTGAGAACATTGACCAACTTAAAGGGTCAAACATAATTAAAAAACTTGATTAAGTTAATTGTGGACTTGATTAATATTTTCAAAAAAACAAATCAACCCATACCCCTCTCCTTTCCAAATCAACTGTCTCTCTCATCTCTCTATCGACAGTCTCTGTCAGCTCTCTCCTAACCAACAATTCTACAAAATTTCTCTCTTTAATCCCTGACGACTTCAAGCTCCATCGACAAATAGTTGGGCGAGTTTCTTTTCGACTTTAAATTGTCAATCGACATAACGAGCAGTGTTCTCTAACGACAAAAACTTTGAGTTCTTCATCGTCCCATTTCTCACAGGTAAAGATTGTGTCTTTTTTAGTTATGAAGAAAAGAGGAACTTGAGCCAACTTCTCTTCTATTATTGGTTAACAATTTCAATATTCCTTGCTTAAATTTGAATTGTGGACTAAAGAAAACCCTAATTTCTGGCATTTCTTCTCTACTCTTTCCGTTGTGAGATATAATTTTGTGTTGTTATTGTAGTTCTTGTTACCTAATTTTCAGCAATTTAAAGTGGAACATCAGAGACCCTTCTAGCTCAAACCTTTAGTATTCCTGTATGGAAATGGGATGCTATTAATATGGACTTGGTTATAGGCTTACCTTTTTCTTATCGGAAACATGACTCTAATTGGGTAATAGTTGATCGGTTGATGAAATCAGCCTATTTTTTCCTGTTAAGTCTACCAACACGGCTGAAGCTTATGACAAGATTATCTAAATGAGATTGTTCGCCTACATAGGATCTAGATGTCCATTATTTTAGATAAAGGTTCCCCATTTAAAGCTCAATTTTGGAAATCATTTCATAGGATCTTGGGTACTGATACGAGCCAAATAGACAACTTAGCTTTAGATGATATCTTTGGAGTCCAACACATAGAGACTCAAGACATGGTCACTTCGAATATACAAGAACAAGCATAGAGGACCAGTTTTGAGCATGCCATTAAGCAAGGCTGTGTGTGGAAGATTTCTTGGAGCATTAAAGACTTGAGGACTCACGGTTTTGGACCATACTTAATGGCTCATGGTTTTTGGAGCATTGAAGATCCTTAAAACACTCCAAAACCGCCATTCTACTTAAGGGTGTTTTGGTCATTTTGTGCCCTTTCCTTACACTCCATAGGAGTTCCTTTCATTAAGGGCATTAGGGTTATTTTGGTTTTGATTTTGTAATTACTATAAGTAGGCTCTTTAGGGTTTATTTCATAGTTGGATGTTTTATTGATGTAAGACTTTGAAACATTGTAAAAAACTCTCTCTAGTGTGAGGAGTGTAACACCTTTAGTTGTAAGTCTTGGAATAGCCACCAAACCGAAATGAGGGAACCAAGTGTGGATATCACTTATGTTGCAGTTGTTGGCTTCAAACGTTGGTGCTAGAGAAGGTAATGTCCCTCTTGTGTCTACGCAGGAGATTGGTGATAGTTTGTGTAGGTTGTAAGGGTCCTTAGATTTGATATATCTTAGGATTCTTAGAGTTTATACACTCCTTTGTCAATCTATTTATCCATTTTATCTTTTGTAATTCATTTGTTCTTGTGTTGTCATCTTGTTGTCGTTTTTGTGTCTTATTCTTGTGGACTGTTTGTGACATTTTTGTGGCTGTTTTGTGCCTTGTTTGGACCATTTTTTATCATTTGGTATCAAAGCTAAGGCTGATTTTATTTCCACAAGATTAATCTTGGGCTTGTAAACTTGAAAATCAAAAAAAAATATTGAAAACTAAAAAGTCCAGAAAAATAGCAATATGCCCGTGTTTATGTTCTTAGCCGAAATTGTATTCTTGTTGTTGTTTTGGCCAAGATTTAAGTCTACATATAGGTGTATTTTACTTGGTTTCAGTGTTTCTGGTGTTAGCTCTCATCTTCTCTAACACCTTGAGTCTAGATCCAAGTGAGCTTGAACGATTGTTGTTGGTATTATTGTTGCGGTTTCAAAACTTGAACATTATTGGTGTTATTATTGTGGATCCAAAATCTGGAAGGTGTTGGATTAAACTTGTGTTGTTGATATTGTGTTGTGGGTTACAAGCTTGAAAAGGGTGTGTTTGATTCTTGGAGGTTCACGTGAGGTTTGGTCTTCAAACTTCTATTGAAGGTTCTTGTTGTTCTAAACCAATCTTCATGTCTAGTTGCAAGAAGACTCTTCAATAGTGTTGTTTTGATTCAAAAACAAAGTGGAAAGAAGTGGAGTTTTTGTTAGTCTTGAAAACTAATCCCAAAGACCTGGCAAAAGGGAAGGGGAACAAAAAGATCTACAGAAGACTTGGTACCAAAAGAGAGAAAGAACACTTTTCTAGGTGTCCAAAAGAGGAAAGGGCCTCCAACCCTTCAAAAATATGTCTTTCCCAAAAGGTGTAAGACAAGTCAAACCTTTTGAATGTGAAAAAAAAAAAGATCCAATCTTGATGTTTTCTTCCCCAAGGCCGAAATACACTTCTTCAAGAATTGAAAATTGAATAAAAATTTCAAAGTTGAAAAATAAGAACCTTTCAAAAGCCGCAACCAATCCTAGACCGCCACATCACCAATTTCCATACAATACCGAAACTTAGGGCTCAAAATCTTGGATTCTTAGTTTCTTATTGTTGATTCTTAGTTTTGTTTTTTTGATTCTTATACTATTTGGCAACTAGTAAATACCTACTAAGTTGTAAATCAGTTTTTATATATGTTTCTTCATGTTAACATTATTTTTGTGCTTTTGTTGTTTTTGAATCGTAGTATTTCTTGGTTCAAGTTCGGACATTACTTTCTTGAGTCTTCCAGTAAAGAATCCATTCCGACCAAAGAGTAGACTCACCCCTCGACTCATCACGAACTACAAGCTGACTTGCAACACTTGCAAAACCAAGTGTGAGACGATCAAGTCTGTGAGAGTGTGGAGAGGTTGTTTCGAACTAACTTGTGTTTTGTTTTGTAGGCTAGTTCTTTTTTTCTTTCCCATTTTTTTAGGCATAATTACAAGGGAACTCGCGGCTTCAACCTCTCAAACCATGGACAATAATGTCACCAATGTCATTTTGGCCAACCTTGACACTATGTCCCGAGACCTAGATATGATAAATGAAAGGTTGGAACATATGGTAGGTCAAAGGGAGCAAGTGATATGCCCGAACACACGTCAAGAGGAAGATTGTATCTCATGTGAGCTACAAGGTAATAATGTTATCCCTTACACTCCTATGAATTTAGAATGTTGTGTTGTGGCTAGTAGTATCCAAGTGGATGTAGTTGTGGCTTTGCCTAGGGTAGAGGTGCTTGAGTCTTCCTTTTGTGATACTCTTGGTATTGCTAGGTCACATGAGGACCAAACTCTTGTTATAGGTACACAAGAACTAGTTGATCCTTTAAATGCCGAAATTGATTCTCCTCATGATAATGATTTGTTTCCATCTAGTGCTAGCACTTATAACTTGACTAAGGTTCCATTACCAAGTGACGAGAGTATTCACACAGTAGTTGACCCTTGTGAAAACCAAGGTGAGTCTACGTTGGTATGTGAGTTTCCAACAACTAGTGAGGGTGAGCAAAATGATCAACCAGGTGAAGATGATCTTGATTTGTTTGAATGTTTAGAAAACCTGAGTTGTGATTGTCCTTGTGAAGAAGGTTTTGATTGTGGTCCTTTGGCTTCCCGTTATGTCTTGTATGTATGTGAGGACTACTCTTGTGAAAGAGAAGGTGGTATGTGTTTAGAAATTCCATTGACTTCTTCTCTATGTGTTTCTTATGTTGGACATACTCCTAGTGGTGATTTTGAAACTAGTAGTAAGTGCATGCATGAAAACCCTTTATTTGAAGTTGACTTGTGGAACAACTTTCTCAACCATCTTTTTGTTCATAATATTTCCAATAGTGATAAAGAGGGTATGCTTAACTTTGAGGATGGAACCCTAGGGGAGTGTGAGAGTGGCCGAGATCTAAGTCCTTGGTTACGTCTTGCATTTGACCCCGGTAACTTCTTAGGGTGTGAAGGATGGATAGTTGTTGGTCGGTCCACTTGTTTGAGTGACATTGCTATATGTGTTGCGTGGACTTTACTTTCAATTAAGGCACCTCTCCTTGATGGTGATTCCTTTTGCCAACTCCTTTGTAATATTTTTACTAAGTTCCTCGTGATTAAAACAAAGAATGTGTGGTTATATCTCAAGTGTGTACCTCTTTGGCATGTTGATGTTGTTTATTGTGCTAACTTTAACCCTCATGTCATAAGGATGTGGTTCTTGTTTTTTTTTGTAAGGTTTGGATTCAAGGTTGAATCTTTTTCAGACAGGGAAGGATGATACGAGCCAAATAGCCAACTTAGCTTTTGATGACATCTTTGGAGGCCAACACATAGAGACTCAAGACTTGGTCACCTCGAGTATACAAGAACAAGCATAGAGGAACGTTTTTAATCATGCCATTAAGCAAGGCCATGTATGGAAGATTGCTTGAAGCATTAAAGACTTGAGGACTCACGGTTTTGGACCACACTTAATGGATCACGGTTTTTGGAGCATTGAAGATCCTTAAAACACTCCAAAATTGCCACTCTACTTAAGGGTGTTTTGTCCATTTTATGCCCTTTCCTTACACTCCATAGGATCTCCTTTCATTAAGGGCATTAGGGTTATTTTGGTCTTTATTTTGTAATAACTATAAGTAGGCTTTTTAGGGTTCATTTTATAGTTGGTTGTTTTATTGATGTAAGACTTTGAAATATTGTAACAAACTTTCTCTAGTGTGAGGAGTGTAACACCTTTAGTTGTAGGGACTGGAATAGAAACTAAACTGAAATGAGGGCACCAAGTGTGGATATCACTTGTGTTGCAATCGTTGACTTGAAACGTTGGTGCTAGAGGCGGTAACATCCCTCTTGTGTCTACGTCAGAGATTGGTGATAGTTTGTGTAGGTTGTAAGGATCCTTATATTTGATATATTTTAGGGTTCTTAGAGCTTATACACTTCTTTGTCAATATATTTATCCATTTTATCTATTGCACTTTGTGTGTTCTTGTGTTGTCATCTTGTTGTCGTTTTTGTGTCTTGTTCTTGTCGACAGTTTGTGACATTTTTGATGTTGTTTTATGCCTTGTTTGGATCGTTTTATATCAAGTACTCAAGTGAACCTTAGCATTGCATTTCATCCGTAGACAGACGGCCAGGCAGAGCTCACTATTTAGGCGCTCGAAGACATATTGAGAGCGTGCGTGCTGGATTTGAAAGGTAATCGGGATGATCATTTGCCTTTAATAGAATTTGCTTATAATAATAGTTATTACTCCAGCATTGGCATGGCTCTATTCAAAGATCTCTATGGGAGACGATATAGATCACCTATTGGTTAGTTAAAAGTAGGCTAAACACAGGCATTAGGTTCGAATCTAGTCCATCAAGCTGTCGAAAAGGTTAAACTGATATGAGAGCAGTTGAAGACTGCCCAGAGTAGGCAAAATTCGTATATGGATGCGCGGCTTAGAGATTTATAATTCTAAATTAATGATTTCGTGTTGTTGAAGGTGTCGCCTATAAAAGGCGTTATGCGATTTGGTAAGAAAGTAAGTTGAGTCGTAGGTATATTGGGCCCTATAGAGTTATTCGCAGAATTGGACAGGTAGCCTATGAGCTAGAATTACCTCCAGAGTTAGTTGTAGTGCATCCTGTCTTTCATGTGTCTATGATACGTAAATGCTTAAGAGAGTCGTCTCGTATGATCCCTATTGAAGGTATTGAGTTTGCTGGAGACTTATCTTTTGAGAATGTTCCCGTGGCTATATTGGATCGCCAAGTCAGAAAGTTGAGAACCAAAGATATAGTTTTGCTAAAGGTGCTTTGGAGGAACTAGAATGTAGAAGAAGCCACTTGGGAATCAGAAGCGGATATGAAAACTAAATACCCATACTTGTTCCAAAAACTACCAGAAGGTTCTTAAACTACTTGCCCCTTTATATGATTGCTAGTTTCTACTATATTTTGTTTTGTTGATGTCTGACTCTTACTTGATATGTTGCGGTACATGATTTATGCCTATGGGTCTTGAGATTTATATGGAAACAGCGTTTGTATGAAGAGTATAAGGTAAGTTACATGATTGATTATGACCTTTAATTGTGTGTAAGGCTAAGAGGAGCCCCGTGAACTATTTCTTGAGTTTAAGTCCAAGCGGAGCCTCGTATGTTATTTGTTGAGTATTATATATATAGTGACGCTCTATGAAGCATATTTGGATGTATTCTAGCTATCTGACAGGTACCCAATAGGCCTATTTACAAAGAAAACTCCGGCGAAATTTTTGAAAATTTAGAGAGTTAGTCAAATTTAAGGCCGCATGATTGGTCAAGTGAGACCAGAGTTGATTAAACGACCTTAAGAATATCTTAGATAGTTATGGGATGGAAAGTAAGGTACAAGCATCATTCGAGAATGAATTATACTAAGTGGGGCAGACTGTAGCACCTCAAAAAAAATTTGAATTTAGTTAACAGCTTAAACTAAGGACAACTTTGACCTATAAAGAAAATTTCAGTTCAAAGGAAAAACAAATGGAGTGAAAATATATTTATACAAGGAATTTATATGTCATCTGCTGGTAAGATGAGCATCTTGAAATATCAAGATACATATTGTAAATGTATAAACTTGTGGGGCCCTTTGACCACCTTCCCTTTCTTTTTTCTTAAAAGTAAAGTGAAAGTAAAAGTAAGGGTAATATATATATATATATATATACACTAGTTTCCGACAATTTTCCAGAGACCGATCGACTGTACGACGATGTTTACTACTTTTCGGATCACCTTTTTCAGTTTGTTCCTTTTCAATTAAGGTCTCTCAGACGTCTAGAGCGGTCCTTATTAGTTTTCTCTCACATATCTTCACCAAGTCCCTCACCGATCCTTATATTAATTACATCCATAACAAGCTTGGCACATATGTCTTGTATGCACCACCTTGAGGGGGAGTGTTAGAATATGAGTAGGAATAGGAATAGCATATAGAATCTTACTTGTAAAAGGATTGTCATTTAGTGACCTATTTGGAAAAGTATTGAAATGTAGTGTCTATAAATAGGGTATCAATGTAATAATGTAAACACAACAATTCAGTAGTATTTTTCTCTTATATTTCTCCCATTAACTTCAGTCAAAGTATCCACCACTGTTCTCCCTGATGCCTAATACAACACATCAAATACACAATGAAGAACATGTACTCCTACCAAATATGCAATGAAGAGAGTACGCTCTCTTTGTTGTATAATTTGGTAGGAATATATTTTGTTGGTCGAATATTTGGTAGGAATATATCCTCTTGATTGTATATTTGCCATTTGTATAGGATAATCCTGTAGATTCCTACACTTGTAATTTTGTTTCCTAGTTTAGCTACACCTCCGTGTATAGAGGTCATTTTAATCAATGAAAGATGCAGCTACTTGCAATTCACGGTATTGGAGCCCCAGCCACCTTCTCATCTAGTCTTTGGTTGTCTTCATCATCGTGTATGAAACAAATGTTACCATTGTTCAGACCACCGCTGCTGTTGTGAATTCTGCTTCAAGTCAGCATCACACCTTTCCCTATGCCTAGTATCACACATTAAATATACCAGGAAGAGAATATGTTCCTTCCAAATATACAAGCAAGTGAATATACTCCTCATTAAGATATTCCTCATTAAGGCTACATGGAAAAGAAATGGACTCTTGATCTATTAGTCTAAGTACATTCTTTTTGAAAATATTAACATATATTAATCTGCATAAAGGCTATGCTGGCAGCAATCTTTAAAAAATGATCCCCTGTGTGCTCTACAAAAGACGCTTTAGACCAAAAATATAAATCGTAAATACAGTTCATTTTAACTACTTGACTGGAAGTAATCCTATCTTCATAGTATCTGTTGTTTCTTTCCAGCAGATGCACGCTGGAAAAATACTCCACTTATTTTGATTAGTCCTTCCAGAGTAGTTCCGGGCTTTCAAGATCCCTAGTGTTTCTTGGCATCACCCATTTCAGTTAATCCAAAATCAGAAACAGGTCCCAGAGCTGAGAAGTTAAATACAATGTAGGTTGTAGGAAGAGGCGGTTGTTTGATTCTGAGGCAGCTTTACATAGATTTACATAGGAAACATCTGGAGAGTATATTAAGGACCTTCTTAAAAGTGGGTATGTCTTTTTGTAGTGGCATTTCTACTCCATCTTGTACTGACACACGCTTCCTCTGGGTGATGGTAACACTTTTTATGAATGAAACTTTGTTTTCTCGAATTGTTGGAAAGATTGCAGTTTTTGACTTTCACCCGACCAGATATTCCTTACTTTAATTTGTAAATAATGTAAGAAAGGTTTATGCATGCTCCTGACCCACTATTCATCATTAGTGGCCATAGTACATGGTTTGTTTATTTCAGCTCATAGTACATGTGTTCTTCATTGCATGCGTTATGTTGATTGGACAGGAGATGTCGTTGACAGGAATTCTACAGCAGATTTTGCACTCTTTTATGGTCATACTCTTGTCTCTTAGTTGACCAAAAAGCAGCTTTAAGTGTCTCGGTCTTCCACTCAAGCCGGGTACTGTTTCTTCGTAGCTACCAGTTCTGACATGATGTGGACTGACAATCTCCTTCCTAAGATTTTCATATACGTCCGTGGTGTGCCAATCGTGTGGTATGAAAATCTTAGTGCAACACACTTAACTACTAATCTGATACTTCATACTTGAATGGAACACATGGAAATAGACCTTCCTGTTGTCGGTTATTTACTTTGTGAGAAACAACTTCAGGTTCGGTATATCTCCTCCACTATTCTAGTTGCAGATGTGCCTAAACTTCTTGCTACACTAATTCAACTTGAGGGAGGGTAATGAGATATATATATTTTCTTGGTTATATATTTTGTAGGAATATATTATCTTGATTGTATATTGGATAAGAATATTTTCTCTAGGTTATATATTTGGTAAAAAATAAGAATATATTCTTCTGGTGGTAAATTTGTTTTAAAAGATTTGTAGATACCTACACCTCATCTGTAATAAATTCTGTTCCGTGGTTTAGCTATACATCCTTGTATAAGTATAGTTTGATCCAAGTTTACACCTGTTACTCAACCTGCAAACGTCATGCAGGCTAATATCCATTAACCTTTGGAACCTTTGGAACCACCTGTAATCAAGACATTGTAAGGAGGAAGCATTGGCTCAGTTTTATTTCTCTGTGGAGAAGAAGCAGCCGCAGCCTTCACAACAGCAGCACAGAAACGAAACGAATTGCATTTAGATATTAAAAAAAACCTGGGTCTCGGAGATACAATAGCTGAACGGCCGTAAGAAGAGTTAAATTTTCTGGTTGAGAACGAGAAGAGTGGTGATTTAGTAAAGGATTGAAGTGAAGTTGTGGGTACACTCATTTCAACCATTGTTCTTTTTTTCTTGTTTGGCTGAGGGAAGGAAGGATACAGACCGTTGTTTTGGTGTGCTGCTGATAACCAATATAAAGACAAAATCCCCTAATTTTTTTGTCAAACCTAGTCTAACACATTTTAACTTCATAAATATGATAGAATAAAATGAAGATGTAACGGTAAGGGACTATCCCGTCTGACTGGACCAGTTGAGGGAAATGATCCCAAATGTATATTTTATACAATTGTGGGAATAAAATACTACTGGATGCTCACATTCACATATGGTAGTGATTGTAGTCTATTTACATTGATACCCATAATATTTATAAATTCTACAGCAGGAGATGCATTTTTGTTGTTGTGATCAATCTCTCGAGCTCAAGCACCTGTTAAATTAGATTTATAGATTAAATTAGTTCAGAAGTTCAAAATAATCCACCTTTGCAAGAATCACAAGAGTAGCAAAGTTGTGTTTGGTCAATGTTCCAATTGAAGCAATCCATGTTTGTTGCATTGTTAATTACACTAATCCAATATGTTGGGTTCACAAATGTGTACCCACATAGAGTTGGTGGCTTACAACACCCTGACTGCAAAAAAGAAACAAAATGAAGTATTATTAGAGAAAATAAATGTGAAAAATAATACTCCATATGTCACAAAATAAAATAAGCGTCGCCTTACCTCATTTTATGTCTATTTAGAAAAATAATAAATAGAGATAAATATCAATTACCAAGGGTCTTCTCTTAGGAAAGAAAAGTCTCCCTTCAAAAAGTTTTTCTGTATAAATCTACAACAACAATGACATACCCAGTATATTCTCAACAGGTGGGGTCCCAGAGGGTAAGTGTAAGTAATTCATACTACTACCTCATATGTGAGTTAGAGAGGTGATTTTGAATAGACCCTCGGCTCAAACTTTTCTAATATAAATCTCTAACAAGATATTTATAATGACTCCTCATAGACACTGCAATGTATTTGAGCCATACTCCTATACCATATATAGAGAGAGAGAAATCAATGAACTAATTCACTGGCTCTAAAGCTTTTAATTGAAAATTAAAAATATTCCGCACCATTACCTAAATGTTTCCAAATTCCGACACCAAGTTATATATAGAGTACATGCCTGAAGTCTTAAAGTCGACAAATGTACTAGTACCTAGCAGTCCTCTTTTAGCAAAGACTATCTTTCTAGTAGCAAAAGACTCTTCACTTTTGTTTCCAACTGATCAAATGAATTTTTCCTATCATCAGAATTCTAAGTCGAAATAGCCAGCATTATGCAGACCAAACATATCTGCAATTGGAAGTCATCAAAGTTGAATAAATGGAATGATAATAGACACTATAAAGTGGCATACTTACCCATGACATGCAGTCATATATTACCAAGACAGTGTATGTGCTTCCACCAGGACAGTTAAGATAGATTTGACATTGCAAAACATGGATGTAATTATAAGTAATACCTTTTTACATACAACTTAATTAAAAAAAAAGTATAGCTATACGGTTATGTAAAAGCAAAGCAATACCAAAATATCTGTGTTTACATCTATAGTTTCAGGGGTCACAAGTTGTGATATTACTTTCTAAGCAATTGCAAAGTTGATTAGTGTTCCAATTAAGATAATCTGACTCCTGAACAACACAGTAGAAAGATCCAACGTGTCACGTGGCGTGATCACGGTAGGCATGATTAGTGAATTGCTAACTCCCTTTTTTGCTTCAATAACACCATATCTTTTCCAATGAACATTGGAGGAGAAAGAATATTTAAGAATATTTACCACTTATATTCTCCACCCTGTGATCTATAATCTGGTCACAATAATTAAGATTTAGTGCTTGCATATTTTTGCAATCTTGATAAGTCAGTCCAGGATCTGTAACATCAGACCCCAGCCAATCTAGGGAAAGTAGAGATGAACCCTGTGAAGAGATGACATCCATCCAATGATCGTTCAGACCAGGATATTCTCCCATATTCAAATCCTTTAATGTTAAAATCACTTTATCAAGAGTTTGTCTGACCTCAAAGTCACATGCAAGAATTAGATGCCATAATACCTTGAAGGAGGCCACCTAATGCAAGTAAAATGAAATGCCAATTTCAGAAGCTTACTTTAAGAAGCCGGACAGTGTATAAGCCTGACCGAAAGAATCTAAGAGTTCTTTCCCCTACATAGAGAAGTACAGGAACTGCTAGGTACATCCACGTTTGGAAACAAATATATGTTAGTAGCGTAAAAATGACAAAATGAGAGCCATATTCCTGAAAAGAGAGAGAACAAGAAATCAGAAACTATACCGTCTTGGAGTACCATTTATGCACAAAAAGGAGAAACGTACCATAGACCAGCAAGATGTAGACAATCACAAGAAGGTGGTGCAAATACCAAAATGCATTGAAGATAGTGAATCTATCAAAAGGTTTAGGAAGCGCAATGAGGCTTTGCCTAAACCATCGCATTGAAAGAGTGAAAGCAATGGCCATGAGGATTATCATTATTAGTCCTGTCACACCCTCAACTCCTTTAACTAGATCTATGTACCGAGGCTCACTTGGGCCAAAACCATTCACCAAATATTTCTAATAATCTGTATATTTGCACGTATAAGCTTTGGAAAATCACATACAAGGTGGTTTCCGGCATGGTATGATACTAGTAACAATTGTTGCAGCAACAGTCTGCACACAACAAAAATATTAGAGCAAATATAAGTGCCACCTATTGCAACTTAAGGACTAATATAAACACCACCTTTCACTTATGTCGTCCACGAATTTTGTGATTATTACCGATGTACATGTATAATTAGGCAAATTCTACAAGAGTAACATAGATATGTTCATTATTCATACTCACGTAGTAAGAACAAATTCTCAATCTACATTGGCAAATAGAGTAATAGTAGGAACAAATTCTCAATTTAATATTTGCACATGTTTGATGAACTTCTTAACATATATATAAGATTGTGATCAAAACTACTAGATTATGGCAAATCCATAATTAACAGACTATTTTAGTTATATAATCTATTTCATAGAAGGTTAGTAAAAAATACTACATAACCTAGAAGAGATCTTTGTGGGAGCATTTCTTTTTTAACATATGGAAACAAAGAGAATGTAAGGGGCAGCCTACCTTATGAAAGTTGATATTATCATCAAAGGGTACAAAACTGTTCAACTTAGCAGACCTGAGGCATCTAATGGTATTCTTGCATACTAGCAACAGTATTAAAGCCATGTTGAACTTGAGAGTCTCAACAGCATCCTTAGCCGTGAGAAGACAATAACCCATGACTTTAAATGCACTCTTCTTTTTGTATGTATAGAACTTACAAAGAAAAAGTTTAATTATTATCAAAATCCACAATGCTAGAAACCAAATTCTCTTCCAGTTTTCTTGAAACCAATAGACAAGTTTTGTGCTCATTCTTTTTATTGAGCTTCTCTTTCTTAACCCATGTAGGTTTTGGCTTAAGGCTTGGCTTGTGTAGCTTAATACTTGACTGTAATTGAGGTAAGTGTCCTTTTGGGGGAGAAGTGTTTCTTCTTGCCATAGCTGCATTTTCATCATAGTACAGCAAAGCATACAAGAAACATTATCAGAAAGTTGTTTCATGGCATCATGCTCAATAACTAAAGGATAAATGTTACCACATGCTTATTCATCCATAAATTGGTCCAACGTTAAACATTTTCCAGAATGAAACCTAATGAGGCATTCAATATTATTATGGGGATTTACTTGTTTAAGTATTCCACCACAACCAACATTCGAAGCATCAGTCTCAACTATTTTTAACAAAGCAGGATTAGCTAAGGTTAAAAAAGGTAAAGACTCAACACATTTTTAAATTGTTTTTACCAAATTAGTGTGAGTATCAGTCCAAGGTCCTTTGTAATCATTCTTTAGCCTATCATATAAAAACGCGAGACAGATTCTGATAAAAAAAGAGAAATGTAATTAAGGTTGCCTAAAAACCTTTGCAATTGAGTTTTATCAGTAATAACATCAGAAATTTTTTTAGCAAAGTGTAAAGCCCTTTGTATGGGTTCGATTCTCCCTTGACAAATATTGTGTCCTAAAAATCGAATATCATATTGAAATAAGCACATTTTTTATTTAGAGATGACCAAACTATTTTGTAACACAATTTGCTTGAATATATTCAAATGTTTAAAATTCTAATGTTTTTAAAAATATAAAAATATCATCAATATACACAATTATAAAATCTATATACGGATTGAATATATCATTCATGATTTTTTGAAATTCAGAAGGGGCATTTTGCAGACCAAATGGCATAACATTCCACTCATATTATCCAAAAGAAACATTAAAAGTAGTTCTATATGTGTGATTTTGAGAAATCCAAATTTCCTAATAACCAGATTTTAAATCAAATTTTGAAAATATATTAGCATTATATAATCGAGATAACAAATTATTTTTATTATGTATTGGATACCTAATCTATTTCAAACTTCATTAAGAGGTTTATAATTAATTACAAGTCTTGGCATACTAAGTTCTTTTTCAGCAGTATTATTAATATAAAATGCAGTACACAACCAAGGGGATTTTGAAGATTTTATAAGAACCTTTTATAAGAGATTATCAATCTCCCTTTTACAAAATTCAACTAACTCTGTGTTCATTTGGAAGGATCGATATTTGGTTGGAATTTTATCTTCACTGAAATCATCTTCATAAGGAAGACTAACAATATGCTTTTTGCGATTCCAAAAAGAATTAGGGTGGTCAGCACAAATATGAACAATTAATTGATTAGATATCATTTTTACTTTTTCCTGAATTTTCACATAATTCAAGATATTATGAATATTCATACTCATCATTTCAAGATGTAAGAAATTTACCTGTCGATGCTTCATGTTAATTAAAGCATTTATGTCTCTTGTTACTGGATTGGTAATAAAAGAATAGGAAATTTCTTGATTTTTATAAGAAGCCTTGAAACCATTCACATCAATATGCATTTAAGGATAAATAGCATTTATAAAATGTGTTCCTAAAATAATAGGAGGATATAACTAATTTTTTATTAGGAAAAATAAATGCGGAATGCAAATCTTATTTATACAAATATGTTCATGAGGTAACTTATAATTGAAAAATTCAAAGATAAACAATTTAATAAAAAAATTATAAATACAAAAAAGAAATAAGTGAAATAAAAGGTAAGAAATTAATTCTTATATTTAATTTAAAATATTTTTTCCACCAAAAAAGATATTTTACAATATAAATATGAAATAAAGAAACTTATAAATCATTTAAAAGTAAAACAACAACAATATAAATATACTAGGTTTGTTATCAATATAACTAATACATCATTTACAATATAAATCTGTAAATCGATGAACTATGTAAATATTATAGTTAAGTTATCAATTTGTAAAAGTTCATATTCTTTTGGGAGTCGGGTTACAATATAATTAGGAAGGAGAGAGAGAAGTTTTAATTTGTGGGTTATGTTTTTGAGTTGGGTAATTGTATGAGATTTAGGGGACTAAAATAATATCAGTTGGCTGCAATTTTTAGTTTAGGCTAAAAAGAACTAAATATTTGGTCCAAATGGAAGAAAAATCCAATTGTTCTCCCCTTAATTAATTTAATGATATTTATTATCTCCCTAATTAATTTTCCCTGACGTACGTCTAATGTACGTATGCATATAAACTTAAATAAATGCAATTGTATTTCATAATTAAAAGAACTGTATTTAGAAAATATTATAACGATATGACGAAATTTGTTTAGAATTAAACATAAAAGTAACATACTAATATTTTTTTTTCAAAAATTAGTGAAGAGAGTAATCTTTAAAATGTTCGATGCGATATCAATAATTATTATACTATATATAGATAAAGATATAGACTATATAGAAATTGGAGCATTGGGACGACCAATGACAATAATGAAATTAAATTCAGATGTAAGGTTAAAATGGTAAATTGAGCATACTAAATATCCTAAAAATTTATTTTATGTGTGGCCTTGTGCACATTGCACATAGCGCTATAGAACTCTAGAAGTTTCTCGGATAAAGCCTAAGGTTGGTACAGTATATTTTGAAGTTGTTGCGAACCAAGAAGCAGTTCTTCTTGCCGGCGGAGAGAAGGGCCTGAGGTATGCAGTGCCAAATGCACGTATAATGGGTCATCAACCTCAAAGTGTTTGTGGAGTAAATTCTTTCAGGTAACTTTTTCTGTCAATTTTACCCTAATCTTTTGTTGATTTTTCACTTTCATGAACTGATGCTTCCTTGGTTTTCTCTAGTTTTTCTAATATATTCTAACATCCTTGATCTGAATAATATCCTTCTGGGTAAATTTCTTCGTATATCCGTTCTAGCGAATTTATGGTGTCAATTTCGTAGTCTATTACTTTTTCTAATATTATTTTCTTAATATCTATAATTTCTATATCTTCAAGTATATATAAGATTAAAACTTTAAGATAGTCTAAATGATCTATTTTCTAAAATTCATATTTTATAGTTGTTTGTTTTAGCCTTAGTAGTTTTTGCATATTTTTATTAAGAGATTTATTTTTATTTTCCATGTATTTGTCTATATTTGTTTTCATCCGTTTTTCTAGTAACTGTATATTTCGCATATCTTTTTCTAAAAATTCTACGTAATTTATCATGATAAGTATTTATAAGAGTAGTTAGGTAGGCATGGTATATAATTTACTCTAGCCACGTAATATTCACCAAATGTTTTTTCTAATATAATTTTTCTTATATATGTTACTTTTATATCTCTAAGTGCATACAAAATAAGTATCTTAAATTTATCTACCATCACATCAGATAAATTATCATTCATTTTCATAAAATTATTTTTTCAAAATATTCCCTTCAACCATGTACATAACAAAATATGGTCATCTTATATCACTATATACTAGATTATTCTTAAATAACATGTTCTTCGGTCACTATTAGCATGGTAATTTGGATACTTTTTCCCTTAAACAGCACCTCGACTCTGGTTACTCCCTGCCACGACTTCTTGCCCCATTGGTTTCACCTTTAGGATGACATAGTCCTTAGGGATTTTTCTCCGTTTCCATTTTGCTAATAAACTTCTTAACATATTATTCTTCGAATAATTCTACTATAAAGTAACTAATATGAATTTATTTTATCATATCATGATTGTTGGGAACTATGAATTTAGCTATTCATAATCATAAATAGATATACCTATTCGGGTAGCTTTGATATTTCTGAAGTTTGTTTCTCCATAGCTTTTTCCATTGAAGTATGTATGTTTTTTAATTAACTGGGCAAAATATTGGTTATGGAATTGAGAGAGTTTTTGCTTTAACGTGAGAAGGCTTGCTTTGCAATGCCTTCTGCTTTCTTTATTTATAGAATGAAGGAAAGGGTCTTTACAAATAATCCTACATGCTTTACAAAAGCTAAAAAACAAAAAAACTCAAAAAGTCCAGGGTTATGGTTTAGAAAGGTTTGTACTCTATAGATGTTTTCTATATATTTCTGGGTTGTATAACTATAAACTTTTTTGTCTTGGTTTACGCTATCTCGGTATGTGGTAACTTGTGGGGGTGTGAATAAGTGGTCACAGGTATGCAGGTGGTTAACAAAGAAAATACAAAATTCAGTTACAACGAAAGAGATTCGGAGACTAGTTTTAAATATATTAAATTTCACATTTATAATAGAAGTAATCAGTACTAACAAAAATGTTATTGCAGATTACATATCAAGACAAAGCTACACAGACTGAAATTATAGAAGAAGATACTCTAGAAAAAATACTCAACACCCTAACTACGCTTTCATTAAAAGTGGACAGTATGGGTACTGAGATAGAAAAACTAAAGACTAATGAAGATAAACTGAAGTCTATATCTATGAATCAGCTAACTCAGCAGTGTGCAGAGTTATGTCGATCGGAAGACAATAAAATTCCAGAGCTAGAAGGAGACATTGGGACACTCCATAAAACCCATAACATTTATCAATCTATTTCTGCAGGTACAAGCAAAGGAGTTAGTCGACCAAGATACCAAAACACAAACATGAATAAAATATTTGAAAAATCATTCACACCAAAAATACAAAAAGACCACTGATATAATGAATCTATTCTATATAAACTAGTTATCCGCACCACCCTACAAATGGTATCAGAGCCCAGTAATTTAAAAAGGTACAGAAGTAAGATATATGTTAGAGTTAGAGTTAGGATTTATGATAGACATATTAGAATTTATGTATATGAATTGAATTAATTATGAGAAGACTATTTAAAAACAGAGAAGCTTTTAGGAAAATTAAAGAATCTTTAGTTAGAAATTATTCAGAATATATAAGTCTAAATAAAACAAAAGAAAACCCATAAAGATTAGCCTATTTAATTACATTAATATCTAGTATTGAAGCAAAATTAATAATCCATTTATAATCTAGAAGAATGAGACACATACCACCTAATTATGATACAATTAGATTTAGATATCCAGCAAGATATTATAAAAATGATTTAAATGAATAAAGAGCAAAAATACAAAGAATTAAAACACTTTATTTTTGAAAAACGTAAAGAATTAAAAATAAGAAAAGAAAGACTACATTCTAATATATTTGTCGGAGTTAGTAAAAACTCAATAAATACACAAAAAGATGAAATATTAAAATTAGAATCACAAATAGATAGTTTAGAATATATATACCAACATGAACTATTCACAATAAAATGAACAAAAAAGAATTCATAATAGATGAAAAAATATACGAAAATCACGAAGGATCAAAAATAAAAATAGTATTTTCTAATCTAGGAAGAAGATATAAGAAAATAGGTCAACATTTATATCTAATGTTAGAAAAAGAAGAATTAAAATTAGAAGATAAACTAACAGCAATGGTAAGAATAGAAAAAGAGAATGAAGAAATAGACAGAAAAAAAGAAATAGAAAAAATTAAACAACAAACTACGGAAGAAATACGAAAAATAGAAGAAACTAAAAATAGTAGAATTGCTGAATTAAAAAAAGAACTACAAATGTTAAAAGATTTGTACGAACAAAGACAAAAAAAGAAGAAGAAAAAGATAGAGAACAAAAATTACTGAACGAGATAAATCAATTTACGAAAAAATTAAAAATAAATAATATAGATGCTGAAGAGACAGATAATTAAGATTCAGAAGATAGTGAAACATATACGAAAATATTAACAAGTACAAAAAAATTAGAAATTAACGAAAAACAAGAAATAATAATTAATGAAGAAAACTTAGAAAATACCAACACAGAAATAAATACTCTTGATAAAAAATAAGATGACAATATAATACCTAAAACAACAGAAATAAGAAAACCCATATATTATAAAAGTAAATTTAAAAGATATAATGAATATGACAAATGGACACCAAAACAGATAGTTAATAAAAATTATAACTTTTTAGACCTAGACTGTGTAATAGATACAGAAAACACAATACAATTATGGATAGGATATATGACAAAAAAATTATTAGATAATAATATAAACATAACAGATGCACCAGAATATATAGAAAGAACACCAATAGGATCGGTAAAACTATGGTTTTCAAACTTAACTGAAAATAGTAAGAGAGTATTAAGAGCTAATAAACCCATGGAAAGAACATCATCAACAACAACTAAACTAACACCTATAGAATTATTAAAAACATATGAAACAGCTATAAAAGATGAATTTGGTAGTATGACAACAATAGAAGAAGAGCAAGAAGAAGAAAAAGATACAAATAGGAATTTAATGTTAAAATTAACAATATATAATATGTGTTATATAGACGAATATACTTGTGCATTTAAAGAATATTATTATAAAGAAGCATATAGTATAGAAGAAAGTAAAGAAATAAGAAAATTATATTTTAATAAATTACCTGAACCATTTAGTTCAAAGATAATAAAAAGTTGGGAAGAAGAAAAAATAGTAGATACGTTAGGAGCAAGAATAAAATTTTTACAACAATGGTATAGAAACTTATGTGACAAATATAGAGAAGAATTAAAAATGGAAAAAAACATTAATAAGAAATTTAGCATGTTGCAAAAATAAAATAGCACCCCAATTTGGATGTGAAGAAAGATATTTTAAGAAAAGAAAAAGACATAAGAAACAAATATGGGATGGGATAAACTAAAAACAACAATAATAGTTAAAGAATTTAATAATGAAGTAAGCTTAATTACTTATAAAGCTAGGAATGTAAAAGCACAAATATGGGATAAGATATTAACAATAGAAGAAATTTATAATTATGAACTAACATCAAAACATATACTTTTAGGAATGCCATTTTTAGATAAACTATACCCACATATAATAACTAAAAACGACTGGTGGTTTACAACACCATGCAAACATAAAGTAAGAGAAAAAAGAGTTAATACTAAAATAAGAAAGAAAACTGATTGGATAAGAGGAAGTGAAAAAATTACACAAAAGTTAAAAAATATAAAAAATACTGGAGATACAATAGAACTAGTAGTATTTTCGATAAATAAAACAGAAATAACTATATTTTCAATAAATAAAATAGAAATAGTTAAGAAAAAATTAGAACAATTATATAGTGAAGATCCATTAGAAGGATGGGAAAAACATAAAACTATTATAAAAATTGAAATAATAGATAAAAATAGTATAATAACCCAAAAACCATTAACCTATAATTTTGACGATTTAAAAGAATTTAAAATGCATATACATGAATTATTTGAAAAACAATATATACAAAAAAGTATAGTAAACATAATAGTCCAACATTTATAGTAAATAAACATAGTGAACAAAAAAGAGGAAAAAGTAGGATGGTTATTGATTATAGAAATTTTAATGCAAAAACTATAACATATAATTATCCAATACCAAATAAGATATTAAAAATAAGACAAATACAAGGATATAATTATTTTAGTAAATTTGATTGTAAATCAGGATTTTACCATCTAAAGTTAGAAGAAGAATCTAAAGAATTAACCGCATTTACAGTACCACAAGGATTTTATGAATAGAATGTATTACCATTTGGATATAAAAATGCACCAGGTAGATATCAACATTTTATGGATAATTATTTTAAACAATTACTTAATTGTATAGTATACATAGAAGATATATTATTATATACAAAAACTAAAGAAGAACATATAAAATTATTGGAACAATTTACAGATATAGTAGAAAAATAGGGAATAAGTCTACGCGAAAAGAGAGCTAAAATTATGAAAAAACAGATAGAATTTTTAGGAATACAAATAGATAAAAGTGGAGTAAAAATGCAACAACATATAGTACAAAAAATAATAAATTCAAAAGAAGAATTAGATACAAAAAAGAAATTATAATCATTTTTAGGATTAGTAAACCAAGTAAGAGAATATATTCCAAAATTAGCAGAAAACTTAAAACCACTACAGAAAAATTAAAAAAGGATATAGAATATAACTATAATGAAGAAGATAAAAAACAAGTTCAAAAAATAAAATTACTTTGTAAAGAATTACCAAAATTACAATTTTCAGATGAAAATAAAAAAATTATATACATAGTAGAAGTAGATGCCAGTGAATATAGTTATGGAGGAGTACTTAAATATCGATATGAAGCAGAAAAAATAGAACACCTCTGTACATACTACTCAGGTACGTTCGATGAGATAAAAATAAAATGGGAAATAAATAGGAAAAAATTATGTTCATTATATAAATGTTTGTTAGCGTTTGAGCCATATATTGTATATAACAAATTTATTGTGCGAACAGATAATACACAAGTACGCTGGTGGCTAACATAGAAAATACAAAATTCAGTTACAACGAAAGAGATTCGGAGACTAGTTTTAAATATATTAAATTTCACATTTATAATAGAAGTAATCAGTACTAACAAAAATGTTATTGCAGATTACATGTCAAGACAAAGCTACACAGACTGAAATTATAGAAGAAGATACTCTAGAAAAAATACTCAACACCCTAACTACGCTTTCATTGAAAGTGGACAGTATGGGTACTGAGATAGAAAAGCTAATGACTAATGAAGATAAGCTGAAGTCTATAGCTATGAATCAGCTAACTCAACAGTGTGCAGAGCTATGTCAATCGGAGGACAATAAAATTCCAGAGCTAGAAGAAGACGTTGGGACACTCCATAAAACCCATAACATTTTTCAATCTACTTCTACAGGTACAAGCAAAGGAGTTAGTCGACCAAGATACCAAAACACAAACATGAATAAAATATTTGAAAATCCATTTACACCAAAAATATAAAAAGACCACTTATTCATACCCCTACAAGTTACCACATACCGAGATAGCCTAAACCAAGACAAAAAAGATTATAATTATACAGCCCAGAAATATATATAAAACATCTATAGAGTACAAACCTTTCTAAACTATAACCCCAGAGCTACAAACATCAACGAACCAAACACTAACTACATAACCCAAAAATTACAAGGATATAACAAACTAATCGCACTACCCAAAACTAACCCAAGCTTAGTAAAAACCTGTTTTGACTACGGACTGCTAAACACCATATACACCCAAGATGGAGAAGAATTGATAGCCATGGAAGAGTTATACAAGATATTCACTACCTATAAAAGAATAACGAAAGGCACTCTATTTTATATGAAGTGTTATACTGCACCCGCGGACATATTATATGACGAAATAAAACCAGTTATATAAGTCATAAAAATAGGATTAACTAGAGATATGATTATACCAGAAGATATTGCGCAGCAACCGTAGATACCTAGAATCGAGATACCAGAGCTCTATGCAAACAAAAGACTTATTGGACTATCTACGATTATACAAGAACTAGCAAATAACTATACTAATGGAAATCCAATATAGAGCTACTACTCGAGAGATCACCAAATGATTTACTCAAATTCAAAAGAGCTACGACCAACAGATATGGAGGATGTAAGACAATAGATAATGACGCTACTCAACCCAGAGAAACAATCTACTGCACGAGCTATTAGAAAAGGATTTATTTCTGACGGACTACTAACAAGATATTGTAAAATAATTGTACATAAATATCCAGATCACCAATGTTCAAGGTGTAATGGAGAAGATAATATTATTCCAGAGGTACATATAGAATAAACAAGAAGACAAAATGCCAGCTGGAAAGATAAGATAAGGAGCAATAATGGAGATATAGTAGATATGACAAAATCAACGGAGACAAGATATTTATTATACAGATTTTAGTTACGTAAATGTCTTTAAAATTATTGAAAACTACTATTCTTGTAAGGACTACTTTAAAGCTATGTAAGACTTTTAGGTAGTCTAGAAAGTAACCTTTAGGACTTTTTGAGTTTTTTTGTTTTTTAGCTTTTGTAAAACGTGTAGGATTATTTGTAAAGACCCTTTCCTTTATTCTATAAATAAAGAAAGCAGAAGGAATTCCAAAGCAAGTCTTCTCACGTTAAAGCAAGAGCTCTCTCCATTCCGTAACAAATATTTTGCCTAGTTAATTAGAAAACATACATACTTCAATGGAAAAAGCTATGGAGAAACAAACCTCAGAAATATCAAAGCTACCAAAACAGGTATATCTATTTATGATTATGAATAGCTACATTCATAGTTCCCAACAATCATGATATGATAAAATAAATTCATTAGTTACTTTATAATAGAATTATTCGAAGAATAATATGTTAAGAAGTTTATTAGCAAAGTGGAAACGGAGAAAAATCCCTAAGAACTATGCCATCCTAAAGGTGAAACCAATGAGGCAAGAAGCCGTGGCAAGGAGTAACCAGAGTCGAGGCACTGTTTAAGGGAAAAAGTATCCAAATTACCACGCTAATAGTGACCAAAGAACATTTTATTTAAGAATAATCTAGTATATAGTGATCTAAGATGACCATATTTTGTTATGTACATGGTTGAAGGGAATATTTTGAAAAAGCAATTTTATGAAAATGAATGATAATTTATCTGATGTGATGGTAGATAAATTTAAGATACTTATTTTGTATGCACTTAGAGATATCAAAGTAGCAGATATAAGAAAAATTATATTAGAAAAAGCATCTGGTGAATATTACATGGCTAGAGTAAATTATATACCATGCCTACCTAACTACTCTTATAAATACTTATCATGATAAATTACGTAGAATTTTTAGAAAAAGATATGTGAAATATACAGTTACTAGAAAAACGGATGAAAACAAATATAGACAAATACATGGAAAATAAAAATAAATCTCTTAATAAAAATATGCAAAAACTATTAAGGGTAAAACAAAGATTGATAAAATATCAATTTTAGAAAATAGATCATTTAGACTATCTTAAAGTTTTAATCTTATATATACTTAAAGAAATAGAAATTATAGATATTAAGAAAATAATATAAGAAAAAGTAATAGACTACGAAATTGACACCATAAATTCGCTAGAACGAATATACGAAGAAATTTACCCAGAAGGATATTATTCAGATCAAGGATGTTAGAATATATTAGAAAAACTAGAGAAAACCAAGATAATCTAAATAAGGAAATTAATTATAGAAACCGAATTAGAAAAATAATGGAAAATCTAAAAGAAAAATTAATATGGATAGAAGAAACCTTAGAAAATTTAGAAAAAAGTACATGTGATAGTTTATATAATTTAAAAAACTCACTACGAGAAGAACAACACAAGATAATAAATAACATAGAAAATCTAGAATTAGATATATACTACAGTACAGATAGGATAAATTATTATACAGAAATTTGTAACTAAGCTATTTCTTTTGCCAAATTTCTAGTTTCTTTCACACTTTTGATTTCCATTACCTCATCTAGATTTCAAGTTCAGGTATGTTTTCTAGGATATTTCTCCTAATTGTCTTCTCATCTTGATTATATCTTTTGTCCAGTTATTCTATTTTATACCCTTTCGTCTTTAGCATTTTTTTTTTTACTTTTTCAAGTTTTCTTCAAATAATATATTTTATAGTTCATTGTTGTTGAAGTAGAAGGATATATTAAACTCTTAGTTAAGACATATCATGGTTGCAATTTATTTTCTTTAAAATTCTTTTCAAATTTCAAAATCTGTTCATTCAGATTTTGTTTATTTTCAATTTGATTACTTTTTTCTTCCTTTCATTTCCTACCAAGAAAACAAATTAATTTTCGCATCTATCTCCAGTTAAATTCTTCCATTGTGTTCTTTACACCTATTTGCGGAGGTATGCTCTAATGATTTAGTGTTAATACTTGAGTTTTTAAACTAATTTTTATGTCGTCGAATCATTAGTAAGTTCACTGTGAGTTATATTCGGCTACAGTGCAACACCTAATGCTAACTTTTTACCCAAAGAAAAAATCGGAAAAAGATAGTTGTTTAATTTAACCTTTTTGCAGTTTGTTACTTGTCCATTTATAAATGCTTGCGAGGAAAACATTGTTTTATTGCAAATACAACAATCTTAAATATATGATAAAATGATGCTCAACAGAAAATTTGGGCGCTCTTTTTTTTCCAATCTTAAATTTGGAATCTTAATTTTCTCATTTATTTTAGTCCACTACCTTGGCTATATGCTTTCTGGTTCGGTTTTTGGTCTACTAGTATTTGTTTGTTGTATTCATTTCTTCTTCTCACTCACCTATACTTCCAAAAATTATCTCAATGCATCCTACCCTCCTCTCGTATCAACTAAAAAAGAAATTATCTTAATTGTACACTTGGTTAAGGAGTGCTAATTTGTTATTATGAGTTGAAAGAATGAGTTGTTTAAGCTGAGATTAGGATTCTTGATCATGTTTTCTTTATTTTACTAAGTCGAATAAACTTATTTCTTTGAAATTCTCCTGTAGATTCTCTTGGAATAATCACATGTGTGATATGTTCTATACATAATTGATGTTGATTTCATCATAAGATAATTTACAATCTCCGTTTATATATTAATATAGTTTCTTTTTAGTATGCATACAGGAGGAGGTAGCAAAACTATGTTTTATTCCTAAATGATGTCAATTTTTTTTCTTTTCTCCTTTTGCTTAATTCTTAACTTGCTACAGTATTTTGATGTGTGCTTTAATCTTGTCTAGTTGAGGATGTGTTTTGATGATTACTACTACAATCATATCCCTCTATCTAAAAGCATTTGTATTTGTGCATAATTTTTGCTCTTTCCCTGTTGTGATTAAGTTTCCTGGTTAGTCACTTGATTCAAGCATGTTTGTGTTTAGGCATGATGTTGTTTGAAATAATTCGTAACTTGTATTTCCTTGTCTATGGTAACATGAGAATTTCATATATAGTTTTAGTATTGCATGGTCTGTTAAAAAGTATGAGTTCACTTTAAATTTACTATTAGAAGTAAAGTAAAAGTTTCGTTACTTCTGGGGTTAAGTGTGTCTCATTTGTCTTTTTTGGTTTGTTTGTTTTATTTCCTCTATAACATGAAAAATAAAATGAGCGACTCACCTGCATCTGATAATAAGGATAATAAGAGTAGAATAGCATCACAGTAGTCTTCCAAGTAATGTTGCCTAATCATATCAACAGACTTTTTGTTTGCTATTCATAGTCATATTTTGACTGAAAAAAGTGCTCCAGTAAAATTCTTTTCCCTCTTACTAGATTTGTGGCACGCGTGTTAATTCTCGTATCTTTTCTTTGCATGAAATCACCTTGAAGTCCAAATAGACTTTTTCTCCTTGCATTTCATAATGGTTCAACATGACCCACTTTCTCGAGTCAAGCCCGAAAGAAAGTCCATAGCCGATTACATAGCGCGTGGATACGAGAAGAAGGAAGAAGGAAAATGGGTCAAAATTCCATCATTAAAGTTGCCAAGAGACTCGAAAGTCTCGAATTTATTATTTTTGTTCTCTTTTATATTTCTTTTATTTATTCATTTATTTGGGCCTCGAAGGCAAAGTTGTAAATGAATACAGGTGAACATATTTTGGACCCAAAAGGTCCAGAAATATAGTTTAGGACAGGTTATAGGCCAAAGCCCAATACATAGATTAGGACAGTTGAAGATGGACCGAAAGCCCAACTAGATTAGGACATGGTTGATGGATTGGGGATTAAGAGCCTAAATCACTTATTTCTCCCTCTTTCCCTTTTTCTATGTTTATTTGCTATATGCTTCTTCGAACTTAGTTAAATCCTCTACGAAGTTGTTAAAAACTGACTTTGCATAAAACTCAAAAAATATTTTCTTGATCTATTTTCTTTTCAATAATCAATTTTGCTTTTTAAAGTAAGTCAAAAGAATCATTTTCAAATAGTCCAGATAAGCGCAAGTTAGCGGATATTCTTGGTGACTTAATAACCTTCCAAGAGTATTAATAGGAACCATTTATCTAGAATTTCAAAACTTAAATGATTTTTCAATTTTGAATCATTTAAGTAATTTATAAAAGTTTTCTTAATTTCCTAAATAAATTAAGTGGTGACTCTAAATAGTCATTTATCCGCAAAACAAAAATGGCGACTCTGCTGAGGATTTAATTAGGTTCTAACCAAATGTTTAAATTTATCTTTTGACTAACTGTTTAAACTATTTACGTGCTTACATGTTTCAATTCTGCTAAATTTAACTGTTGCATTTCATGGCATAATCCTTCATGATTATTAAACTATTTTAGGGTTTCGTAGATATCGTGGCCCCTATTGATCAACTCCAAATCAATTGTTGGGAATACGACAGTTTATCAGCACGTTAGGCGGTCGGAGGCTATTCGTATCTCCCAACCAAAGTTGTTCACTTGGGAACCTGTGTCCAAACCCATTCTAGACACCCAGGATAGAGCTAAACCAAACCCTATTTTAGACATGAGCCTAGGACGACTCAATACCCGATGGGGTATTGGGTTCATTAGAAGACTTGCCTTGCGTCTATTGACCCTGAGTCAATTACAGAAGAACCATATTTATGTGTTGAAGAAATATATATTTGTTTAATCCAATCCATTATTATTTGGGGTTTGGGGGAAAGCTTTATTTTCTTACTTTCGTATAAGGATGCCTCAATCATATATCAATTAAAGGAGGAATTAAAATGAGCCAGGCAAAAGATTGATCGATTTAGACGATTACATGACTTCCCAAACTAATGATCTAGAGCACATTAATACGAGAATTGCTTGATCATCAACAGATGTCACCAATGACAAGAAGTAGATAAAGCTAAGATGTCGAAGGACGATAGAAGAGCATCTAGGAACTAGTATTTCCTATCTCCTACACAGGTTATTGTTCTTTTTCTCATGATATTTTTCCTTTCTCTAGAGATTGTATCCTTTTTATGCAAATTTTGTAAGCATTTATGCCCTTTATGTATATATATGTAGATTTGGGGGATAATAGATTAGTTTTAAAAAGAATATATTTCCTTCAAAATTCGCTAGGCGAACACTTGGTTCTAAAGGGTCACCCCAACTAGGATATGTGCTTATTATAATGTCAATATTTGATATACTACCTTATGTGTTTATTTGTGTTTGTTTGAATCAAATACAAATTTATCTACTATGTCCCCGCGGATCAGTTTGTTTATGTGGCAAACAACTCTATGTGGTTACTTTTTGTCAAATATCTTGCATTAATTATCACATATGGGAACTACCACATCTATCTTTGAGTTATTTTACTTTACAGATAATCAAAAACTACTCTGTGTTGAAACAAACTGGAAGAACATCCTTACTTCACCCAGTCAAAAGTTCATAAACTCCAATCCTCTAACCATCATTCAAAAATGACTAGAAGAGACGAAGAAAATGTGTTGACCATCAGGGACAATGTAATAGCGAAATAAAGCGAGATGATTGATGAACTCGTGGGAAAATTAGAAATGCTTCAGGAGAAGATGAATCGTACTTGAGATTTGATTAATTTGGCCATCACTGTCAACGCTCCCACTCTAGGAAGACACGGGCCTCCTCTCCAGATCCCTTCCCTCAGTACGCCTATTCTCGAGGACCATCCAAATAACATATCGTCTGCTCCCGCTCCTCAACTTGTCCAAAATACCAATTGATAAAATAACTCAGATGCTTACCATCCACAAAATTCATCCCTAATCTCACAAAATCCGCCTCCAAAACTATAAAATTCATTCCTAAATCCATCATACCTGCTCCGAAATCAACAAAATCCACTCTCAAATCCAAAAAATCTATCTCCAAATCCACAAAATTTATTTCTAAATCCACAAAATCTCTCTCAGATTCCACCAAACTATTCTCAAACTCCTCAAAGCTCTACCAATTTCCAAAATGTACTCCCCCTCTACCGCCCAATCTCTTCTCATCCTCAAAATCAAGCTATCCTCTCAATTCCTTCTTTTGTCATCATACCCCCTATCATCTACAATCCCTTTCCCAATCTTGAGATAGATCATTACGAGGAGAATGAAAAGGAGTGGAGGACTGAGCTTGAAAAGAAGTTGTTGGCCATGCATGAAGAGATTATGAGGATCAAAGAATCTCATGGGGACGACGATAATGATGCTTTGGGGTATGATAATTTGTGTGTGCATACTAGAGTAGATCTATCAGAAGGGTACAAGGTCCCCTAAATTTGAAGTGTTCAATGGTATCCAAAATCCAATTGCCCATATAAGAAGGTATTGTGATCAAATGGTTGATGTAGGAAGAAATGAGGCATTATTGATGCACTTATTTAGCTAAAGCTTAAGTGGTGAAGCCTTAGACTGGTTCACATCTCAAGAACCGAAATGATGGTCTAGATGGAGGGCATTGGCTAAAAATTTTCTCGATAGGTTTGCATTTAACGCTGAGATAGTCCCTGACCGATACTCACTAGACCGGATCAATCAGCGAAATGATGAGGTTTTTTAGACTATGCCTTTTGTTGGAGAAACGAAGATGCTAAATTACAACCTCCCATGTCTGAGGAAGAAATGGTATCGGTTTTCTCTCATACTCATGAGGGAGAATTTTATACCAGAATGGTATCCATTGTCCTAGCAACTTTCATAGATTTGGTAAAAATTGGGAATCATTAGAGGAAGGCATCCGAATAGGAAAGATTATCAAAACCCCAACATTATCTGAATCTTCTACGTTCTCAAAGAAGAAAAGGGAGGATCTGACTACGGTCTCTACTAATTCTGTTGATAAATTGATGAAGAAGTTCAAGCCAATATTCTTTCCTCTCCAACGTCACCAAGTTTTCAACGTGTATTCTATGCTCAATAGCAGTACCAAGCTCCACTTCCAAAATCCAAACCAATACCAAGATCCACTTTCAAATATTTCACCCTAGTACCAAGTTCCACAGCCAAATTATCAGTCTCATGTTCAAGCTACCCTTCCAAACAGCCAAATAAACGTCCAACCGCCTCCAAACTATCATCAAGTACCTCCTCCCACTAATCAAAACCAGTATAACCCCCCACGTCTACAACAATAAACCCAGTGTATTCTCATAGAGTGGGGATGACCCCCCACGTCTTAACCTCAAAAATAAACCTCCTAGAAAATTCACTCTATTGGCTAAAAATCGTACCCAACTCTTCAGAAGATTGATAAAAGATGGTTATTTATAGCTTATTCCATCAAAACCTACCAATCTCAATTTCCAATTCTTTTAAGACGATCAAGTCTTTTCTTATCATTCAGGACCGGCAGGGTATAATACTGAAGACTGCATTAACCTAAAACATAAGATCCAAGACTTCATTGATCAGAAGATTATCACTCTTCAGGTACCGACACCAAATGTCATTAGTAATCCACTGCCTAATCATGGGGCAGCCACAGTTAGCATAATCAAAATAGAAAGCGAATGGGTATCTAACAAAACTATTACTAAGGTGGATTCGAAAAATTCTAAAAAGACAGAAGGTGTAGAGAAGATAGAGAAACTCGTGGCTGCCTTAAGTGTCTTAGATAAGAACTTGGAAGGAATTATTGAGCCTATTATGGTCCCAGAAAAAGCATCTAAGCGTGGGATAGGATAACAACCAAGAAAGGAAGATGAGATTAAAGATAAGTCAAAGATGAGACTGTCCAAACCATTGCCATGCCTATAATAGTCATTTCTTGTGCGTGAAATGTCAAATAATGATGGTTTTGGGGATGGGATAGGAAATCTATTCAAGGGATTCAATACTATACCAGAGGATTTCCCAAATTCTGATGGGGTGAGAAAGGTTGCACCAGGAGAGGCTTTACAAAATTGAACCTCCACTCCACTTATAACTCATTGCCCGTCGTGGTAGATGAAAGTATAATTACTAGTAGTTTTAAAAATTGGTGATGATCTGGAGGAGGCCCCATGATCCACCCTTTTTTGTCTTGAATTTTCTTTTCATGATTTACTGCTTTAAAAAAGGAATGGACCCGCATTTGTGCGAGTCATGAGCCATAGTTCGTATTTATTTCTCAAATTTCAATGAAAAGATCTCCCTTTATTTAAGAAGTTATTTTGAAATATGATTATATGACTGTCTTTTATTTTCTTACTATCATCTAACTTGGTAGCATCAATTTAAAACCTGCCAATGTTATGTCATGTCAAAGGTTAGACGAACAAAGCGAAGGGAATAATGATAAATAGAAAGAAGGCGATGAGGAGCAGTTAGTGGAAGATATAAAGGAATTTTAAAAATTGAGAGAAGCCCAACTTGGACGAAAATGGAATAGACAACCTGGGCGATCATGATGAAATCAAAGAGACAAGTGTTAGTGTTCACTTAGCAGAAACACGCATAATTCTGATATGATAAAGAGATACTATGTTTTAAGATGTTCTAGTTTTTGTTTCCTTGGTTTATTTGTATTCGTATTCATAATAAGATTTTGTTTTCTAATTTGTAACTGCCTAGAACCTCTTTCCTTTTATGTACGAATTGCGTTTGACCTGAATTTCTAAGAAAGGGATACGTAGGCAGTGTATGTCGGCTTCAGTCAACCCCTTAGGAGAATTTACTCTTTCCTTTTAGTTATGAACTACGTGATGACCTGAATTTTCAAGAATGGAATACATAGGCATCCTATGTCGGATTCGGTTAAGCTTTTAGATTTTTCTATATACCCTTAGCGTAGTCCTGACCTATGTTTGACCTGATTCTTGCTTGAACGGGATACGTAGGTGCCCTAACGGCTCAGTCATACTACCCCAAAAATAAAAATTGGGTAGAATTTTTTAGAAGAAATCTCAAAAATTCACAAGAGGAAGATCATCATCCAATAAATAGAACGAAGACCAACAAAGACTTTGGATCCTCCCAAGCTGAGATCATCTCAAACAACTTTAAACTGGGGCAGAAATTTTAAGGAAGGTCTCAAAATTTCCACCAAACATTGGAATATATTTCAAACTCCCCAGCAACAGAGGTCAAAATCAAGCTTTAGAAGACACCAGTGGCAACAAAGTCTAGGTAGACTAAATTTACAGCTATGATAGAACTATTGATAGAAATCCTTAGCGATGATGATGAATCCCTGGAATTCCTCCATCAAACGTATGATACAGTCACAATCAAGAGAAAGATGTTCATTGACCTAGTACATGACATGACTGGAAGGGATTTTCTAAATCTTTTATAGAAGTTTTGAAACTAGTTTTTAAAATTACGACTACTTTCAAAAAACTATACAATTTTTTTACTTAGTGATTGCCTAGGAATCTATTGGAATAAGGAGTCAGGGTGGACGTCCCAACATGATAGAGCGCCCGAAAGATGGCGAGGAGCAAACCAAGGATCGAAGGAGGTCAACACGAAGTAGTTTCGCTCAAGACTAATCATTTTTCTGTGGATGCAGGGATCAATACACAAAAATGGGAATTTTTTTTTTCAAAGAATCTCCAAGTGCATTCAAGGGAGTCGGCACAATAAATACGACAATCAAAAGGATCGCTCAATAGGAGAAAGAGCAGAAGTCATCCTCAAAATTCGCCTTGAAGTGAAGCAAATGGTATTTGAGTAATCCCCAAAACAAGGAATTTTCCCCATTTACTTGCATCCGATGGATTTGCTATTTAATTATTTCTTCAAAAAGAGAAGATTAATAGTAGAATAAGTCATTCAAATCATGATGCTCAGTATTCATCATTTAACTATCATAAAGCTTGATTGTGGTAGCTAGTGATAGCAATATTGTTTCTACTAATTGTCTATCTTTAGTACAAGTACATGTAGAAAGTAAAATGCAGACAAACAAACTCAAGTGAAAATGTTTTTAAATCATCGAAAGAACTATTTCACATTTTCTAATTACCGAGAGGGCCATTTCATGCCATTACTGAGAGGGCCATTTCATATTATCTCATGGCTGAGAGGGTCATTTCATGCCATTGCTGAGAGGGCAATTTCATATTATCTCATTGCCAAGAAGGCCATTTCATGCCATTGAGGAGAGGGTCATTTCTTATCATTGCCAAGAGGGACATTTCATGCCATTTCCAAGAGGGTCATTTCATATCATCACCGAAAGGGCCATTTCATGTCATTGCCAAGAGGGCCATTTAATATTTATTGACATGCGAGACACAAACTCTAGCGTCAAGGATATTATCAACATTTAATATCTATTAGCACATAAGACACAAACATTGGCATCGAGGATATCATCAGCATTTAATATCTATTAACATGTGCGACACAAACTCTGACATTGAAGATATCATCAATATTTAATATCTATTGACACCCGAGACACAAATGCTAGCATCGAGGATATCATCACTATTTAATATCTATTGACATGCGAGACACAAATGCTGGTGTCAAGGATATCTCATTATTTTATGAATCAACATCTTAATACATCAAGAGCACGAGATTTGAAAGGATGCCTTTAAGTCGCTATCTGAAGACTGATGATATATGAGATTTCCTAGAAATTTACAATTTGAGGGTCATCTATAAGTAGTATTATTTGAAATAGGATAGTATGAAAGATTACCTATGAATTGATAGAGTATAGGTCATCCGTAAGCCGCAACAACATCCTAACTGGATAGTGTGCAAGGTTACCCAAAAATCAATAGTCCGAAGGTTATCCATAAGTCACAACTAAATCCTTATCGGAGAATATGCAAGATTATCAAAGTGAATAGTCTAAGGGTTCCCTATAAGCCGCGTAATATCCAAGCTCGATTATCTGCAGGATTACCCCAAAACTACCAATTTGAGAGATATCTATAAGTCATATTGTGTCCAAGGTCGGATGATGTGCAGGAATACCTGAGAACTAGTGATTGGATGGATATATGAGCCATATATTATCCAAGGTCGGATAATGTGAAGGATTACCTAAAGGCTAGCCATTCATAGGATATCTGTAAGTCTCGTCGTATTGAATATCAAATAATGCGCAAGATCATCCAAAGATTGACAATTAAAGGGAAATCTATAAGTCGCTCATTGGCAATAACAAAAGAGGTTATGATTCCACATACAACAAGAAATATAGGTAACCAAAAAGGTTGCTGCATCAACACAAGATTGCACGGTTGCAGGGACCATTCTGCATAAAGTGTCGTCGGTGTCCAAAAGGGTCACCCCACTTTGAAGACATATTCACTCGATGAACAAACTACTTATGCAACAACCAAGAGGGTTGTTGTTGCAAGTTATTTCCTGCCAAACAGGTACATGAAAGGATGACTTTTCTTTTTAGGCAACAACTCACTTGGAGATATAGTAAAAAATTATACATTTCTTTCGTGAATTGTTCTTGTTTTGCTGAGAAATTTTGGCTTTTGAGAAGAGAGTCGCCACTTAATTTTGCAAAGGAATTAAGAAACCTTTATAAAATACTTAAAACGATCCAAAATAGGAAAATCATTTAAGTTTTGAGAAGTCTAGGTAAGCGATTCCTATTAATGTTTTAGGAAGGTGTTAGGCACCTTAAACGTCTGCTAACTTGAGGTTATCCAATCTGTTTGAAAATCATCTCTTTTGAATAACTTGGAAAATCGACTTGTGCGAAAAGTAATTGATTAAGGAAAAGTATTTTTGCAAAAACAGTTTTTTAGCGACTTAGTTAGGGAATTAACTAGATTCGAACACGAAGCAAATAAAATAATGAAAGTGAAATAGAGGAAGAAATAATTGATTTGGGCCTTAATGCCAAAATACGTCACCCTGTCCTAGTCAAGATATTGGGCTTTCGACCCATCTTTCACCTGTCCTAGTTTATATTTCGAGCCTTTGGCTCGAGTATCACTCCACCTGTATTAAATTTACAACTTTAGTTTCGAGGTCCAAATGAATGAATAAATAAGCAAATAAATAAAAGACAACAATAAATATATAAAATGAAATAATAAATGAGTCTTTTGTCTCTTAACCACTTCAAAGTGGAACTTTAACCCACTTTCTTCTTTCATCTCCTTGCCCCCAGTATACCATAGGGTTGATATTCAAGCTTTCTCAAAGAATTGACATGAAAGATAGGCCTCATTGGCCCGTTTAATACATGCAAAGGGGAAAGAGTCCCTTCGGACTCCGAGGTTGGTTCATGCAAAGCAAAAGATGAGTGAACTAGTATACGTTCTCAAGATTCATTACACTAATAGATAAATTATGCAATAAAAAGCACAACGCTTTAGGTGGGAGAAAATAGCAATACACTTGCTACATATAGACATGTGAAATATAAAAAACATAAATACATGAGCCTCAAGATTATAAAAGTATATGGCTTGCAAGCGATTTAATTAGTTAACGAATGTGTTAATCAATACACTCGGACAAACAAATCCTCATTCTATAATCTCTACATTAGTTCAAGAGAGTGTTAGGAAGCTTAAATAACCAAGTCTCAACTACTTTTGATCGCATATAGTACCGATATAATCACCAAAATTTTCAGAAAAAAAAATTAAACCAAATTTTCAACGAATATGCAAGGCAAATCAATGCACTGCCTTTAGTTGGTACATAAAGAAGGAAGCTAACCTATGATGAAAAAGTCAACTTTATGGATAACCAAGATCCTGTATTATTTTTATCAAGAGAAAAATAGGAGAATCTTCTTAACATGATACTTGCAGACATTAAAGACAAAAAAAAAGTAAGAATTTGACACTTTACCAACCCATCCTCATGAATTAAGAGCAACTTTCATATCTTCGTTCAACAAACTAAAATGCAGTTTCGAAGAACCATGAAAATAGAGAAAGATTTGATTTTTGTTTTCAAAATATTGCTCCGATAAGACCTCTTTTGGTCCATTTATACTACAACAGACAAAATCCTTCTTTAAAACATGCTTGACTAAGCAACAAAAGACAATTCAAATTTTTGATGTCAATCAGAACAAGCCACGAAAAAACAAATAGAGTTAGGGAAAATGCTAGAGATGAACATCTTCGAGTATTGATTTATCATTTATTTGAAAGATAAATTCCAGTGTTTTATTTTGACATTATGAGTCAAGGAAAAACAAAGTGAAGAGTCCTATTTCAACCAAGAAAACAACAAGAAACAAGCAATATTAAATATGCATAGAACTCAAAATGTCTTTCGCAAAATATCACCAAAAAGGATATAAGATTTACATTATCCTAAAGTAACTATTTCAAGCAGTAAAATACCAACAGAACATGAACAATGGCATCTCTAGAGAAAGTCAAATAACTATGAATAGGGCAAATTTCAAGCAGACTGGTGCAAAGTTCATCAAAGCATAAATTTTAACAACAATAGTCAAATAAATTATGATCTTAGACTCAACCAAAACCAACTTCATAGTCAAACCATTATTTGCATTTCGTAGGTAAGATGAAGGAAAATGTTTTAATACCCTATATTCTAACCATAACTATACTAAGAAGGAAAACTAGTTTGAACACGTAGAAAGAATGCATTTTCTCTTTAGCTATAGCAGCTTACAGACACGAGAAATGAGGGTATAAGAAAATCACAAAAGAAAACAGCCAACATCCATCACAACCTATGGCTTTCGAGGCCTCTAACATAGAACATCCCAGCACACCAAGATATTATTTATCACCATAGAACGACAAGATGAAGAAAAAACAGGCAGAAATAATTTAAAAACTTAACGTAGTGGAGTGTTACCTATTTTGGAGCAGCAAAACAGTACTATAAGCTAACTTCGGACTTCCACCACCACCAGAAAGCTCAATACCGTCATGAACACTCGACTAGCTGACTATTTTCTCTTTTTCTTGCTTGTTTTCCCCGCTCAAGAAAAAGTTTTGCTGCCCTAAAAGAATTTTTCTACCTAGGTTTTCGAGTTCAGAATTTCTAATACTTTTTGGACCCAAAAGTTTCCCAACCCTAGAATCTTCAACCCAGAATTTCCAACCTCTCTCTTCTTGAACCGAAATCCCCTTCCTTGCTTCTAAAACCCCCCTTTTATAGAGTGTCAACTAGGGTTTATCTACAGGGTAAATTGGGGATTTTCCAGAATAGGAAATTTTGAAATTCAAAATTCCAAAGCTCCCCCGCTTCGGTTTTTATCCATGATGCATCCATTTTTAGATTCTTTGAAGAAAAATAAAAATTTTGGACCAATAAGATTTGGGGAAAAATAAATTAACCCCAAAAAACAATGAGATTCGTCCAAATATGTAAGAAATCATACAATTACACCCGAAAATCGCGGAATCGAACCGTTAGGGGGATAGCTCATCCGATTCTAGAAACTTGTCGAGCTTTCTTCATACGAATCCACATGAGATGCACATGGAGAAAGGTCGGGTCGGGTTGGGTCGGGATTTAAGTTGTTCACGTATTGGGTTGACGAATTCGGGTCGAGTGGGTTACTGGATGCATTATTGTTGGTTTGTTGTTGATAGAGTATCGGTGCTTAGCTGTTGTTAGTGCTATTGAAGAAGATTGGAGAAATGGGCTGGGTTGGACAGCTTTGGGTGTTGGGTTGAAATTATTGTGGGCTGCTGGTACATAGGTTAACAATCAGGGTTATTTAATAGGAAAAATACATAAAGTAGCATACTTAAGTATAAAATTACACAAAATAACAACACTTTTATCAAATTACATTTTGTAGCATATGTATTTGTATGTATTTGTATTTTTGTAGCAATAGTTTGCAAAAATACAAAATACAACTTGCTATATTATGTAATTATAAAACTGTTGCTATGAAACTCATAATTAAGGGGATAAATATGTTATTTCTGAATTTTGCCCTATTTAATTACCCCAATTAAATCTAATTGGATTATTAAATAACCATAATTAAATTTAATTAGATTAGAATAATCATAATTAAATTTAATTGGATAAAAAAAATAACTCTAATTAAATTTAATCGGATTAAAATAATCTCAATTAAGAAATGATAACTTTTGGGATTAAGATTGAATTACAATTTAAACAGCTTATTTAAATTATTATCAAATTGAATATCTATTGGTCAATTGTATAACAATTGGGCCAATTTGATTTCAATTGAGGTCATATTTAATTCGTTCGCTAAATTGAATCGCAATCTGGCAAGAATCAAGTAACAAAGCAACCTCGAGTTTCTTAATTTGATAAAGATCAAACAAATATTCCTCCAGATAAAATATTTTGAGAGCAAATCATATTTAAAACCAAGATTTTATCCATTTGAATTAATTTTCAAGTTTAATCAATAAAAATCTAATTTCAATGAAAATTTTCATTTAGATAACAAAATTTATACACTCTCGTATATAAAAATGCGAAGAATGTATAATCATTAATTAAATGATAAAATTGAATTGAATAAGTAATTTAAACTAGCATTTATTTGAACAAAATAATTGTTGTGATTTTATTTTAAAATTGAAGAAACTCGGAATTAAATTGAATTGCAAAGGGCAAAAATTAGGTGTCAACAGTGCTTATTACTAATAACTTTTGTTTGAGATATTGTCGAGAGATTCTGAGAGAATGAAAATCTCAAAATTAAAACCACAGGTGCAAACAACTCCAGATAAGATGTAGCACAACGTGAAACTCTTTCTTAGCAGCAAAACGAGACATAGTCTTGAGAGGGATGTCAAACTCTTTGGATGCGAGATAAAGGATCATCGCCACCACCAATCAAACCACACCCCTGTTAGAAGGCATGTGGGTATTTTCAGATATTCTAATTTCAGCTTCACCTTTGAGACATTTCTAAACTCATACCGAGGGTAATCTTCTCTTTCTTTCATATACGAGTGACAACATACTTAGAGTTTTGGAAATTATGTCCAGCTAAGTTCTTACCTATGGATGTGAAAAGCTCCACATTCATTGTTAAGAGGTTATAAACCCCTTTTCTGCAACTCGATCAACTTGTCATTCATCCCTAACCAAAGATCGTCTAAAATTAAAGACTATTTTTTTACTGATTATGTCGAACTACAAGCAGTCTGATTCAATAAGTCTTAGGGACATGTAGCTGTAGGCTAGGCTCTATATAGAAAACTCGACGGCATTCCAACTTCCCCCTAAATTCCTTTGTTCTCTAGTTTTTTGGTTTCATCAAAAACTCTAAAACTGAGATAGCTTGTGCATTTTGTTGATAATCAAAGTCTATGAACTACAAGTGGCCTGAATTCTCATGTAACCTGAGATATGTAGAAAACCCGATACTGGAGTTTGGCCATAACTCCAACACTCATGCGAAAAACAACCTCTTTCAGAAATAAATTTGTGGTCGGGCAAAAATTAGGAAATTCAAACTCACTTTGCCCAGGGTTACTTGTATCCACCCTACCCAAAGGGAGGGGGCAGTTATTGACACCTAATTTTGGCCCTCCACAACTAATTTATTCATGAGTTTCTTTGATTTTTAATAAAAATAAATAATTATTTTATCTGGATAAATGTGCTCTAAAATATTTATTTTAAATTAATTTTATCATTTATTTGATGATTATATGTTTCGTATTTACATATGCGAGATTGTATAAATTTGGTTACTTAAATGAATATGTTTATCCAAATTGAAATATTATTGGGATTAATCTTGAAAATCAATTCAAATGGGTAAAATCTTGATTCAATTATTATTTGTTCTCAAAAATAATTTATTTGGAGAAATATAAGTTTGATTTTGTTAAACTTGGAAATTCGAGATTGAATCGGTTCTTAATTTGTTTTAAGTTTTGATTCAATTTAATCAATTTATTAAAATTGATCATAATTGAAATTAAATTGACCACAATTGCAATGTAATTGGTCAATTGTCATCCAATTTGGTTAATATTTAAATAAAATTGACTAAAAATCTAGCTAATTTGACCATTTTATAAAGAACCAATTTTTATCCTTTTCCATTTTTAATTTTGAGCCACAAAGACCGGTCCAACAATAATAACAACAATTAAATCATTCATTTACAACTCAGCAACCCAACAATTAACCCATTTAATAAATATCCAACACCAACCACCCAAGCCCAATCCACACCAAAACTGACCCGGGTCTATCCCTTTTTCCTTCAAACAGTGAATCATAACAGCAACATTAAGAACGTTCAACAAACAACGACCAAGGCAAACAAAAATTTTAACCGACACAGCCTCAATCGACCCAATACCCTTCAACGATGAGCTGAATCCAACAAACTCAACAGTTCAAAAATCCGACCCTACTCTAACTGCAAACAACCAGTGGCTAACCCAACACCCTCGACTCGACTTCGACCCATTTCGACAAAAATTCTAGATTTTTCGTGGATATTCCAACCCATATTGATCAACTCCAAATCAAGTGTTGGAAATAGGACAGTTTATCAGCAATACTGATTCCTACTCAAAAAAATAATATTATATTCACAGCTAAACGGGGCTTATTTACAATCTGCAACACTAATTCTACCTGTAGCTTCCTTCATTTATAATGATCACAAAAATATACAATTTAAAAATTAATATTACAAAATCTACTAATAGTATCCACTTTTCAGAGTATACCAATAGATATTTAACAAAACCTATCAAATAAGGTAAAAGGAAAGAAAAACACAGTAAAAAAAATATCAAAATTGCATACAAAATAAGTGATATTCTTTCCTATAATTTCTCCTCATATGTTTTACAATTCCATAGTTGACTCATTTCTTTTCAATTTTAATTTCTCTTCTTCTCTTGTTTTCCTCTTATTTTCCATTTTGAAATGTCAACACACCCACGTTGGGTGTTGCATCAAGATACCACATTGTGGTGATTCCTAGTTTCTCTTCAAAATCATTCTAATGAATTAAAGAAGATTGAAAATTGATATCTCTGTTAGGAAAAAATTTGTAATTATTTCAGTCTCTAATTGCTAGACTTATCATATAATTTCATATTATTCGTGAAAATAATATAGAAAATCATGTGTAAAAAGGTTAAATAACTACCTCTTATAAATATGGTATGAAAATAGTGTAAAAATTGATGTCTTGTAAAGGTTATTTATTTGCTTCTTAGAAACATGGTATAAAAATGGTATAGAAGTGGTGTAGTATTAAGGTTATTTAATTACCTTCTACAAAGATGGTATAAATATGATGTAGAAATTGGTTATCCTATAAACATGGTATGAAATTGATATAGAAATTGATGTTTAGTAAAGAATATTTAACTACATTCTAAAAGTATGATATAAACATGGTATAGAAGTTGGTGCTCCGGAAAAGGCATTCCAAAAGAACTTATATATCATATCCATAAACGTTTTAATCTGAAAAAGAATACTTGATTTTTTAATATTGCTTTGAGTAAAGTATTTAGCCCAATAGGATTGATTTAGTAATAGTACGCCGAGATAATTGCATGTGAGACCTATTCTACATACGATACCACAAGTTCACAGCTTGGGTAAATCAATATTGTTGCTTGTTCAAACATTTATTAACCTAAATTCTTTGATTGTTGTAGGATTATGATCATATTATTTTATATAACTTTGAGTGAAGAAAATGGTGAGGATCGTGATTGTACTTATTAAAAGAGAAGCAACAGATTTAGTAAAGATAAAGGAGTTTGGAGACCTTAAAATAACTTCTGAATTTTTAATGGTAATGGGTCGGAGTCGCAATCAAAATCGAAATTGGGTTGGATTGGATTAATTTATTGGGCATTTTTTATTGATTTTTTGGGTGATTTTGAAAGTGATAGCTACATAATTTTCTAATTTTTTTATGAGTTTTCATTTTTTCACTTCTTTTTTAGTAGCCATTGGAAGTTAAAGGTGGGATTGGAAGAAAGAGAGGAGTGGAAAAAAGGAGAAGAGTAGCAGAATTTTTGGATTTGATTTTTTACAGAGAAAAAAAAGGGAACTGAATAGTTGATAGATTTTGTAAATAAAAAATAATACTTCTATATTTTGCGATATTGATTCTTAAATTGTATATTTATGTGATTTTTCCAATATAAATTAGGTTGTGCTTCATCTATATGGCCCTGATCTAATAAGCCCAAAAAGGGACAAGTGCACAAATAACCGATTTGAACTATCATATAAATCATAGCCATTGTACATTAAAAAAAATGTAAATTTAGCTGATTCAAAACCAAATTAAGGCATATGTGATCAAATATGTAAAAATTCGATTTTGAACGGACGACAAAGCTCTAACATTTTTACTTAAAATTTCGCTTATCACGATCAAACTCTTGATATATTTTCCCATAGTTTAGTTTGAAAAGGCTCAACCACCAGCATTTATATTTGAATTTTGGTTGGTCAAGACTATTGGTGTTGTAGTGACTAACACAATAATGATGGTGGTAACTGGGGAAGTGAATAGAGTTAATGTTAGTAGTTGATGGTTTGGTGATGGATGTCGCTGAAAAATATGTAGTGATTGACAATGAGTGTAGGTGGAGGTAGTAGATATTGGGAATTGGCCTTAATGACCATAATCACCGATAGTAATAGTGAAGGTGGTGACAGAAAGTGTGCTAGCATAAATAATTATAATAATTGATATGTAAACATGATAGCACTAAGGGTCATTTGGTTGGAAAAGAGTTATCTCGAGATTAGTTATCCCATCATGTATGGGATAACTATTCCATCATTATGATATAAATGGTGGGATAAATAATCCTAAGACCGACTAATACCTCCAACCAAACACGGGATAAAACAATGCTGCATTTTTTCCTTGGATTATTATACCTTACACCTACACCAAACAATCCCTAATAGTAGCAATCAATAGTGATTATGATTATTAATGATAGTTGTGACGACACAGATGATTGACGATGATGATAGTGATTGCAATTGTTGACATGGTTAGAGATGGAGACCGGTAGATATGAATATACTAGTTGTGAAAATTATTTACAGAAAATATATTTAAATAATAGTATTTTGTATCTTAATTATTTATATATTTTATAAGCATACTTAGTATTCTAATATATGTGATGGTTCAAATGGACTTTGAATTTTTTATTCTTAGTACTCTATTCTATTTCTTAATATTTTTTGTTTGGCCCATGGTTCAATTCATATTGCTCAATCCCACGGGCCATCGGGCTTATACGGGCCCAGCTAAAAAGTCTTGTTCTCAAACGAGTTGTAAAAATCGTAGCCCATCCCGATCAAATTACAGGTTGGATTGGGCCAAACCAATGGGCCTGACCTATATTGACGGCTCTAGTTAAAAGAATGAATTCTAGGTTTTATTTAATTCATTCTAAGTATTTACATGATTACTCTTTCTTAACATTTTCATATATTAGCAACATGTAGTTTGAAGTTCACATAAAAATTCGATTGTGACTTTGTATCTTCCATAAAATAGTCAAGTTATGACCTGTTTTTAATTGAGTTTTAAAATGAATTGTAATAAGATAGAATGAAATTAATAGAAATTAATATATAGAAAGATCATTAATAAATAGAAAGATCATTAATAGAAATTATTGCAAAGTACATATAATGTGTACCATTATTGAAACAAAATAACAAAAATGGAAGATGAAAGCATACTTAAATAGAGTGAATCTATATATAGACTCACTTCATTATATAGAACTTCAATAAATAATATTATACAAAGATAGTTTATTTAATTCATTTAATAAGCAGTAAACTAGATATTTGCATCTTCTGATGGAGATTGTGAGGAGGACAAAGCTTCAGCTAATTGATCATTCAACATAATTTCTCCAATATCTAACCAAGCTTGAAACTGCATTACATCATTTGCATTTAAATGATCAATGGACTCCCATCGACCTTTATCTCTAGTCTTATTCCTTTGGGATAAGGAAATGAATTTCTCTTTTGCAACTTATTCTCTTTTATCAAGTTCATTTAGCCTATCATTGAATTGATTCACTTTATTACGTGAATTTTCAGCAACAATTTGTTCACCTAAATCTGTTTTCAAATTCATAAAACGATTAATGATTGCATTTTGTGTTGGGTAGACAAAGGCCTATGCTTTATCAGCTGGTGAAGATAGAAAGATTCCAAGATCTACATCATTTTCTCTAACGAGTTCACTAGCTTTTTTATATAAGCCGGAACATCGTTTAGAGAATGTGGAATATCGATTAGCATCTTTTTCTATCCTCACTAATGGAATTTTTCAGCGTCCTGTTGTTTTCTTACTCTCTATGAAGAAATATGTCTTACAAAAAAATGAAATATGATGAATATTTATATATATATTATTCATAATGATCATTAAATTTCTATCCAAATATCACAATGGAAAGTAATCTTTTCTTCTTGAAAATTATAGTAGAAAATTTTTATTCAATTTGATACTCATAATCTGAGTTTTATAGTAACATCAATGTGAAATTTAAGGGGGGTGAATTGAAAATTTCTGTGAGTCGACTATTGACTCCTCAAAGTTGACATACCTACCGATCAGTATACTTCACAAAATAGATTAGAATTAAAACAAATAGACAAGTAAATAATTAACTTTGAACAGAAGATACGAAGATTTATCCCAGTTTGGAACACCAATGTGGTTCCTACTTCCAGTCCCATTAGGTTTCAATATTTTTTTAGATCTTTCAATGTTGGGCTCGAGTACAATGATGAGAAACAAGTTCTAAGACTTAATTTGTTCTTCGGATTTTGTGATATAACTTCAGTTTGTATTATAAAGTTGACTCGATCCTATTATTTATACAACTATTGTAAACTAAGGATTACAAAGCTTTGTGAGACTAAGATTGAGGCACTTTGAGATTTCTCCTTGAAGTTGCGTATCTTCATTCCTCCATTTTGGCCATTTTAGTCTTCTGTTGTATATGCTTCTTTTCTTTATAAGAAAACCCAAGAGATTTCTTCTCAATCAAGGAATTAAGTTGATTCCTTGATTAAGGGAATTTAACCCTTTTGGAATATCCATATCAGATATGTCCACACTTGGTGCGATTTTTCTTTCTCACATATGTCCATACTTGGTGCAATTTTTCTTTCTCACATACATACATGTCCATATCAGATATGTCTATGTAGGAGGCGAGATCTTCTTTCTCCTTTGTAATTGTCGTGAGGTGAATTCAATTGCCTTGTTCAGTGAGATCTTTAGTTGATATGATTTTTGTTGCCTTGTCAAACGATATCTTACTTTGGTGTGGCTCTAAATTTATCACGATCTTCTTTGAGAGATAACCTCCCATTATTTGAGATCTTCAATGTCCTTTGTGTGAGATCTCGTTCCATCTTTAGGTATCTTTAATATCCTGCAAATTTCACTTATTAGTTTATCATTATTAAAACATAAAACATAAATATCGGAGGCTAACAATCTCTCCCTTTTTGATAATGACAAATAATCATTTAAACATCAGTTGACTTCCCTATTATAGTAGTCGACTTGCTCCTTTGACTCTTATCCATTGATAGTTGACTTGTTCCCCTTGAATTTAAGCATCGATAGTCGACTTGTCCTCCCTGACTTTAAGACCTTCTGATGTTCCTGTCTTTCTCCCTCTTTTGGCATAATAAAAAAAAGATGAAATCATACATCCAAGAAAAACATGCACATAGCAACGAAATAAGCAGATTAATTACCAAGAACTCAGGCAAAAACAAGGAAGTGTGGTAGAAATTATGTGTAAAAAATATCTTAAAACCCCCAAAAAATAAGGGACAGGACCCCCTTTTGATTAAACAGTCATTATTCACTGCTTAGACAGAAAATATATTAGGTTATTGTGCATGTTATGCCAAAATTTGTCTTTGAATTTCTTAACATTTTTAAAGGAGGAAAAAGAGTTCTAAACAGAAACAACAAGATTGTCATTAGAGGAGGTGACTTGGGACTTGAGGGAGTCCATGCGAGTGAACACTTGAGTAAACAACTTGATGCCTTCATTTTTTAACCCATCGTGTGCCAGCCGAACCACACTTATGTCAGTGCTGATGCTTTTTCCAAGGTCCATAAGTTTGGAAGTCGACTCCTAGAGCAGCATAATACCTTCCTCAATGGCTTTGAACCAATCTTTGATTTCCTCCATTTCCTTCATCACAGCAATAGAGGGGTTATAAATAGACTTACTTTTGGGAGTTCAGATTTTGCGCGGGAAGAATCCTTCTTGCACCATTCATCTTCAACCAAAACATAGCCCATACTGACAAAAGTTTTAGAGTAAATAAGTAGCCATAACTTCCACTGAAGGGTAAGCAGAGAGATTAATTGAGTAATATAAAAGAATCCAAGTAATGAGCAGGCCATATAGTAAACTGGAGAAAGCATAAACAATTATTGCACTCTAAAGCATGTACTAATGAATCGAGGTTGCCTAATTGATTTTGAGTTTATTAATCATATAATACAACACAAAGACATCACGACAGGTAATGTTGCTAAGGGATCCTTTCCAAGGAATCAATGTGGCAGTAATTATATGGGCCATGACGTGAAACTTCAAACATAAGGACATGGGACCAAAATTAGTCAAAACAGAGTCAGGGTCAAACAGGACCCTTTTGGCTTCTTCAAAGCTGACCTCAAAAGTTTTAGGACATTTACCATTCAAGAAAGAGATTGCACTATAGAAATTTGTATCAAAATCATTTTCAAACATAAAATAATTCAGAACAATTCTTGTGCCAAGCACAAGAGTCTTAAGTTCACCACTATCAGAAAAGAGGTGGAGATTCACATAAAACACGTAGACTAGATCCTCATAAACCAGAAGTCCACAGAGATGAAAAAACAGGGATAAATCTTGAAACTTAAAGAATTGAATAGCATTACAGAAGGCATATTTTAATAGACAGAGATTGATAATGTGATCGGGTACAACCAAGCAACTTTTAAAGGCAAAGACTTTGTCTTTGTAAGAGTATGTATAGAACGTATGCATGTCTTCTAGAAGGAGGGAGTTTATAAAGTTAGTACAAGGCTTCTTGGCAAAAGGGGCTAAGCTGGGAGTAGGACGACGTCTCTTGATGAGAGTTCATTGAAAGTCCAATGATTCGTTAGAGGACTCAGAGAGGAGAACAGGACTATCGAAGAGGGTTTGGGGAAGTAGATTTGGACATATTTGCCATAGAACGAGTTCTGGTCATGAGAGAAGAGGGAAGATGAATTTTAAAGCGGTAAAGAGGGATAAAAGGGAATGGTTAAGTGGACTAAGGAAGAGAGGGGGGATGTAGGAAACTATTGGAAAAAATATTGAAGGGGAAGACGAAGAGGTGTGAGGTAAAAAGGTGACTGGATGAAGTGAAAGGGCGGTTGAAGTGGGTTGGAAAGGTAAAGCTATGCATAAGCGACATAGGTGGCGTGAATATTGGTGAGAAATAATGATTACTTCTCTTTTGAAAACCAGTTTTTGGTTAAAAACTAACGATAAAATAGGAACAAGTAAAATGATTTTTTTATCAAAAAATAAAAATCATAAGTCATTAATACTGAGAATACCAATTATATTTCTAAGATAACAAAATCTTTCTTCTAATAAGGGTTTCATAAAAATATCTGCCATTTGATTTTCGGAGTCAACAAATGTTAACAAAAATCGCCAGTTTCTACATGATTTGGAATAAAATAATGCTTAATATTAATGTGTTTAGCCCTAGAATGATGTACAATATATTTAGATAAACTAATAGTACTAGTGTTATCACACATTATGGGAACAGATTCAAAAGACAAATTAAAATCAAGTAGTTGATGCATAATCCATTGAATTAGAGTACCATAACTCCTAATGCCTATACATTTGGATTCAGTGCCATGAAATCAGGGCATCACCAAGAATTTGAAACATTCCACTAGTTCTTTTTCTATAACTTTTATTACCTACAAATTCAGCATCTGAATATCCAATTAAATAGAAATGGGAAGAGCACGAATACTATGTTCAATGTCTTGAGTTCCTATAAGGCATCGGATGATCCTTTTGACAGCATTCCAATGAGACTCTTTACTGAAACCTGACACACTTATATTTACTGAATATAATTCTTGGTCAAATGGCGGTCAGATAGAGTAGTGATCCAATCATTCTCTTATACATCTTTTCATCAACAACCTTTCTAGACGATTCTGTGTCAAGACTTGTGGATGAACTCATCGGAATTTCATAGGCCTTTTTTTTCATACAAAATTTTTTAATGAGTTCCTTCGTGTAATTAGCATGACTAATGAAGGTACCTTTGGAAGTTTGTTTGATTTGTAATCCCAAGAAGAATGTGAGCTCTCCCATAAGGCTCATTTCAAATTCTCTTTTCATCAGATTTTCAAAATTCTCACACGAAGATATTAGGACTACCAAAAATGATATCATTACCATAAATTTGCACAATAAGAAGATTTGAATCAAGATTTTGTATGAATAAAGTTGTATCAATTTTACCTCTTTGAATATTGTTATTTATTAAGAAAGTACTCAAACTCTCATACCACGCCTTTGGAGCTTGTTTGAGACTATAGAGTACTTTTGACAATTTGAAAACATGATTTGGATAAGATAGATTTTAACAGCCGAGGGGTTGTTTTATAAAATTTCCTCATGGATAAAACCATTTGAGAAGACACTTTTGAAGTCCATTTGATATAACTTAAAACATTTGAAAGCAGCAAAAGCTAATAAAATTCGAATCAATTCTAACCTTTTCACAGGGGAAAAGGTTTCATCATAATCAAAACCTTCTTGTTGGGAGTAGCCTTGATCTACAAGTCTGGGTTTGTTTCTGATAACCTTACCTTCTTCATTCAATTTTTTTGTAGGCCCATCTAGTTCCAATTAATGAGCAATTATTGGGTCTTTCAACCAGAGTCCAAACTTGATTTCGTTCAAATTTGTCCCATTCTTCCCTCATGTATTTGACCCATGATTCATCTTTGAGGGCATCATCGATCTTCTTTGGTTCAATTTGAGATACAAGGGCAACATACGCTTGCTTTCTCAATGATGCTCACGTTTGCATCCAATCATTTGGATTTCTGATGATAAATTTATTTGGATAGCTATCATCATATTTATATTCTCTTACAACACTCATTTTGACTATTTTTACTATGGGCGTTGACTCTAGAGGTGGTATAGTCGACTCATCTTGTGATGGCTCAGAGTTTGTGCTAGCATTGGCTCCAGATTGTAGACCACTCACCTGTTCTTCATCAATACTCAAACTCATAGAAGGGTGATTAGTTTAATAAAAAACAATATTCATAGATTCTTCAACACATAAATTTTATTTATTATAGGCTCTATAAGCACGACTGGTGAGAGAGTAACCAAGAAAAATATCTTCTTTACTTTGTAGACAAAATTTTCATAGGTTATTCTTACCATTGTTGTAGATAAAACATTTGCATCCAAAGGGATGAAAGTAGATAATGTTTGGATTCTTTCCTTTCCACAGCTTATAAAGTATTTTTTTTAGGATTAGCCTAATAAGATACCTATTGATGATATGACATACTGTGCTTACTGCCTCTGTCCAAAAATGATCTAGGAGATTGTGTTCTAAAAGTATGGCCCTGGCAATTTCTTGGAGGGGCTGATTTTTTTGCTCCACCACATCATTTTGTTGAGTAGATTGAGGTGATGAAAGGTTCTGAGAGTATCCGTTCTGAGAACAGTACTCCTCGAATATCAACACACCATCAATAGTATCCTCCAGCCTTGTCGGGTATCAATATATCATAAATATATCCTCCGGCCTCGTTGGGTAACAACATCTTCACAACGGTATCCTCCGGCCTTGCTGGATATAAATATCATCACAATAGTCAGATAACATACACTAAAATACTTATAAAAATGGTCATATCACCATAGAATATCTATCTAGTCAATACTTTTCAACTACTCGTTATTAGCTAACCAACACTTATTATAATAGGATCACTAGTTTGCTAGCCATCACATAACCTCTATTTATTAGCCTAAACATTATCCTTTACATAATCCTTATCCACGGGATATCAACTAACCACTATTTATTGAATAGCCAACATTTGACATCTAGTCAAGGTTCATTACTAGACCAAAACAGCCATTTATCCACCACCATTCATTATTATCAACTAATCATCCTATATCCGTTAATCATTACTAGACAACACATTACTACTTATCACCTAATCATCTTTTATTAACTGCCACCATTCGTTATCTAACCATCGTTTACTAACTGATCCTTGCTTAACAATTCATTAGTTAACCATTTAGCAACTATTCAAAGTTATTAACTAGTCATCTCTTATTACCAAATCTCTTATTATCTAGCCTTATTAACACACAACTCCTCCTTTATCGACTAATCAACGTCACGAACTTAGTTATCAATACCAACTGATCTCCACCTATGCACGACCCGACTTTACCATAAGTCACGTATTAACAATCGCTAGCTACCATGTTTCAACTAAGCAAGATTCATTCACTAATACATTAGATTCCTAGCCATTACCCATATCCAATTAATAAAGTTGTAAGCAATATACCGCATCTTCCTCCGTCCTATACCAGAGAGATATGTATACAAACTTATATGTATTCAGAAACTGTAATCATATCCTTTACATTGATAAACACTCCCCAAATATTCAATCATATCATAACACCACCCTTGACCTATTAATTTATCAAGAATAGTCACAACATCATAGTGACGACCTTAGGTCCATATACATATCTGAAACTCATATTGATAATCATATTTATAAGTCATAGCATATATCTAATCATCTCACATATAAGAGGTATCTCACATATTGGAGGCATACTATAGATGGACATGTAATCGTCTATAGAATATCTTATATTGATAGATCATACATCATGACTATGAGGAATATCACCTCTCCAGGCCAATTTGCCTATCTAAGAGGAAATTGCATCTCTCTTGGTCAATCATCAAGTTTAAAAGTAAATAGCATCTCTATAGACCAAATAACGTATCTAGGAGGAATATCATCTCTAAATGTCCAATATCACTTCCACAGGAAGTATCATAACAATAACTCAAAATCCACAATCCAGGAACATCAATACAAGCTACCAAGTTACAAAATAACCTTATTCTAAGGTTTACTAGCCGCATCTACATCTAATATCCACAACTTATTCCACAAGACTTAACACAAGTTTAGGCCTAAGTGAGCAAGACGATCCCACTTCTAATCCTCAATTTACATAAATAAGCACACTTTGCCCCAAACCAGGCTAAGATATCTAGTTCATCTTCTAAATGTCAAGTAAACCATATTCAAGCCTAAGGTAGCAACTTCAACTAGAACCAAGGTACTCAAGTCAACTCTACCCACCTTACGATTTTAAGACTACAACATTATCCCAATAAGGCTAAATATACAAACATGCCTCAAATACTAAAATCACATCCCAAACATAGGTTTACATCATAGCCACGCTACAACTAATCTAAACTAGAGAGGTAAAGCAATAGGATTCAAAAGAGATATAAACATGCCATTTTACGGGTCCCACATAATTAGAGCCTACAACAAATTATCCTTCACAATATTGTTAATATCCATCTAATCATCATATCTTAACCACCCAACAAGAAACATCCACCAAGTATCACTCAAGGTAAGATCAATATTGCCATTTAATAATTCATTTATTCTCTCATTCAGGATCATCCTTAATTATTTTATGAATGTAACTAAGTCATTTGATTTTGGATTGCCATTATCATGGAAATTACTATCCTCTAAAAGTGTCACATATCAGCCAACTTTATGGGACATGCAAATGTATAATTCAGCCACAAGGTCAAATCAATAATAATTTATCTCCTTAAAAATTTTCCTAATGCATAAATCCACAGCTATAACTTATGTCCTGACAATTACTAACTCAATATTTTTCAATAACAAACACTTCATGGTCAAGCCAAACCTCTCTTATATTAATAACACCAATTTAAGATATACAGAGTCATTCTTATTTCTACCCAACAATATTTTTATTACAAGCTTTACTTAACTTTTAATCACCTCAAGAGTGGTCCCCATACCACTAGAACATAAGGAGGGCCAAACAAAATATCAATTATAGGTCATTAATAGACTCATCAACAATATCACATTTTAGACAAGTCATTGATCAAATTCTGTAAGTATCAACAATCTCTACTAGTTTTTATCACTTGTTATTTAAAACACGTTATTTTTCCAAGCATTAATAATTCGTTCACATAAGGAACTCAAAGATAATGTCACTTAGCCAGTCCTCACAAGGAACAATAATAGAAATGCACAAAAGAAAAATCTAAATACAGTCTCAATGGCCGGACCACACAAGGATCCCCAAATAATATCAAATAATCAAACTACACAATAGTCCATCCACAACATCATTAACAAGAACCTCTCATTATAAAAACACATATCACCTCAGCCTTTTTTTATGTCACTTTTTCACCATCTTTTCTCGACATCACATTGTCATATCATCCTCTCAATTCTCATACCATCAATATTATCAGCATAAGAGTACCAAAAATAAGTAAGAACCATAGAATTTCTAGCTTCACAATAACAAAAAATCAAATAATCCCATCACATTCATCAACAGAATCCACTTAGCCAATTTTCATCACTTAACAAAACAATTCACAACAATGACAAAAATCTAGCAACCCAAGTTTAGCTAAATATCAAACACAAGCAATCAATAAGTTCACAACTTTCACAAGTCTTTAACTATTAACAATAACTTTTAAACCTTATTAACAGATACCAATTGAAATCTTCTAGATTTTATTCAAAATTATTAAGATACCAATTGAAATTGTCTAGATACCAATTGGATTCAATCCAGTAGTCCAAGATTAGGATGGTACGATAGAGAGAAAGAAAGGAAAATAAATTCTACATGCCTCATAGCCTTACGAAGATTAGGTGTGGGTCCCTACACTCCAATCTATGGAACTTTATTTGACATTGCTCTTATTAACAGATACTAATTGGAATCGCCAGAAACCAATTAAAAATCAAGTAATATAACATAGGAAAGAAGAATTTGAATTTTCCTAGTGTACTATAGCCTCTCGAAGAAAAGTACTGACGTCTCTATACCGTTCTCTAAGACTTTAGTAGACATGTTCTTGGTCGACGAACCTAGGGCTCTGATACAAAATTTGTCACGACCCAAATGACCATGAGTAGCACCCACACTAATCTTCCTGTGGAAGAACCATCTAAATCAAACAATTACCCAATCACTTAGTCACTATTAAAATGATATTCTCATAAAACCATCTTAACAATAATAAACTGGAGTTAATCATTAGTAATGTGGAAATCAAACAATCTACTTACTAAAATTTCCAAGACCCGAAAGTCATCGTACAAGAACTACAACATAGATAATGTCTAAAGAGATATCCAAAAATAAAGTAAATAAAGAATGTTTCATTGCCCGAAAGATGGAAAAGAACAAATAAGATGACCCATGCCTGCCTGGGAAGGAGTGCTCACTCTTGGATCAAGATCTTCTATCAAAATCTAGAGGTGAGATCATGTATGAGCCTCTAGAACAATTTCTGCACTCAACAAAAGAAGAGTGCAGGGTAGTATCTGTACAAACCGCTATGTACTTATAGGTATCATAGGCCAACTCAGCTTAATAACAAGTACGCAACATAAATCAAATAACAAGTAGATAGGCATAATCATATAACAAATTCCCAATGAATCAACAACACAGCAATAGCAGGTCAACAGCGTTCACAAAACAAGCCAAATAACTATCAAGAGTATCCATCTATTATAAACATCCACCAACTCAACACAAGTATGTACACATATGCTATGGGACTTATATTTACCTAAATAGTCATGATCTACAGGGAACAATCTATGTTCATGTACCGTACTGGCGCAGTACCCGATCCAACATAAATATAAACGTACTGGCATGGTACCCGATCCAACATAAATATAAGTGTACTGGCGTGGTACCCGATCCAACAAAAATATAAATGTACCGGCATGTTACCCGATCAAACATAAATATAAACGTACCAGCATGGTACTCGATCAAACGTAAATATAAACAAGTATTATCAATATCAATTTACACAACCTCACAACATACAACACAATGTACCAAGTCTACAAGTATACTTAAAGTCATAAGACAATTCCATCAAGTCAATTTTCAATACACATTTATACACGAATCAGCAATCCAAACATGAACAATTTCAAGCATGTCTGAATACCAATCCACAAGTATCCAATTTAGGAGCATACGCATAATTAAGTTGAGTCTAAACTCCAATTAAACTGTAACCTACCTCAACCAAAGAATCTGAATGTCACTTGGCCACAGTGTCTTGTCTTTTCTCAAAATTTTGAAACATTCATAATCTATTCAAATATATAATCCTTATAAGAATATGAATCTAGTAAGAACCCTACTATTATGATTATTTTTAATTTAATTAGGGTTCACTTCAAAACTGAAGTGATCAATCGAAATGATGGATGCCCAAATCAAGAATTACGTAACTGTTTCTGGGCCTAACTTAAACCTCACATTATTATATTTTATATTTCCCAAGACAATTTATTAATGAGAACAAAAACCAAAATTCCTTAACTTATTTCAAATTGTAGTATAAACATGATTCATTATATGAGTCACGATTTTCATAGCTTTAGTGGAAATAAAACTATTTGCCTATATTAATTGTCATCATTACCCCATTATTGGTTTTTCTTTCAATTCACATCAAAACTTACACCCAAAAAATTCAAAAAGATTGATTAATAAGGCACTGTTTACCTTATCCTAAAAAACACCAAACATGCACAGCATTACTATCTATATATATCTTTGACACATGCATATTGCTTACATAATTAGATCTTACCTGAAGTTCGTGTCCTCGGATGCTGTAACGATTTTCGCCTCCCTTTTTCTCAACTTTCTGACTCCATTATTATTATAAATGATAAACCCTAACTACTTAATTAGTTTTTGTAAAGACCACATAAGTAAATAAATTATAGTTTGATCCACTAAATCACTAATTAAAATAATTATTTAAAAATACCCAAAACTTTTAATATATCCCCAAAATTTATTTGAAACCCCATGAAAATAAATTAAATATATATGTAAATTAACTAGAAAGTACATTCTGGGCCGATTGAAAATATTATGACACTAATCCTAGGCCGTCTCGATTTAAGGTTGACTATTATCGGGTTTAACTTTTTTTCAAACTCAATAACCCCGTTAATAATTTAAATTACCTCTGAATACTCAAAGAATATCGATACTACTCACCACCGTATGTCATGAATCATGTATACAAACTATGGAGAGCGCTAAAATAAGGAAGATGAGAAAATTTCACAAACGGCCGAGAGGGTCCTTATAGGATCAATACAGAAAGAGAATTATACTAATATGTTCCTTGAGTGCTTGTTTTGGACTGATTTTGCTGGCTTTAGTACTTGATGTGGCTTGACTGGTTGTAGATGATTTTTCTTTTGATCTTTCGTAACTCTGTTCTTGTATCTATCTTTGAGTTACTACAGTTCCATATTTCCACCCTAGTCCATTTTGTTTGAAACCCAAGTCAATATTGGTTGGAACGAAACTAATAAATATTGGACAATGTAACACTATATTTGCATTTCCAGACTTTAAAAATAAAAAAAATCAGTTATAGATGCACTAATTAATACCAATTAAATATAAATTACATTATAGGAAACTTACCCTCTCTACCACACTACTACTTGGTCCAAAAAGCACACCAAAACCATCTTCTTTTGCCTTCTTTTGCCTTGGTCTTTTATATGCAAGATTTGTACCACCTCTTAAAGTTGTAGTAGCCTTCCTCTTTTGGGTACCAACACCACTAGTAGACATCTGAGTTGTAGATTGTGTAGCATTATCACCTACTGTTGGAGTGGTAGTGGGCATCACAAGAATTGCAGGCCTTATATCAGCAATTGAGGCACTTATAGGCCTTACACCACCAATTGATGCAGCATTTGCAGGCCTTCCTGCAGCTCTGGTGCGCTGTGAGCATTTGCAGGCCTTCTTGCACCTCTTGGTGCACTGTGAGCATTTGCAGGCCTTCTGTTGCTTGATTAAGCATTTGCAGGCATCTCTTCAGCTGTTGAAGCATGATAACGCTCAATCTACAGCTCTCGTAGGAGTGTAAAGTGGTCGTTAGCAAATATAGAACCCAACCTGGGTTGGGTATCGATCCCACAGGGAATAGCTTGGCCAACAAGTAAGCAAAATTATTAAACTTTTGGTGCAAGTCTCATAAGAAGGGGGCAGTCTTGTCGTGCAAGTAATGTAAACAAAAGCTGAAAATAATAAAGTAAAGAGAGAGAGATTGTTCCGTGAGTTGTAAACAATGAGAATTGAAGCGTTGGGGTTATGTCCACCTTCTAAGGTATACGTCTCTATTGGCTATGAGTGTGTGGAGTTTTGACATGCAACTGCTTATAGAAAATTGTATTCGATGGTAAATCCAAGCATCTTTCGACCTCAACAAGGACTATTTCACTTTAACTCTTTCGAGCTTAAAGCGTGTCTAACGGTACGAATTCTCCAAGAGGTTAGTCCAGTTACGACACTAGCTTTTTAATAGGAAAGGGTGTCCTACTACCTTGACACTATCTCTTTTCCAGACAAATAACCTTTCTTTCGAACAAGTTAAATGTTTATACTGGCGTATTCTTGCGTTTGCAACCACAAAGAATGTAGATTAAGATGAAGAGAATAATGATATAAGCAGTATACGTGTCGCGAACTCACAAACTCACAGAAATAGATAGTAACTCATTCGGCTTCCATAACCCCAACAGAGAAGTTTAGTTACCCATGAATGCGAAGGAGATCACGATTGACATTGTTGTTATACCACAAGATTCAGTAATTTTTGT